>KK499782.1:0-356592 GCA_000688715.1 Glossina pallidipes
ACTTTTCAATATAAGGAATTATATGCGCCGGATATATCAGAATACCTGAAATATAAATATATAATATATTTTTTTCAAGTATAGTTTACGCTTCTTGCGCAGAGTTGCAATAATCTAATATCAAGTAGACCTTCACATATTCATAATCATATGCGCGTAAACATATTTTCTTGTCCATAAAGTGCAAGCTAAAGCTAAAAGCATTAAAGCTAAGCTTCATAATGCAACACGAAAATCACAAAGTAAGCAAAAGACCACAGGAAAGCAGATGGACAAAAATAATTTTCATTAGTCAAAATTATTATCTACCTTTCGATCCCGAGAAGAAATTAATTTGTAGGATCACGTTCATGTTCATATATAATTTTAATTCCAAATCACTTGCACTTCATTTCCAATTAACTACAAGGCACTGTAACTAGTGTCACCGGATTACTAATTGCGAGAATGGTTTGGTAGCGGCCAAGCTGAGCGACCAACCAGCCTGTTCAATGGCTAATCACTAGCATAACCTGTGGTGAACGTGACGGGATAACGACTGATATTTTGATGAATGATAAATTAGAAAAATTGTTTGCTTGCATTATCCGAACTTGTTTCGTAACAATAAAAAAGAATATAAACTTTTTAATATTCTTTTGTTTGAACCTCAATCCAAACTAATTTTTTAACTTTGAATTGAAAGAAAAATGCGATATATAAACGGAAAAATAAAACTTGTTTCAAGTAGTTAACAAAAGTTTTAACGAATTTTCTTAATGATTTTCTTTACGTCTTTATTTCTTTGCACGTATTTCTTACAATATTTATGCTCAGATATACATATGCACTTAAGGTTCAATTACTATGACACGAACAAGAACAACAACAAGAAAACCAAAGTGCTAAAACCATTTAAATTAGAATGTCAAGTTGTTTGCATTTGACCAAATAGACGAAACACGAAAGGGAGAAAGAAAAAAACAAGAACGAAGTGCAAAAAACACAAACTAACACCAGCAAATCTAGAAAATTAGAATTTCAATCTAAAGAAAATTCAATCAAACGCATACAATTGAAATTTCAATGGCAATTAGAATTAAACAAGAGAGCGAAACGGAATGAGTGAGAAGAAGATTAACGTAGAGAGCCAAAGACCTAAAGGGTGAGAGAGAGATAGAGATGGAGAAAGAGATGGATACGAGGAGAAGAGGAGAGAAGGGAGAAGAATAAGTTTGGCTTTTTTTGTCTACAAAGAAAATTAATTAAAAATTTTGTCTTTAAACAACGTCCAAAATGAAATTATGACGTATTTTAAAGCGAATCTGGGATACCCACCATTTCGAACAAATAAGAACAAAAGAATCGTAGTATGGTTTCTTGTAAGCTTGCATATTGGGTTAATATAAGTTCATACAAAATTTCTCAAAAATATTTAATAGGGCAGACGGACAAATGTGCGATTTTGACCGAGTCTTGAATTCCTGGTTTATTGAGAGAAAAAGAACGGAATCGTGTGAGAAAAATTTTCAATTTTCGATGAGATTTATGATATAAATTGAACGCGGTGTGTACATGGATGTCTGAGAATTTAGTTTTTATATATGAGTCGAAAGTAGGTAAACCAATTTTTAGTAGTTAATAAAATATTTCTTTGATAAATTGACAATTTTTTAAAATATATTTTCGATTTCTTAATTTATTTATTTATAAAAATTTTTTAAGGGAAATATACGTTGTGTGTCGTAAATTTCGTATAGAAACCTCTTTTCTTTAAGCAATTTACTTATTGCATGTTTCTGACATTTTCGCATTTTAAACCCATTCATTACATAGGATAGGGAGAAAAGATTATACCCGAAAACCAGAAATCACTTTTGTTTCGTATGCTAAATGATATTATAGTACGTTAGGGACAAAATAGGTATGCTAACGAAGATGGCTGCCTAACTAGTCAGTCGGCCATTAAATGAATTGTTTTCAGGAAAAGTAAAACAATATAATCATTATAAATATTTCTTTGCCGTAACTTCATGCCTAATTCCTTATAATTTTGTATTTATCTTGCTCTCGTCATGATTAATTGTTCATTTTTTAATTTGGTTTTGTTGCTTTGTACTCAAAGCAGAAAAGCAAATTGATAGGAATTAATCGATCGGTCAATTTTCGGCAATTAGGCGTTATAGCCATCATACTTGCTATTGATTACTGAGAGTATTCGACAACAACTCAGTTGCAACTCGACCTGCTGACGTGAAAATTCAATTTGTACTCTACTCCTGTTCCTATGCGTCGCCCACTATCCAGCAAACATCACTTGATTTTCTTGTTTATTGCAACTACATTTTGAAAAATTTTTTTTTGGAGGCTAACTTGTAAGAGTGTTCTAAACAAACAAGTAACAAAGTTATCTTCGACGGTGGCCGAATCTCGCATACCCACCACTGTGCTTGTCTCATTCTATTCTTCAAGTTCTTTTATTTGATACCCATATCGCTCGTATTAAGAAAAAAGTAATCGCGGTGTCTACCATATTTCATTTTAGAATTAACCCATTTTTAGGCAGATGATACATCCTCATTTCAGAAATGTACGGAATAGTTTTAAACATTTTGCTTATGATAAATAAGCATAAGACCTCAACAAAGTAAAAAAAAATAAAATGGAATCACCCACTAAAAACCCACCTAATTTTGTTAAGAAAAACGGAGTTGGGTTCAGTTTACTCTCCAATGCGTGCTTCTGCACTACCTCTGTCAATCTGCCTCTTTTTTCATACCAACCTGCGTGCAAAAGCTTCCAATGTTTCTACCAAATGTGAAATTGATATCTTCATTTTTGAGATTAGGAGAGTGCCAACAACACCACCACACAGACACACAGATGGACAGACATGGCGAAATCAACTCAGGACTTCACGCTGATCATGAATCGATATACTTTATTGGGTCTCTGAAGCTTCCTTTTGGGCGTTCCATACATTATGAAAGCAAACAAAATGAATATACCCCCTTCTTACAGTGGTGGGTATGAAAACAAACGCTTAATCTTTTCCTCTCCTAAGGTACGGACTTTACGTGGAGTCGGGTCCAAATGATAGATTTATGTGACCCAAATTTTGTACAAATAAGTTCTGTGAAGCAATTTTCATCAATTTTCATCTCGGTATGAATTTTTCACAGAACATTAGCACGCCGAAACACTCTTACGCTCTTACTCTGTTGAGATGTTTTGTAAACTGCAAATGTTTTCTTAAAACGAAATTTTCGTGGTAACGCGTCATGTTGGAAGCGATAGTAAAAGTGGTCCGATCCGATTTCAATAGGACATGTGTTTACTTTATTCGTGCAGAAGCTTACAAGTATACCGCCTTATCAAACCGAAAAGTTCATTCAAACTGATGAGCAAAGGAAGAAATTAGTTGACGACGTTCAATTGATTTTGAACGTCTATGGAGCCGAATAGGATAACTTAAAACGTAATCTACTAACTGTCGGCGAGACTTGTTGCACTGTGAACCAGCAAGGATTCGAAGATCAGCTGTCGGATGCGACTTCCAGGTCAGGTTCCGCCAGAAGTCGAGCAAACCAAAATTACATGCAGAAATATTATCGCATAACAGCGATCTTATAATAAAGATGGAGTCTTGCATATCGTAACGTTTATGACCCAACCGGGAAGTGCAATTTTAAATAATGGAAGCTATACATATCACTTGTAGTACGGGATGTTTAAGATGCATCCATCTTTCACTATATCGGTAAATTCAGAATCTTTTTTTCTTTCTTTATTCTGAAACATCATTATACTGTATTTCGACATAATACGTTCATGTAAAAGGTATTGATTAGACGGGCCGTCTTTTGAATCCCTTCTCCTACATCCCCACCAACATATGGTTAAAAAAGCTAATTTTTAACATTTTATGCCAAACATTGACCTGTAATATTTATTTGACATATGAACTGTGTGAGCCTATTTATTAGACCTAAATTCATATAAAGTTTCTCATGAAAATGAGCTTTTACGGGGCAACAAAAGTTCAATTTTATGATGGAAATATTTCATCGATAATAAGATCGCTGGCAAGAAAATCAAATGTAGTAAATTTGAAAAACGTCGGTTTCCATTTTAAAACCGTTCCCATATGGAAGAGAACCTATGGCTTATGAATCCATGTAATGTCCAATATTTAAAATATTTAAATGGCTGACCTCTAGGGTTCCAATGATCAATTTGCCCTTGAAATACTGGTGATTTTTCCAATTATTTCATATTTAGCAGACAAAATTTACTGGGCTCTTTTATATATTCAATGAAATGTACTAATTATGACCACTTGAGACGTATTGCTCGGCTTTATAGCGGACACAAAGTACCTCCAGAACATGTGTGACAATTTCGTTTGGATCATTAATGGGAAGCATTTGGAAACCAAAATGGTCTTTTGACCGCCTTGCGAACAGAAATGTCATACGAAGATGATTACATATACATACAATGATGTAAATCAAAATTAGAGACTCTAAAAATACATACGATTTCTTCCCATATAAGAATTCTCCCTCAGAATTTATAAAAATTGAACTTACGGTTTCTCAAATTTGTAAATATCATATTTAGAGACTCTAAAAATGAACAAAAACCACTCAAAATGTGTATGAGAAAAAATACATATGATTTCTTGCTATATAGCTTTAATCAAAATGAGAACACTCTTATAGATAGAGAAGGAGAAAGAGAGAGTGAGAGAGACAGAGACAGAGACAGAGAGAGAGAGAGAGAGACAGAGAGAGATACAGAGAGAGAGAGAGAGACAGAGGGGGAGAGGAAGAGAGAGAGAGATACAGAGAGAGGCAGAGACAGAGAGAGACAGAGACAGAGAGAGAGAGCGAGACAGACAGAGAGGCAGAGAAAGCGAGAAGGGGGGGGAGAGAGAGAGAGAGAGCGAGAAAGAGATAACCTTGAAACGTTTGTACGCACGCGTCTATGCAATTGAAACATTTGCATCATACATATTTATTCGGTACGGATAATGTAATGGCATTCCATTTATTTATGGCGTAAAGTTAGATCGAAGATATGCTTTGCAGGCAACGTCCCGGGGGAATCTTTCGTACTAGATGTTACGTGAATAGGCCCAGTTAAGAGTACCATTACCCGATGGATATTCGAAAAGACGGAATGCGAATAAGGTGTAGGATGTTGTGGTATGGCAGTTATATAATTTTAAACAACTCGTTTATATCCGTTGCCCATGGTGATCATAAATAAATGAAGTAACTCAAAAAATTCTTCGAAAAAAAAGGAAAATTTTTATTATTATTCTAATTACTACCGTAATATGTGTAATCATAAAAATTTAACCTTAGATATGGTAAACATTTCTATTAACATTTTAATGCCTCAGTTAAAAGCATCTTCTCTCTCTCTCTCCCTGTCTATCTATTTTTCTAGCAGAAAGCAAAGAAATAATAATTATACCCTACTACTATGCAAAGCAATTGAAGCAAAAAGGAAAGAAAAAAAGACAAAAAGCTCTCAAATTTTGTATGCAACCAAAAATTGTTTACACCTACACATGTTATTTAACGTTTTTCATGACTTAATTTTTTTACTTCATTTTGTGTGCGCGTCGTTTTGTACGTAGGTGTACTTTAAAAGCTGTCGCTTAGTAACCAAGATTTATTTGAATATTTTTAATAAATTTTAAAATTTCCTTGCGCTCTCGCCCTTATAAATCTATGAAATGCAAACGTACCGCATATGGCAAATGCATTAAAAACTAAAAAAATATATTATAATGCTGTATAATTAGAGAGGGTGTTCCAAAATGCGCACATTCGTTATTCGACGAGGAATAAAATTTTCACTTTAATAAAATGTAGTGACATGGCATTTACGTGAAAGTTATATCAGACAAATGAATGCCTCGGTGGCAGTCCTCAGCTGCACGTGCTCACTATTCTAATAGTATGTTCAAAGGCATATTAACATATATTACTACTTTTATATGTTCGATTGCTTGCGATTTTTTGATTTAAACTTTAATAAATGCCAAAGAAAAATAAAATCAATGATGTCGACTTATATGACTTTGCCAACAAATCTATATCAGCTACTGTAGAAACAAAGCTCACAATCAATGTTGAGACTTTGGAAATGTTTCTCTCTCATTTCTCAGTGCATTGTACTCATGCGTGGATTTGTGCGTAAACGAATGAAAGCACGGGAATTTGTTGGTCTTGCAAATATTAAATGTTTGGTATTGAGAGTTGGAGTTGCAGTTGTTGAACGATATTAATATTATGCATTTAAAGTTGTCCTTAATTGCTCCAAAAATATATTCAATAGATAACTTATTAGAATTCTGGCGAAACATATATTGAACAATAACTTGTTGCGTATAAATTTCAGCGAGTTGAATGAAAAAAAACTTATAAATTATGGATTGCTTACGTCTTGTCTTCCACGGCTTGTCTTTAAGGTCACAGGGAAAATTTTTTTCAATTTTTTCTTTGTTTCCTCTTCCATATGAGCTTTCTTAAAGCAAACTAAGCCTTCACCTCGTAAACTGGCTCCTTATTCAACATCTCGCGGTGAAAATATGGTTTAATCTAAAATTTAATCTTATGCAATTCAGACCATTGTTTAACCTTAACCGATTTCACAAAAGCTTTGCGTTCTCAGAGTTCTCACCTGCTCATACTGGAATTGTCACTATACCACGACTCCTCGGTCTTCAAACAACCCATCTGCACTCCCCTCTTTAACCTCCTTTTATATTACCACTTTCAAACCGAACGTCGGAAAATACTATTTTCTTTTTTTATCCCTTCTATCGACAGCACTTCGTGGCCTCTATGTATAGGGAACATTTTCTCAATCATGTTAGTCTGAAGTACGTTTTGCTATGTTGGTCAGTGTAATCTATTTCTCCTTTGCGGTTCCAGCCGCTACTGAACACACTCACATCTATGGCATATAGCGCTCATTTGATGAATGAAGCATATCGTGTAGAAACATCTTTGAAAATTAAGATTGGACAAAATTCGAATGGTAAGGCAGATATGATTGACTATGGTCTAAAATGCTTAAGTAACGCTAACCTATTACCACTTTTTCGACTCGAAGGCTAACTTAAATGAATTTAAACAATTGCTTTAAAAAAAGCCGTTTCAATGTTAAAGACGCGCGTGAGTTTATTTTCTAGTTTTTCTCACAATGTAGAATTACGGTGGTAAGACCGAGTCTCGTCTATAGCTAGAGAATGCTGTTTAAAATCGATTTTATGCCTTTACATTTTGATTCGAAATTTGCTCTCGATATTGCTCTTGATACGGATCTTGCAAAGAGATTTTTTCAAACTGACCCTACTTCCCTCAAATCTGCTTCACGATTTTTATGGAAAAATTTCTAAGTTTTTGGATTTTTATGAAATTTTCTAAGTTTTTGGATTTTTATGGTCAAATTTTAAGTTTTTGGCATTGGCCTGCATTATTTTAAGCGACAGCGTAGCATCTAAACTTTTAAATCCTTACTAAAGGCACCAGAGCCAGATAGTTGGTAAAGTGAGTTTTTTTTTAAATAAGTTATGCCACTTGCGAGCTGCATCGAAACTTTGAAATAACCTTATATCATGGCTAACATATTTCTCATAAATTTGATGATTTCATTGGCGACCGTCTCTTTTTTTAAATCCATTAAATTTAGACTATAAGAATTTGAAATCACTTCAGGTTAGCGAAATCAAATTAAAAATGCCGAATCGATTTAGAACGCACTCTATTTTTATCGTTGTGTTTACATCTTACAGTTTTCTGTTTTTAGTGATTTTACAATTTGAAAGTCTCTATCTGTACGCCTGTGGCGAAACTGACGTAAAGAAAAACTCTAATTGGAAAAAGGTAAGGTTTTAGTTTCTCATCCGCAAACACCTTATAATATAATGTTCATCTAAATTTAAACTGTACCAGAGCATTCGTTGCTTCTCGGAGGCAATAAGTAGCCACATTTCCACGAGGGTTACACGAAACGAGGCGAAATGTGGTCACTCGTTGTTATTGAGACAATCCATTTTTATTAAAGAAATTCTACAGGACTGAGTAAACTAGTGCACAACAATTGTAGTATGAATACTGTTAGAGCACTTATAGTGAAATGATTTGTTAAGTTTTTGCGGATGTTTGCAGAAGTAATAACAAAGATAGGTTTACTTTTGACTAAATGTCATATTCTGACCCAATTGGAATGTGTGCGTTCGTCTGATGTAATACTCACCTGTCCTTAGAATCACTAGAATGAGACAATTTTGAGTATATTTTGAGACAACTTGACGAAATTTTATGCACTTACAAATTTCGGGCCAAAGACAAAATTTATTGGAAGTGAGTTGTATCGGACAATATTTCCGATTATTCTCATTTGAAGCGTCAGTTGGCAGAGTAAATAAATGTGCAAAATTTTAATGTGATGGTATAATTTTTTACTGAAGTGAAGATAGCTTACCAAGATCAATGTGGGTTATCTTGTGGTTCATGTCTTCACTAAAAATATCTTTGCTACATTGCAATTTATTGTGAAACAAACAACAAACATGTAACACAAGTATTAAAATTAAATAATATTAGCAAACATGCACATATAAAACTTACTAAACCGCTAACTACGAGCACAAAACCAAAAATGCTAAATTATTGTTATTATTGTTATAACCATTTTTAGACACATTACCTGACTACAGATTTTTGATGTGTCGTGAAAAATACTAAAACCTATCAGAAAAATCGAATTTCATTACCCTGGTCCGGGTCCATCACCTCGAAATTCGCCAAAACCTTCTCTATCTGTAAACATAACACGCTGAAGGCGAAATTTTACAATAATGTTGCTAATGAATGTTGCTACACATAATGTTTTTGTCTTTATTCAACATGTATGTTTAAGATTACACATTACGGCCATATGTTTGCAATGCGCTTGCACTTGCTTAAGAAGTTATATGCATTTTATAGAGTTGTTGTCATTTTTCTAAATATGAATCGCGTACAATTTTATTCAAAACATTCTATAGGCAAATAGAATATATGCTATGGCAAAAATGTTTGTGTGCGCTTGTGCGTGCACTTGTTGATTAGCAGCCACTTGAATGCCTGCTTTCTATTTCTCATTATTTATTTCGGTAAAGCCTCAATTTATGACTTTTGGGTATGACGGCTTATTTTCTAAGACTATGCCCTATAACTTTATTGTATTTAAAGACAATATAGTATCCAAAGTAATTACAATATAATTACAATGAGTAAATCGAATAATTAATAACTAGTTCTCTTAAGCCGGAGATTTCAAATTTTGTCTTTGTGGGCCAAGTACACTGGGTTAACTTCACATCAGTAAAAAACGTGGGTTATCTTGGTGGGGTATCTTCACTTCAGTGATGATCTCTAGGTAGGAAGTGTGTTTAAAAAGGAACCATCTTTTCATAATTTGTGACCTATGCACGTTTGATTTTTTTTTTTCGCTTTTTTGGGTGGCGGTACACATGTCCACAATATATGCTTACATTATCAGCTATTTTTTATTTGCAGTTTGTTTTTGATAGATATAAAGCTTAGATGTTTTTGGATATGCCTGACGATTTTTTGCGTCTGACTTCCGGCAGCGACTGAGCTGCAAGCCTCAACCGGCTCGCTGCGTGTAAGGTCTGCGATGGTCTGTAGTTACCCCAAAACTTTCCACTAGGTCTACTATGTTCATTACGTCACATCAATCAAAGCCATTGACCTGACTAAGAATGATCAGGCCTTTTTCTTTATTAGACACCAAGTTGGGGTTCCTCTCTCCCAACTATCTGGCTTGTAAGCTCCCGCACAGAAATACAAATGGGGTAAACGTAGCTCTGATCAGGAAAACCATTGTTTACTTCAAATATTTTACGACGTGAGTCTTACATACCCGCTTATTATTCAAAGCAAAGTCGTTTCGTTGACTGTAAGGTACAACTTGTACGAAAGATCAGATATTTTAAAATGGATGGCGATTAATAAGTTTACATTTTTATATCAATGCTTGAATCGGTAAGACATTAAACAAAAAAAATTAATAAACGGACAAGGAGACAGGTATAACCCAATCGATTCAAATTCTTGCACTGATATATATGGTGGTTGCTACACTTCGTATGTATATTTGTGTATTCGGAGTAGTTCCGGATGATGGATATAGCACTAATATTGTTTGCATACATAATGTATCGATCAATAATTCCCGGGATTAAGTTGGAAAAATGTTTTGTTTTGTTTTTACACAAATGGACTTTACTTATTAGCATGGTGTCCTTCAAGAGACCCACGCGTCCTTAACATTTTGATGACCTTTCTACAGAATGATTTATCATGCACCTGAAATATCTTTTTGAGATCAGCAAATATCATGATGGTCGCTGACATCGGTAGAATGCACCCATCCGAACTTTAATTTATGTAATTTCGACATTAGTGAGCCATTGATGTTTTTATGCTTTTATAAGCAAATAGACTTCTAATTTGCAATATACAGTTTTCTCATACCCAAAGTTTTACGCAATACAGTGAATGCGCTGACATTTGGCGATAATTTTCGGAATCTTTTTAATGTGTTTTTGAGGTCGATTTATAGCTATCGATAGTAAAATTACTCTCGAGTAACATGTTCAAGTTACGATCGAGCTTACTTGACATTGATAGCTATAGACCGGCCCGTGGTCAATCCACTTCTTTTGTCCGTCCACTGTGTGCAGCATCATACAGGAATAAAACCATAAGTGAATAAAGTTGACTCGCTCTGGAAATCTAGCGTTAAGCGATGAGTTACAGTCCCATTTTTTAACTTTTTATATTAGACGCTAAAAATAGAGAAGAAAGATAAGTAAACTTTAAAGCTTAATTAATCTTCTTTATAACCTTTAATTCTTTTTCTGTTTCATCTAAAATTGTTTTCATTTAATTTTTAGACCTTAAAACAATGCCCAGTTTTGTAAATTTTTTTGTGGTCATTTCTTTTTTAGATAAGCACTCAATGATCTCCAGTTTACCGGGAATTTATTTACGTTTCATTTGTTTTGGAAAAGTTTTTTTGAATTTTTCAAGTTCTTTTTTTCGAAAAACTTTCCTTAAGCTCTTGTCTTATTATGCTAAAAGGTGTTTTAATAAACGAAATATTTGCACTGTCCAGCATTTTTCTGCTGCTCTATGTTTTCATCCTCTTACTGTTTTCCTCTTAGTTTTAAGTTTATGTGTTTAAAATTCGAATGAGTATTTAGTGATATGGAAGAAAGAAACTTTTGAAGAAAAAACTTGTACCCGTAACGAAGATTTATAATTGTAAGAAAAGTATAGAAAAAAAGAGGAAAAACACGGGCGCTAGTCGCAAGATACAAAAGATAGGTAGAAAGCATATTTTTTTAAAAATAAATAAATAAATAAATAAACAATAAATAAACGCATAAATAACTAACAATAACGCGTTTCTTTAAAATAACGAAACCTTGAACACAATTTAAAAGATTTTTTCTTTACTGAGAAAACAAAAGCTGCAATTAAATAAAGCACAAAGGACATTCTTTCTTATCGAAGCTTATGAAATATTGACATTAAGAAGGCAAATTTAATAATGCATTATTTATAATAAAAATTCATAAGAAAATTCACAAGAAAAACCGGTTTTTTTTTCTATTAAAAACTGAAATCCTTTGGGTTCACTAAATTTTGCGAAAAGAAAAAGTAACCAACAATAAAGTAATCTAAAAATAAAATCAAAAAGAAAGACTTTTGAAAATATCTATACTGGTGCATTAACAACGTTAACACGAAATCCATAACAATTTTTCTGTTGAACTCATTGTTGCGAAAGAAACTTCAAACTTTCAACTTTATGGCGTTGTATTTGTTTTGCTTTACTCACTGTAGAAGAATAACTACGAAGTTTAAAAAATATATTTTACGAGCAATGGACGTGTTTGAAGCTTTTACGAGGCCAACAGGGACGCGCTTGGACTTTAGTAAGCGGCAGCTCTAAAGTATAAAACAATCAAAGTTAACAAGTCATATACAGATGGGGACTCAAGGGAGTTAGAGAGGGAAGAAAACAAAAAAGTTTTTTGTTTTCCTTTCTTTTCTTCGCTTTTTTTCTTTTTGATAAAAACAAGATCTCAAACGTGCATTGTTAAGCGAAAAAATATATGTAAGCAAAAAAAAAATTTATGGTATGCAAAATTTGCTCTCAGAAATGCATTGTTATAATCTTCTGCCTTTAACAAGCGACCATATCGGTTTTCCGTTAACTATTTGGCACCTTGACATGATGATAATCGTGGCGGACTCTGTGCCGGCACTTCATTCGCTCAACTGAACTGACTTATGGGAAAGATTGCATTTTAACTGTTTAATGGCTTTTCAGTAAAGAAAGTAAATTGAGCTTCATTTTAACTTTGCAAAACCTCCGACTTGTGTGCCAAATGCCTTGTATAACTATGGAAAAAATAGTTGTGAAAATTAATGGTCAATATGGCTTCTCTTTTTTTTATAACCATCAACGAAAGATGAGGGGTATATTCACTTTGTTAAAACGTTTGTAAACGTTTGCCCAAAAGGAAGCATCAGATACCCCACAAAGTATATATATTCTTGAAAAGCGTTAAATTCTAAATCGCTTTAAGCATGTCCGTCTGGCCGTCTGAGAATGTTGGTATGAAAATGAAGGTATCGCCTACAAATTTGCAAAAGAATTTGTGTATACGACAAAAGCTTTTATTTTGAAAATAGAAGAAACCAGCTGCGCCTACTCCATAAAAAATGTTGTTCTTTTACTACTTTTTTTAGGATAACGGTGATGGGTATAAAAGATTCGGTCCCGACGGAATTTAATTTTCTTACTTGTTTATTGTTCGAAGCGTTTGAGGTGGCGCAAGAGAAAAGGGGTTTATTGGCAACTTAAGTTTACTTTACGTTTAGACTAAGTAATACATTCAACTTTTACAAACTTTATCGCTGAGGCAGCCATAAATTTTAGTGCTTTTCATAATGTCAATTATGAAAAACAGCACGCATTTCTTAAAATAGTTGCGTAATCGAATAACAGTTATTTGAAAAAAAATTTTGTTGGGACATTCGCTGTCCTAGTGATTGCTTTGAACTGCCTTAAGATTTTAACTGCAGCTTCATACAACGGATGATCAAATTACCACTTTTTTATTTTAAAACTCATTTTATCCATTTTTTGTTTAGATTCAAGCCAAAATTGACACCTGTGTTCATCATTGTTTGTCATATCGTCAGGGAAAGATATACAGTAACGCAACGAATAGAAATTGTTAAAATTGACCACAAAAATAATGAATCTATATTTATGTGGGATGAAACTTGGCCATATATTTCGTGACCAACGCCAAACTACTGAGAAAAAAGTTTAATAGATGTTCATTCCCAGAAATACCGATGGTAAGTCGCCGCAAAAATCATGCAATGAAACTCTTTTGACCTTTTTTCTTTACGTTACGTTAACTGATTGGTTTACTTCAGTAGATTATTTTTCCAGATTATTCCTGTTGTTGTAGAAATAAGTGTAGAAAAAATTTCTACAAATTTTGTTTTCTAGAATTCACTTCTTCCAAAAATCTACAATGACACAAACCAATATTTAAAATAAAAAAAAGGAAACTATAATCAATTTTGAAGTAACACACTTACCTTGTCGCCTTCTATTCTCCGAGTCGCTTTATTTGGTATCCATACCGCTGGTATTACTACCAAAAAATTAATTCACCATATTTATTTTAGAGTGAACGCAAATTTAGGCACACAATATATCTTCATATGAGGAGAATATAAAATAGTCTTAAATAGTCCTTTACCTTATGACTAGTAAGCATAAAATCTCAAAAAAATAAAAACAAAAATTTAATCACTTCCAAGTTTGTGTAGGCACGGATAACACTTTTTCGAGTTTTGAGCAAATATAGTAGAGTTTTTCGTAAGGCAATTATGGGATATTTCAGCTTTCTATATTTAATAATTTGTGAGTAATGAGTAAAAAACCAAGAATTTTTGTTAAGAAAAACGGAGTTTCGTTAAGTTCACAGTGTCAAGATAATAAGGCTCAATTAATTTCATTCGTCCTTGGATCGTATAGCAATTACTTTTCCTTTCTGTTGGGTAGCATAACAATTTCCTTTCCAAAAAGTTGAACATGCTTCTGACCATTGAAGATTATTTTCATTGAAATCGCCTAATAGAGGAATCAAAGGCGCCATAAGTATGATAGGTCAATGACAATGAGTAACTATAGGTAATTTACATTTCATATCTTCATAAGGACAAATGCCAATGTCGCGAAATCCGGTATAAACCGTAGCTAGAAAATCTAATTCCTTCTAATGGTTAATGGGCAAGCTTCGCTCGTCACAGATATTTCCTTTTACAGTACCTACGCTTTGTGTGAAATGATGAAATGCTGATCTTTTTGATGTCCTCCACAGTAGAACAACGAATTTTATCAAATTTCAAGAATATTCTTTTTTCATAAAGAATATTCACTTAAAAGGCAGTGCCACTTCAGATTTTTTCTTTCCTTCTTAAATCTTTGTTTAGATTCCTTTAGTTTTTAGCTTTCTATTAAATTGCATTTCTTATATAAACCAAATCTTTTTTACTTACTCTATTTGAATGCCTAAAGCGCTAGCTGCTACTGAACCAATGTGATGTATATGTCGCCAATCGTTCTTTGAAAATCGTTCTTTGGCTGCTGGAAATTCATGTGTTTATATCCTGCATTATAGCTTACAGTTGATTTTTTGTTTCATAATAATTGCCGGAAATATCAAGGAATATAACCAATTTGTGATGCAAAAAGAAGGTGTTATTGCTTTCTGGAAGGCATGCAAAATTCTTAAACAAATACCTATATATGTATATAGATGTTTGCGGGTGTACTGTATTTTGTATGGAAAAGACCGAAGACATGTTGCTACAGAATGTTTACAAATCAATGGGTGCTGTGCAGGAATTTGAGAGAGAAACAGCTACAGAATGTTTACAAATCAATGCGTGTTATGCAAGAATTTGAGAGAAAAACAGATACTTTTTTTAAGAATCAAATTTAGAATGGCTGAGTAGGCAAAGAATCTCAGCTAACAACTCAATGGTCGTGGGTTCAAATCTCAAGTGCGTTAGAGTTTCCAACAAAGCCGATAGCCTTAGAGTGGAAAATGAACAAAATCCCAACGTTTTGCTATGAAAATGAACAAAATCCATACATTTTTCTATGAAAATGAACAAAATCTATACATTTTTCTATGAAAATAAACAAAGGCTCCGAAAAATTCAAACATTTAAGAGCATTATAGTCGGACAAGGCCGACGAAAAGGTGCTCCATAAAATTTGTGTTTTCTCATCTTTGTGAGAATACAGCAAAATTTATATATTATTTTTATGTAAAGGCATACTATTAATGAAAACTCTCCTATTAGAGGATGATCGAAAGGTCCACTGACGTTGTCCAAACTCAATTTATTTGTCAAATAATATTTTTCAGTTGTTTCCGTCACAAAAAACTACAAATTAGACTTTGCCACCATATCAGGGCTTGCTCCTCTTGGGAGCTTCTATATATCATGGAATCTAAAAAATAGATCTATGTGATCCAAACTCCCTACGCTTAATTTTTACAGTACTTTGCTACTATGAAACAGTTTTCACCATAAAGTATCAAAAATTGGATATATTTCCGATATAAAGACCCAGTTTTCATTAGAGCCGTTATGCGAGATGGGATTAACAATATATACCCACTTACTAGAAATTCGGTGGAGTTAATTTTAATGCCAAAATTATTATTATGAACCAATTTCCACCATGAAGTATTGGAAATTAGCGGTGTTAGTTGCTTTAAGCAAAATAAATTACCTTCAACAATTTATAAGCACGTATGGCAATGGTGTCTTATTCGCGACATGTTTTTTTTCTACTGGATCATAACTGAACTGTGAAAGTAATCGCGCATTGAAGAAATACTTAAACTGTTTTTATAAGTTCTGTTATATTATTATTATTATTATTATTTAAATTTAGCCAAAGAATAAATTCTAAGACTAACGTCTTAAAGCACTAGCATCTAAATCTTTCGGCTTTATATTTATTAATATTATTATTATTATTAAAACCTATACCGCACTTGAGATTTGAACCCACGACCATTGAATTGCTAGTCGAGACTCTTGCCTACTCAGTCACTCAGGCGGATAAGCTCTGTATTATAATTACAAAGTAATTCAGCTTTCGTGGGAACTGTTATATGGTAGAGGGCTAAAGTAATTTAAACTTTTGAAAATTGTAAATTTTTGCAATAAGGCGTTAAATAAAGAGTGGTCGAAAAGGTGATTCGATTGGAATCGGCCAAATCCAAGTTCATTGAAATACCTCAAAAATTGCAACCGGTAGGTTGAATACAAAAACACAAGGGCCTTCTAATGTCTAGAAGGACAGACGGCCAGAAAAGCTTGAACTCAAAATCGCTTTGCGAATCGATCGGCCTAGTAAGAGTAGTAGTCGGTCTATCTTAAGTTCTTTTGGAGTGTTACAACCTGTGCCACGAATAGTGTAGTTGTACGTAGTACTGTCAGTATTTTGAAAGATTCTAAGAATTTCCTACAATTGCCTTCTGATTTCAAAGAGTATTGCTATTGTTAGAGTAAAATAATATAGAAGGTAGGTTGAGCACTAGCTCCGTATATTGTCCGCTGTTTTTTTTTAAGTTACACTGAACGGTTAAAAAAATTTGATAAAGTTAAATATTTTATTGAGTATTAAAATATTTCAAGCTGTGCCTAAACAAAATCTGCACAGTCAATGGGATTAAATTAGTTTCGAAGGGTACGAAAGGTTCTCTACTTTTTTCTTAAAGTAGAATTACTCATTCAAAGTTTTATGTACACGAAAGAGCAATATTTACATAGTATCTTAAAAAATTCTCATACGCCGATTGAGACCTGGTTCTTGGCCCCTAATAAAAAAATATCCAGGCAGTTGACAGAATAACCCGTAATAATTATATAAATATTTGAACTCGAAACAGCAAATATATTTAGAAATGTAGAAGTGATCAAAATTTCAAAAAATTGGTGTTTCACCTTACGAAAAGTCATGTCCTCCTGATTCAAACATAGCGTTTTGAAAAAAATGCGCTTAAAACTTAAATCCCAGTTTGATGAAATATTCTATTGTAGTATTTAATAAAAAGTTAACAAAAGTTTTCTTCGATATTTTAAAACCAATGATAGCCCTTTTAAATAAATTCAATTGACACATATTTGTTATGGGCGTACGCGTTATTTAGAAAAGGATTTAGTCAGTTATGCAAATTTTTTTCTTCAAGGCGTTCTTCTTGCAAAGTTAATAAAAAACAAAAAAATCTTATTGTTAACTTCTGGCCTAATTTTTGTAACGTATAACCCAGTGAGTATATATAAACGATGTACGACTTATGGTCCAACGAAAACCAACTTAGGAAATATATTAAAAGTATTTCCTAAAGAAAATTACAAAATTATTTTTTAAAAATCTTCACTTTATGTAATTTCCCACTTTTCTAGCGAAGACACAAGTACAATACACAATAATACCAGTACTATTATGGTGTGTATATATATACTATTATGGTATGTATATATATTTACGTACCATAAAAAGAGAGCGAGAGAGAGAGAGAGGGAGAGGGAGAGAGAGAGAGAGAGAGAGAGAGAGAGAGAGAGAGAGAGAGAGATGAAAGAAGAGAATATATAATCTTCGCTCTTAAATTTAGGCGTTTATTAGTGTTCTCTTGTGTTTCCTTCCACATTTCAATTATTTCCATTCAGCCAAACAGCTGAATTTGAAAACATTTTAAGAGTAAACCTTTCTCAGCAAAGGAATGAAATACATAAATACATAAATGAAATCTTACTCGTTTTTCAATAGAAAGCCAAAGGAAAATGTGTTCGTTCACGAGAAAAACAAATTAAAAGAAAGTTTTAACATTAAGTTTCAATTAATGTAAATCAACTCGTCATTAATCCTCATTGCAATAAATTATTGCTTTTTCGCAAACCCAAACCTTTCGATATAGATTCAATAAAATTACTAGCTTATACTTGAATACATAAATATTTCTTTATGAAAGTTGAATTTTCCGGTATGTAATCTTAATAAAGATACGCATTAGTATTCAAGATGTTAAGAAATGTAACCTAAATTATAATACCAAACAATACGGCCAAATGTGCCTGAAGGAGGAGAGAGAGAGAATTATCCAATTAAAAGTGATTACAGACTTATACCTGATATGTTACGCGATTTCAAGCAAAGTTGGTGAAGATAGGTTGCGAAATTGATTTGCTTTTCGTTAGTTAAACGTATAGTTAAGCGTTCTATCGAGTAGCACGCTTGGATGGCGGGAGATGCAAAGTAATGGTAAGAATTGGAAGCTATAGCGGATAATTAAATCGATTGATAAAGTTCAGACAATGATAGATCGTATGTTAGCATATATTTACGTGTTATTGCTAGAGATTTTATAAAACTATGAATATTTTTGCTTCTAGTTTCTACCCAGTTGATTAAGTCGATGACACACATATGCTGGTGAACAAAAAGACTCAATTAATAGAAATTATCGCCTATCTTCGATAATTTTTTCTTCAAATGAAACCGCAGATGTTTGCTCTACGTACTTAGCTAATATTAAATTCCTTACATGTTTCATCATAGCGGGATAAGTTTGAACAGATTGAATAGTTTAGACTAGACTCTATAAGTAAACTTTTTTTTGCTGTTGTTTCGCTCGTTCTATATCTATGGATTTGCAATGACATGTACATAGTTGCATCACTGATTGTTGTTGGTGTTATGATGTCTTGTTTAATAGTAAATGTAGCGTAAATGAAGTCGAGAATTCACCCATTTCTACGCAAATTTCGAAAAACTTGATGAATCTCCATAGAGCCGTAGACTTGCGAGTCTCGTAGTTATTGTTATGGTCGCTTCTGGCTGTAACAGATGTTCATGTTGATGTAAAGCAAAAAAAAAAGTAGGTTTTTCCCAATGCGTAAGAGAAAAAAAAAATTAACTTTTACTTTATAAGCAAACGGGAACATGAAGTCGAGAATTTATATACAAACACTTAATATATTCGTGCGCGTACACAACCGTGTTTGAGGTTCCCTTTCCATTCTGTTTTATTTTTTCTTTTTTCTATATTTATTTTTATTTTATTTTGATAAATATTCAAATACGATATTTTTCCACTTTTCAACATCCGCTGTTTACTTGTCGATTGTCAGCGTGCATATAACCAGCTTTCCACACAGATACAAACACGCACACAGGCACACACACACATACACACACACACGGACATACCAACAGCAGTTTGCATAAATATGCATCGTAAAGCTCTATAGTGTGGTATTCGTTGCCTTAGCAATGCATGTTTTTTCTCGCTGTGTTGTAAAAATTTTACCAACCACTTTACGTAAATTCAATATTATTCATAAATTTTTTTTCTCAAGTTTTTCTTATTTTGCATATAACTTAGCAAACAGGCAACGAAAAGAAGAAGTTCTTTCTTAAGAAACACTGGTTAGTAATGCATACATGCTATCCTATATAGCTACGAATGTGCGAATGTGTGCGTACAAAACTATAAAGAAAATGTGGTTTTTATTTAGCCACATACACACACACATACACATACACATGAGCGCACTTACATCCTTACAACGCATTCAATTCTACAGACTAACATTCTCGCTATTTCGCACAAAGTGCCGGAAAACATGATTTCTCTGGTAAGTTAAAATGCTGCAAGACAGCATATAGGGAAAGCATATAAAAACTAAACTAAATATACTTAAATACACACACAAATATATATATATTTATATATATATATATATATGTATATATGTATATATGTATATATATATACACGAACATATGCTTCTTCTCTTACAGAGAAACATTTTACTTTCCGTATATATACGCGATGTCTAAAGATCGAAATATATGTTTATCTTTATGTACATACATATATGTTTATTGTTCTCATATAAACTCGTAGTAAAAAAAAAACAAAATTTTCCATCTTGCTTGTTTTTCCTTTTATGCTTTCACATGGAATCACATTATATCGCATATCATTTATGCCTAAGTATCTGGTAGAAAAGCGGTGTTGCACGTTTGTGGGATTGTATGTGTTTTCAGTAAATAATATTTAACAGGGGGAAATAAAATATTTAAAATGCTATTTTAAATGATGTCATTCATTCTTTCACCATCACCATGACGATAATAACAAGAAATATTGTAAAAAAAGTCAGGCAAAGGAAACAAATAAATAAAAATTCCAAAAGGAAATGGAAACCAAAAGCAAAAGTATCAAGGTCATGTTACGAAACATATGCAAATCCATGAAGTCTGAGATGTGATTAGAAAAGAATTTGATTTAAAAAAGAAATAATGGAACTAAAAAAAAAACGAAGCCAAGAACAAGCTACTTCTGGTTCAATCTTGTCGCTCTTGTCTTAGATATACATAATTGAAATTATCTCTCAATAAGTTTTCAGAATGTTTCGCTTTTTCAAGGATAAAGCAGTTGTGATTACTTTAGCAAATAGAAGCTAACATGCTTAATGTAAAAAAAAACTAGAAATTTGTTTACGACTAAAATTGACATCTCACGTATTTAGTATAAAAAGTAGTAGTAGTACTTTTTTCTCTGATTTGGGAGTGCTGAAGCTCGTCTCACCGCACACAAGTTAAACTACAATATAAAGATGAATGAGGGCATCATGAGTAAGTTAAAGAGAAAAAAATCTGCTGCAGAGCATATCCCAAACAAAAGAATATAAAGATCAGAATTAAGTGGAGTAGTTAAGAAGCCGAAAGGGCCTGCGTTCATGCGACGATATATATTTATTTGAACGATGTAGCTGATTACGTGTATGCACATTTTCTTGTTAGTTCTTGGTATTATTATTCCAATAAGAAATCTAAATATAACAAGAAACATATATTCGCAAGGGATCCTTTCGTTCCATGCCTACCATATGTCTCTTATACACATCTAGATGTATATAACAAGAAACATATATTCGCAAGGGATCCTTTCGTTCCATGCCTACCATATGGACTTGTGCGATATAAAAATAAACATTAGGAGTTCCATAGTTATTTATATATTTGTAATTAGTGCTATTGCCGAGCCTCGGTGCATTTACATTATGATATTGGTATTATGATTACCATTTCAAAATATTCTTTAAAAAAATGAATTTAGAAATTTTCCGATTCTGTTATTCATAAATTAAGGAAAACTTAGGAAGCTATGGCTGATAGTAAGAAAGAAATTAACACGGGACCCTCAGTATAAAAATAAACATCGAGTACGGTTTCGTTAGGAATTTCCGCACGCGGTATTTTAATATCTTTCGATTTTATTGAACTATCGAACTTTCGCAAGTGGTTAGGGAGCATAAAATTATGTAAGATAAAAAGAAAGGAATAGTGAAGGAGGAGACAATAAAAGCAAATAAGTAGTGGTAAAAGATAATGAAATCATTAAGATCTTGAGAAGTTATTAAAAAATAAAACGCAAGATCTCGCGTAATAATTTAATACTAAAAATTTTGAAACGGGTTAACCAAAAAGAAGAAGACAGAAATAATAAAGAAAACAATCGCTAAAAATGTCTTCGTGTTCAACCTACACGTCGCAATTCTTGAAATATTATCATGAAATGTGGTACATGGAAGAGCTTTGTTTTGGATTGGACCGTTTTTTCCCCTACTTCCGATAAAACCTCTTATCTTGAAAGTTCGGTATATAAACAACTGCCATAAACGAAGCGACGTAAGGTATTCAACGGCGGACCGTGGCCTACTGCAGTTTATCGGTTTTGCTTGTTTTTTTATTATTTTTAAGAATTTTCAACAATATATTCTTTTAAGTCTTTTAAGAAACTCTTTGGTAATAGATGAAAATTGCAATGTCGGACGTTCTTTATTAACATCATTCAAGGTATTGAAGGAAGGGGAGTGCACAATTTGTTGATCAATGAGACTGGCTAAGGGCGGAGAGTTTATCTGCCTGCATGAGTACATTATTGAAGGTTTTCAAGTTGGAAAAAGTAACGTAGAAGATTAAATCCAAAAATGTAAACATTTGGTTTTTTCCTTTATCCTTTCAAACTCCAGTGTTATAGCAGCCATTAACACATTGACGGATATGAACATTATAGCATTCCTTTTCATTGCAATGCGAAATGGTCTAAATGCCATAGCATTACAATATTGAAGCCAATTATTTCCCGTTTAATTTTATATAACTCCCGCATATTAATAATAATTAGACTAAAAATTGGGTCTGTATCATCGTGGAAGTGACGACATTGTATATATACATATACAATTATCTTATCGCTACTTATTACATTGCTATGTGTTAGGATATGCGAAGTAGTTAGATTTAACAAAATAGGTTTGACTTTAGTGATCGCTGTTGCAGGATTGCATGAGTTTGTTTTTGTAGTGGTTCATAATAAAACAAATAAAAACGTTTCTTTCTGATATTGTATTGTTGTAAAATGTTTTTAATCAAAATTGATTTTAAAAAATAAATTGACTGCCAGTTTGCGGACGTCACTGAAATTTTCGAGAACGAAATTCATAACGAAAAAATTTGAAAGAATTTATGAAAAGTAAAATGAGCTCCTTGGCTAAAGAATATGCACACATGTACTTATATCTGAGATATATGCTGTTTCCTTATCACTATTGTTTGCACTACAAGATAAATATAAACTGAGTCCGTGTTCACGCAAGTCAAATTTTTTAGTCCAACCAACAAGGAAGGATAAGAGTCTACGCACATTTTTACCAAATCCGATTGTTGTTGAACCAGTTGCGCTGCTTTCCTTGCCAAATTTTCAATTGTCTTTTGAACCTGTGTGGAGCACATTTTTGATTAAATCACACGCAATTTGACGAAAAATCTTCTTGCAAACAATTAATAATTTTAAAAAACCCAAAAAAATTAACATTTCACAACGTTCTCGCCAATAAGTTATAGGTTGCACAGTGCATTGATGTGAAGTTCGGCAGTATAGTTGAAAATCGGGAAACGACGTATTGATTTCTTTTGAGCCATGATTTCTTTACAACCATGTTTTTGGAGTCATATGGGCTACATAAGACCGTCAGATTCTAAAACTAGCTTGCACTTATATTCGGTATTTATTGATGATTGTGTTATAATGTGGAAAACCGCTAATAAATAGACATACGCCTATACGCCTGTATATGTCGATTTATATAGGTGAAGAACAAGAAACTTGATTGCAAAATGGGTCGAAGAGCCACTAATATTCCATAAGATGTCGGATAAGCGAAAGGGAAATAATTGTAATTATATTTTATTGTGTAAGTTACAAACAACATTATTTTTTGCGGTATGTCTAAAAGATGAGTTTGAAAGTAAAAAAAACGGCGCGTTCCAATATTAAATACCACTTTGCTGGAAGCAGACGATCATAAAAGTGGGTTTAATTGAAATCAAGCTCAATTTGTTAACTTTAAGTAGTCTATGAATCGTCTTATTCGCCTTTTTATTGCAATTAATCAAATCAGCTTGAATGGGATAAATTTCGAAGTAAAATTGTTGTTCAACATAATTATTTGTAATTGTAACGCAAAGAAATTGCCACAGCATACTTTACAGACTGCCTGATTGGTTTCAGTATTATGCTGTAGCGGTTTTCAGCTCGCCTCTTTGTTAAAACAATAGTTTCGGATTAAGAATTTTATTTAGTTAATAAAACGTAATTTTTAATTTATTTATGCACTTATTTTTTATTTTTCATTAGGTCATGTTTGAGAATCAACTAAATAGATGCATAGATTCGCAAACATTTCGCAAACGTTTGAATATGTATGTGGTAGCGATCGGTTAACGATCTCACATTCTGGATGTTATGTTCAGTTGGGTGTGTTATGGTGCTTACATATGTAAGGTTTACCGGAGTAATTATTTGTACAGAGCAGGTTATTTGGTTTTAGCAGAAGTATTCCACTCATTAAAAGGGGGTATTGATCTTGGCTGGGTATTGATCCTGGCTATATAAAGACTATATACGTAAGGAAAGATTTTTTTTTGTTCACAAAAACTGAGCACTTCTCTAAGAGACAAAGATGCAAATATAATGTAGCAAATGCCCCGGGAGAAGCCTTCTTGCAAATGACGACTTGTTTTGATTTGTAAATACCGCATTGCGATCGAATATGTAAAGTAAGATGCAAGAGCTCGTTTGGCGTTCAGTATTCACGTTTGTATAGAACAAGTCTGCGAGGAGTGTTCGGTGATTCGATTTAAGCTGAAGTAAAAATTTTTTTGTGTTTTCTTTTATTAATATTTATTGCTATGAATAAAGTTAGAATTTGTTTTTAAATTGATTTCATGTCAATCAGCATTGATATTTACTTTAATTAAGTTTGCCATTTTATAATATTTTTTCCATTTTGAAATTAATTAAGTTTTTACATGAATTAATTAATATTATTTTACTTTTTTATTTGTGTTTATATCCCCACGTTTATACGCTACACAAGTTGTGGTACCGTCTATATTAAGCTTGTGCGCATGGCTGTCGCCCAGAAGGACTGAAGATAAACTCGCCTTTCATTATACTAATCAATTCAGAAACATTTTTTAAATTGACTTAACTTAACTGTCTGATCGCCCTCCTGATGTCTGCGCGTATCCTTTCACATTCAATCCGCGGGTTGCATTTTGCGATATTTTAGTGAAATTCAGCGCACTGGCCAGTTTTGGTCCAAAGGCGAACACTATCGCAAATAATGCGCATCCGGTCACTATTTGGCCGTTACATGAGAAAATTGCAATTTTTTAAATTCTTCGACCAAAATCGCCGAATAATAATATTTGGGCGTTCTATATTAAGGCGATAAATTTAGATTGGATCGAGTCTCTTTCTACGAAAGATGAATCTTCATTTAGCAAAAGGGCTTCATTTTTAATATTTCAAGGTGATAGTTGGCCCGTTATACCAGTTTGTATATACGTAGTATAACTTAACCTTATCGAATCTGCTTCACTTAGGTTAATAATTTGGATTCTTTCACAGGGCTTTCATAAAAAATCACAATATCTTCAGGAAGTAAATGAAGTTTGCTAAATTTAGATCAAGTTTGCTGACGTCTTCAACATAAGGAACTTCATGAAATGTTGTTGCTAATGAACGACGGTGTTAGATAATGTGATATAGGGTGTTTCAAGATCAGCCATTCCCGACTATGACCTTTTTACGTTCGTCATGTATGTACTTATATTGTTTCCTTCCATTTTAATAATTATAAACGAAACTCTAATGCACGTAACGTCAAAATGGAATTTTTGTGAAAACTCAAAACCTTTACGCTGACAACTGTACTGACATATTGAATGTATGACAACTGCATCATATATATATATTTGTGTGGTTGCCGTATTGCCAGCGACTACTTTCCTACCTTATTAACTTAATTTTATATGTCACATTAAACAGTTTTAATTTATGCACATAAACTATAAAACTGAAAGCACTAATAAATAGTTAGTTTTTAGCAAAAAGTTTCTGATGGATTATAACAACGATAAATACAGTGACTCTTAAATTTTATAATTGAATTGAAATAAGTGGAAATCATATGAAAAAAGACTGTCGGGAATAAAATTTCTTTCATCAGTAAGGTATTTTAAATTATATGGATCGCCTTGCCAAGAAATTTACATAGAGGAATTCACTGCGGACCGATCTTATTCTTCTTCTCACGATCTTGCAACTGTGATTGAGCCGTTCCATCTCTTGATGTACGTAGATAATGTAAAACTGGTCTCCTCAGGCCTGAATGACATCGTTGCGTGGTGTTCAATCCTCACATTGAACCTAAAAAAACGTAGATAATAAAAACATTATAGTGGGACACGGTCCGCCATTAAATACTCTACACTGCACTGAGCTTGTTTACATAGGGATTTTTCAAAATAAGGCTTCGCACGGGAAATGGTCGAAAGAGTGATCCATTCCACACCCTTTTCAAAACCAAAGGTCTCAAAGATTGTGGCCATAACAGACGGACAAACAGGTTTCACTTGTATCACAGCTGGGGTAAGATGTAGAGACTATCATTCATGAAATGTAGTCACTGCAGAATGCCTCATGGAGTCGCGTAAACTCCAGAATGTAAAACCTTTCTTGATCTTGATAATAACCTCCATTTTAATTTACATATTGAGCTTGGTATTTATAAAGCTAGATTGCTGATCGAAAGACTTTCAAAATCGACGCATTGCAAAATGTTAATATACGTCTTTGGTAAGTTCCGTACGATTCCATGATATGCTCTCCATACTATCGCTGTTACGTAGATTCAAATCAATCAGTCCTAAACAGTTCTTACTTTTTGCGGGAAGAAAATGGCTATGGGACTTTGACGCTTTCGCAGCATTCTACGAAATTATATTAATAACCTTACTCTTACTGAAGAAAAATAGGTTCACTTTATGGATCAGTTTATTACCAGTCAAGCTGATAAACGATCCTACAGATTTCCCGGTTTTGTTAACCGAAACTATCTTCAAGATCTCTATCCGTAATGTCGATCAAATTACGAATTATTCAACTCACTTGGGGTTCAGTATAGAAATTTGAACGGGGAACTCAATACATTCCATAAAAAACTCTGTATAAATCCTGCTTATATTCTATATATTCTAACCATATCTGCCCGAAAAAAATCTCCATGAATGTAAACAAGAAAGAAAATTTAATTTAGCTGAGTGCGAATCCTTTGTACTCTCCCTTTTTATCTTTAAAAAATAAAGTTCGAAACAACGAAAGATATCACATATTTGGTGCACTGTAATATCGAATGGGCGTGAACTAATATTGTTCGCCTTTATTATTTATTAGAGAAGTTGTCATTTTGTGCCGTTCTGTAAGCGAGTAATTTGCCCGATTGCGGGGGAAACGTTTCGATAAAATGAATATACCCTCTTCTTCTTCTTCGGTTCTTCGGTGGCGGGTATAAAGCCTGAATGCAGAAACTACTATATGTACTATCACCAGCACACTTTCATATTTCAACGATAGAATTGGATAGGAGAGGAAATTTAAAACATGTTAATGTTAGTTACAGTACAAGAAAATATACATTGCACAGTCGAATTTTATTAACTACAGTATTATTGTCTGTTCAAAAGATAAGAAATTTATTTTTAAAACTTTTCCTATTTATCTAAATTGAACTTTTTATGTTACCTTCAATTGTAATGTTGCCCATTGATTTGTGTTTGTCAAAAGAGCACGTTCTCTTTGTCGAGTAAAATAAACCTCAAGCGTAGTCATTTAAGTTAATTTCATTTAAAAGGCTAACTTACGGTTAAAACTTTCAAGACTGGATAGCAGAATATTGATCAAAAATTCTTATCATGTGCGATACCCAATTTGTGTTCAATTATTTGTTATGCTTGAAATCTTTGCGAATTCCGAAAGGTAAAATAAAAGTAAATATGTAGTGTATACATAAACAAATGGCCGAACAAATAAGTAAATAGAATAATGACATATGTTGTCGATAGACGCAATATATATTCTCTAAAGGGATCAAGTATTTCATTATTGGAATTTTAAGTTTGTTATTTATTCATTTATTTATTAATAATAGGGACTTCAGCGATAGTTTTAAAACATAACTAAAGTGAAATTCACTTCTCAAAATTGAAACGTAGCTGATGTCACACTAAAATAAAAATAAATTGTACGTAATAATGATAAATTTTTTATTTGTTATATATAATTAGAAAATTTATTATTGTTTTTAGTTGCCAACATTGTTGAACTCTACCATAAAGAAAGAATTCCAATAGAAAATTTACAGTTAGCTTCTTATTTTTTCGCTTCTTCGATTATTGTACACAAAGAGTATAATAAAAAGCGTCATGAAAACAGCATAAAAATAAGTAAAGTTATTATAGTCGCCAATGCCCGACCGATTGAATACTTTACAGCACCTTGTCTAATACATTTCTTGTTTATAAACCAGAAATTATAGTTGGCTTCAACGTGAAACCATTGCAGGCGAGAGCGATCAAAAAGTAAGTTGATTTGATTCAAAATACATTTGCTTGTCAAAGATTATAATTCTTGTCATTCTTCATCTATTTTCGTGATAAAAAACTGATAAAAGTTGGTAAGGTAGAAGGCTTACTTTTCATGAGAAGCCATAGAATAGAACTATGTGGTTGAAATCGGGCATTGTTGATTCCTACTCAATTTCCCTTACAAAATATTAAAAACTTATGAAGCTTAGGCCTTTTTCGTGTAAGAACGGCTATATAATTCAGAAACTTGGGCCATCCGATCCAAATTGTTCACATTCATTTAGTAGGACGAAATACTGTTAGCTATTAACGATTTTTGCCGAGAAATTTTGAAAATTGCAGACTTTTTTGATATAACGAACTTCCGTAAGTAGAGTATTCCATAGGGAACGATCACAAAAATTTATCAATCCGATCCATCTCCTTCGTATAAATAAAGATACGAATTTTGAATACAATATCAATCGGTTTTGATTGTGCTTATTTAGAACTGGCCTGTTAATATCTACTGTACGTAGACGGCTTCATTATATCCCTGAAAAAGCGAAAATTATTTTTAAATGGAAAAATCAGAAGAAAAATATCTAACATAGCTGTGGCATTAATAAAGTGCTCCAGTATTATTTTTTTTATAAAGTTAGTTAGTTATCAATTAGCCTTATCGTCAAGAACGTTAGATCAGGGAACATTTTCGTGGTACATTTTTTAATCAAAACTCGATGACATAGCAGGCTGTAAAAATAAGTCTTTGTTGGCGTATTTGACATAGTACAAATAGTTCAAAAGGGTTAAGATCCAGTGGTAGTTTATAATCATCTGCGAATATAAGGGCATTAGAGTCTTTAAAAGTAATTGGAAAGTTATTGATAGGATAGGATGACGGGTACAAGATCAAGAGGTTTAGCTTGAGATCGGTCAGAAAAAAGAAAATTTATTTCCAAATGCATAGTAGTATTATGGGATTTTCTAAGTAGAATGAAAGTCATTTCAAGATTTACATCTGTAAATTTGGTTTGCCCATCAATAAATTGAGTTTAATCTTATTAATTAAGTTTAGTCTTATTGTCAAAGTCTTATTTAGTTCGTGAAAACGCAAAGTCAAAAACATTTGAAAATGTAATGTAATGACGAAGGTAGTCTTGCAGCTAATTTTGGATACTTTTCAATAATTTATAAAAGTTACAAAGCTTTTTGTCAATTGGAAAAATTATCGGCTTTCTGATTGAGAGATTTGCAATATATATGCACGAATTTTTCAAAGTTTTCGTTTTGTGTGTTTTTTTATAACTATCGCACGCCTGGCCTTAGTCGCATTTTCAAGTTTTATTTTATCATTTCCTAAGTAGACCTTTTTGACTGCGTTACGAGCTACCGCACTACGAACACTTGACTTAGTCAAGCATACACTTTACGTACGGATGAAAGAACAGCCTTCAACTATTTCAACAACGATTTTTATGCTTGCACTCAAAAAGACCATTTCCAAATGGTAAGTTTAGCTTGATGGCTTCCCATGCAGAAAAACGTGCAAAATCTTGCCAACTGTTCGATCACATTGACGGCGATTTTGCATTATCATCACAACTCTCAGACCATCGCTCAGATTGTTATGTAGATTACTTCATCTCCCAAATCAAACCTTTAATACTCAGTTTGAAATTTCCAAGACAAAGCTGCTTGCTTTTTTTGGTATTTGTCGCAGTACTCGGTCACGACAAAACATACGTCTTCTCGACCTTCTTTAAATGCTTCCTAGTATTAACATGTTTATGTTTTGGAGAATCCACCATTAAGCAGAAATTTTTGCAAAATTATCAATCGTATCTGAGGTTTAACGTTTAAACAGACTTTCTGCTCCTTTAATTAACTTTTATTTTGTCAAAATCGTAGAGCATTAACGGTATAATTCACAAAACCCGAAAATATAAAAACATAAGTTTTCCTCTGTGTCGAGCAATAAATTGATATCTATTCTGCTTACATACGATTTTGCAAGCAAGTCACTATTACTTAAATTCCTGGCGGCAGTTTTAATCCGTTAATCCGTTTTTCCCCTAAATTTTCTGCCAATTTTTGTTAAGCTTTTCGCCATTCGCCAGCTGCAAGGTAACGCGCAATAAATATGCACTTGATCTTCTCCTTTTTTAGAATTTCCTTTCGTAGAAAAACGATTCATTTTCATTAAAACTCAAATCATCAAATATGGCATTTTCGTAAAAGTGCCCTCTACTTAATCTTATTTGTCCTGGAAAGGATCATTTTCAAACGCTGTCTGTCTGTGTGGCACATTAATAATAGCTCTGGCTTTCGGATGTTTCTTGATCTGACACGGTAACTGATAGACCCTAGCGGTAGATCCTTATATGTTGTGAGTTTGTTGACAGTCTGTCACTGCACGATGGTTCATGCAATTGCATTAGGTCTCTTCACCCAAGCTCGCTTCCGGTTATTTGCGATTTGATTTGTCTTTGTAAATCATTTTGGCCGCTTTTGGCTTTTCACCTTATTACCCCTTTCTTTCGATTTACTACGTTTCTCACAGCTATGAATCTATGCTGCTACTGATGTTCAGCTTCCTACCCAGTAGAATCTCCGGTTAATCTCTTTAACAGTTTTCGTAACGCTAAAGTGCTTGCCGTTTGGCCCTCTTTGTTGTTTCTTTACGATTGCTTCGGACTTGGCTCTTGGGACTACCAGCCACTTTCTGGTGTGTGAACGGTTTTTACTGTACCATATCCGCCTTTGAAAATGGTTTTTCCACTGAGGCCAAGACGCTTTTGTTGTGGAACTTTCCTTATCGATTTTTTCCCTGGTAACACGTTCATCCTTTTTACGAAGTCTTATTACCTTGATATCGTCATCAGCCAACTGCGCGTTTCGTATACCTTCCTTTGCTAACTATACATTTCTCTCTACAATGGTCCGGCAAACGACAACATTTTCCTTAATATTCTCTTTTTCAGGTATTCGTCCTTCACTATGTTTCTTGCGTTCTGGAGGCCTTAAGGAGTATTCTTCATGATTCCGCCTACTGCAGCCATCCGTTAATTTGTGCGATTCATCTTTTCCAACGTGGCGTTTATTTTGGAAACCGCGTGAACTCAGACTTGTCACTAGTTTTGCTATTGGTAGTTAACTTTTCTGACGAAATTTGCATTCACAAACAAAGTGACCAATTTTGTTGCCATAGCATTTGCGCGGAGTTGACTTTGATCTCTCCTTGTTTCTGCAATGCACCTTCTAATATTCTTTAAATGGCATGCCATAAATGGGTGCCATAGATTAAGAATGTTTCAACTTTAGAACCGCTGTCTCCAACAACAATCTGCAGATTAGCCATTCTTTCCTTTAAGTCGTCGACTTCATTCCGCAAGCTTGCTAACCGCCTCAATGTTCCATATATTTTTTCTGTAAGACTTCCACCTTGGCATCAAACTGACGGATTGCTTCAATCACGTTCCCAGCGAGACCTTCCACTTTGGTTGCAAACTGCGCAGATAGTCTACCGCATATAATTTCATACCAGAATGCACAATTAATAAACAGTGTTCGTCTTATGTGGGATATGCGTTTACATATAAATTAGAGGGCGTACCATTAAATTGACTTTTCATGCTTTATTACATTGTCACAAGCATTCGACAAACTTAATAAGCTTCCTACGTTGGATGTGTAAAAATAAAAAATTTTCACACACAACTTTGAAACGAAAAAGTTTTCTTCTTTTTTTATTTCTTCATGGCACATAAACTCGTGCTTAATCATGTTTTAGTTTTATTTAATTTCCTTTGAATTTTTCTTTTCAATATTTCCCTTCAACAACAAAAACAACAAACTATTTTCTAATGATACTAATCTTGTTTACGATTTTTTATGAACCTACTTGGATTATCTAACTTTCTTTTGTTAAGTAGCAATGAGCAGACCTTTGTTTTTGTTTTCTTCTTTTTATTTCTTTTGTGAGTGTTTCCTTGCTGGTCAGTGTCTTTGTTTTGTTTTTTTGTTTTTGTGTTCAGCTTTTCTATTAAAGAAAACCTATGAAAATGTGTGCAAATTGTGTTTATGATAAGAATAAACAATGAAATAATAAAGCAGACATTAGTACACTTTTTTGCGGAAAGTGTACTAATTTTTTTGTCTCCTATGGATTATTCAGACACATATTTTAATGTTGACATTACTTTTAAGAATAGACGGAGTGGATAATATATAGCAAAATAGAAACACGAATTTGAAGGCACCGACCTATTGAGTCCTTTAAGTAACTTCTGTTTGGACCCAGAACCAAAAAAACTAAGAAGCAATACTTCAATTAATTTATTTAAGTATTTAGAGAATTAATATAACTTTGATTTTACCCCCCTTTCAACTTTGCTAAACGTGAAATCAAGTAAGGTCGACTCCAATATGTCCATGTGTCTGTGTGTTTCCTGATCTAGAATCACAAAGATAGAGCGATAGAAAGCTGCAACGCGATATATTTTGAGTGTTGTAAATTCGTAATTCATGTACCAAGTGCAAAAATGGTCATGGGCCCGTAACTAAATGGTGTGATTGGAATGACAGAAATTTAAGAACCGGGTGGGATTGTTTTTAAAATCAAAATTTATTTCCTGAGCAATAATTCTCATACGTACCGGCGCTCGTATAATATTTAGCAAGTGTTGGAGTTTACGAATAGAAATATTCTTCGAAGATCTTGTTCTTGGTCAATGTAAAGTCGTAATTATCCATTCGTCATTACATTATAGCAACTAAGTGTACACTTTTTTTGGAAAGCCGACTTCTTAACGGATTTGTTTCTTATATATTTCATGAGAAAGTTCTAGCAATATGTTAATCAGACATTTTCTGCTTAATTATACAAAATTAAAATAATAACTTGACTTTCTTTCTTAAGGGTACAATATCAAAGCTTCGTTTAGAAAGCCACTCATTGTTTAAATGAAAAAATCTTTCTATTCACTCTTGTCTGCTTAATTGTCAAGAACAGCGAAATGAACCCAATTGTTATTGTTTCCTTTTCTTGAAGAATTACACTCACGCCACGAAATTGGCGTATAAAGTAAGGCTCCGAACTATAAGTTTATTAAATTTGGCTATTTTATGTCCTAGCCCAGTTTACGAACCCATGCGCTGTAGGTTAAAAATTAATAACATTCAATTCTTGTTCTTTCTCTTATGCGCATAAAATTTTTGTTGTTTTTGTTTCGATAGTTATTGTAGTTGTGATTTTTATATTCGCTAGATAATTATGATTTCATACAAGAAAAACCAGCGTGGCGATTCGCGACCCTACTCTTACTTTTCGTTACTTCATGCAAAACAAAGAATTATTTTGTCGGATATCACTTACCTCCCTGGCTGCTGTAACAGAAATCAAAGGCCGAGTGTGTTGTGTCACGCTAATTTATAGTCACGACCACACGCAGTTGCTGTGCTTTTGCCTGTTACAGGCTGGCACGTTTAATAATATGTGTGCATTGGAATATACATATCAATGCTATCCTATGCATGTGTTTTATCAATGCTATCCTGTGAATGCATTGGGATATTAATACTATTAATACTAACCTATTTATGGATTAGCATATGTTTATCGCTTATAATTCATGTAAGGAAACTATGGGTAGGTAACAAAAATAAATATTAGAATATGTAGCCGTTAATCCCTACATAGCAAGAACAATTCATTATGTTAGCCTTAGCAAGTAATACTTCGGAAAGCTAGGTAACAAAATATATAGATCATAGTGTATATACCTATGCATGTAACGAAAGTAAATATATTACAATGTGTGCCAGTTAAGCCAATAAAAATTCAATGTGCAATCCTCAACATGTCGACGTTACTGCTAATACACAAGTAAACGTTTGATGAAACGTATATGATTTCGCCTATGACAACAATAAATATAAAATACAAGAGATGTTTCATATATGAGATAATGCATTGTGTTATATACATTGTGCGTTGATTACACGATTTATTGATTATGATTTATACGAAAACTCGTTCATATCAAGAAGTTCGTTTAAAACAATATATCTTTTGCTTGTTCTGTTTCATGTGTGCACCCTTTACAGGGACTGAATATAAGAAGAACTGTACATCACGGATCAACCTAAACAACCAAATCAATTCACTCGCTCGCTCTCTGTCCAAGTACATGATTATTATTTTTTCTAGTATAAGGCGGTTAATTTGAAATTTTCTCTTTCCGTTTAATCGGGTTAAGATGAGCAATCAGCTAAATTGACTCTAGAGTTTCTCAATTATCCCACTGAAAGAAGGCATTTACCAACACACTTTTGCTTGTTTATTTCAATCGTTGTATATTAGAACAACATCCAAAACCATCCATCCAGATTTGTCTTTATCCCTAACGAGCAAAATGTGCAATATAATTATCATAATTTATTGAAGATTTTTCACGTTCTAAAACAAAATATTGATAAGTACGAAAAGATATACTCACATTTGGTACAATTTAAAAGAAGTAAAATGGTTTACAAGGAAAGAGAAGCAATAATAATCTCATGCCAGTATTATTATCGCGTAATAAAGTGGAAAAGTTTTCTTTGAAAAAAACTCGAAAGCGTGCTTTTTTTTGAAAATCTTTTTAAAATATGTATTTGTTTAGTTGTAACAGGGAATTTATTTGTTGTTCAATAAAAGAAATTGAAAGAAAAATCTCTACTAAAGTACAATAAAAATCAAACTTTCGTTTAAAGTGACAAATTGTTAAGCACATGCTATTTTACGAAGACCAACACTAAAAACAATGAAAAAAGTGTAAACAAGAAAGTTTTTCTTGCGACAAAAGTAGTAAATGGTTATTTTAAGTTCTGTTTCGGAGGGGATAAAAGATTGACAACATATTATATGCTTATATTCTTGTTTATTTATCTATGGAAGTGTGATATCTTAAAAGGAATATGTAGTGAGACTAAAATACAATTTAAATGTAGCAAAAAGAAAATTCGGAAAAAGCAAGCCAAAAGTTTATTCGACCTAGAGCACATCATACGTATCCTTAATGCATTGTAGGATAAGGTTCTCTAAATATTTGTAGTGCGTAGTGCATTCATATATATTTTGCTCGTATTAGCTAAGGTGACACGCCATTGAAACCCAGCGATTTTCTAAGAAACGATATTTTTGAAACGGAAAAAACGAATACAGATTGGTAATACTTTTCCTGCCGACGTTATAATGTAAAGTAGTCGCAAGCTACTGACCAGTGTAGAAAAGGTTAGTAACACTCCATGAATAAAAAAATTGACCTACAACTGTCAAAGCAGAATATTTACGAACGTGCAGCTACTGTACGTAGACCACATTTTTGTCTTTGCTAAAATATGGGTTGTCTTCATACTTGGGTCGTGTCACTGTTACAGCAATTGATAATTGAACAATATGGAAAGAATAGAACCTATGAGAAAAACTAAACAAAAATAGCGTATGTAAAACTTTACAAAATATAAAGTGTGTTATAAAAATTTTTTTTAAAAGAACGCTGAAACTCGTAAGAAAAATCTGATTCGATTAGAATTACCTTTATTTATCACCGCCAAAGTAACCCCAAATATGCCAAAAATTGATTATGAAAAATTTTTGGGAATTGGAAATACCCCACCAAGACGATTCACATACTTTTGAGAATAGCGTCTTTGCTAAAAATCTACCTATCTTTCCATTTATCTTTATATTTACTCTTTAACATACACATGTTATAGTTTACAGTGTAGAATTACATTTTGAATTTTTTATTTTTATTTTTAGTATAAAGGTATTGGATATTTACTTATTTACGTATTCGCCTATATTGTACATTCATACCGATTCAACACTGTTCACATACTATATATGTTCTATGGAAAATACTTCATTCTACACTACACTAGCAAAAGGGGTTAAAAAGTTCACAGTTCGAGTGGTAGAACGGTAACTTAGTTGGGATAAATTGCCTTAACACACGCTGCGTGGTATTAAGATTAATTTCGCCAAGTAAACCTAGTGAAGAAATAAAACCACTTACCGATTTAACCACAAAAGCGGCATTAAGTTCAAGTCTCCCCGTATAAGGGGTTGCAAAGTTAATCCATTTCAAGCGGTAAGCATATGAATGCAAGTCCAACTGCAAGTCCATCTTAGCCCACATAAAGCAAATATAAAATATTGGATAGGTTCAATTAAATCAATACCTCAACCATAGCTTACTATACTTGCTATACTTTGAAGCGTACTCTCGAATAAGTCTAAGAAAAGCGATTAGTAAAGTTTTAGCTATGTACGCGTCCTCAAAGTCACGAGACCACCTCTTGCCAAACCTCAGAGTATAAAGGATTCGGTCACAGAAGAATATAATTCTCCTACTTGTTCTATTTTTTATTCTTACGTAACCCTACGTAGGAAATTTATACGGCCTTTATTTATCATTATATACAGCTTGTTTGGATAAATAAATGAATGTAAACTATGAGCAACTTCCTGACCAAGATACGGAATTCCTTTCTGACAATGGACCTGTGAGGTATAATTTACGACGTGGTAAGGTTAGGGTTAAAAACGCCCAAAGTCTACTTGCATGGTAAAGCCAATCGCTGAAAAATACGAACTGAACACGAAATGAAGTCCTTACGGCTTTTACAATGCCCTAATAGAGTGGATATGCGGATTTAATTATTCTTGGTTTCATGCTGCTGTCAACTTTCCTCCGCCAAATGTGTCCGTTTTTTTCCCCCGCTTATGGGGTCACGATAAGAAGAGAAAATTTCTGCCTGGTCTTTGGCTCTGAACGTGGAACGTGTTTACGGAATTTGAGGCTATTTTTTCAATTCTGCTGTTGCCAGAGTTAAAACAGCAGACATCTGAATAGATCTTGCAATCAAAACTGCTGTTTTTGCATCTTTTAAAGCGCATTCCTTTGTGGACAGTAATTGAAACCTTATCTCTTGGTAATGTGTATTAAAAGGATTATGACTTATTAGGAGTCAAGGAAGTTACCGACGGAAAAATTTAATATAGCTTTCGATGATGAGTTTAATAAACAATTTGTGCAAAAAAATAAACACTAACGTGCATAAAAATCGTATCCTAAAACTTTAAATTGGTTTGTATCTACGTACATAATATAAACTGATATAAAAACTTAGTATGCCCAGTGGAATTCATCTAACAGGGGAAATTATTTCTATATTGTTGTGTTGAAAACTTATAGCAAAATATTTCAATAAAAGTTGTCTACAAAAATGGAAGCATTTACTTACAAATTTCTTGAAATTTTATTGTAAACATTCTAATGAAAAGTTTTTTTATTAAATAAAAATTTACGATGGGAATTATTTAGCTTATTCTTGAAAATTTCCTTTTTCATATTTTTAATTTTAATTATTTTAAAGCCAACCCGAACAAAAACAACCATAAAGAGAAAAAAGCAAGAAAGATGATGAAATTTCAAATTGTCTTTAAAACGTCGCTTTAAATTTGTTTTCAATTTGGTTACGTAAGCAAACCTCTAAAGTATTGGAAATCGATTTGAATTTTATTATATAGATCGATACAGAGTCATTTTAAGTCTGGATTTAATCATATTTGTATATATAGCAGAGATTTACGGTGACTATGTTTCAAATATTAAGACACATTAATACTGGGTGAAAAGAAAACATTTCAATATGAAGCCGAAAAGCTACCCGATGTGCGACAATCTGAGAACGGAAAGCTCGCTACCAAAGTGATATTTTAAACGGTAGTAAGTCGTTTGCGTATCGTATAGTTAAAAGCGAGAAGAAATGGGTTGGTTTTCGAAAATCGAAGGGGTAAAAAATCATGACTTGACTTAAAAACATCGCTTGTAGAGTAAGAGCAATGCTTTGCGTTGGGTGGCGCTAAGAAAATGTGTTAAGAGTCTATCTAATTCGGCATCTATCATTGTAGAAGATTAATACCAATGAGAAGTGCCGTTCAACGCAGCCTTAGAGAAAAAACGGCTTCAATGTGCTGAAGGCAAAGAATAATTGGTGACGCTAACGCCCCGCCGCGTGTTCAACTGCAGTGGTTTTTAAGAAGCTATCATTTTTTTTGATACTTTTTTATAACGACATGCACAAGATGGGCTCAAAATGTCAAATATTCTCACTTCACGGAATTTGTGCATAATTAGAAATGTGGGAAAAATCTTCGTTTGTCTAACGATGACACTTTCAATAAAATATTGTTCACACGGATGACAGGACTTTAATAACCAAATAAAAGACTATTTTCAAATGTCTAAAATATGAAATCGTCCCATTCCAAAAACATCGTTTACAAAAAACCGGCCACTACCGCTTACACTCTTTCAAATCGAAACCACTCAATTAGTAAACTGGTCTTTTATAAAAACCAGGCACATTCGCTTAAAAGGCTAAAAAATACCTCTACAACCCCTGTTGTGATGCAATATGTCAAATATAAACGATGCTAAGCGTTAGTTTTAGTTTTGCCAAGAAAAGGGAAAACTTATAGAGGATAAGATTTATAAGAGAATAGAATAAGGTTTTAAAAATAACGAATTTTTCAGCTGTATCTCGTTCCTTAGGTATGTTCTGACATCTTAAAGTTCTTCTTGGTTCTATAATCTTTCATTTTATACGAAATAAACTTTTGTGAGATAACTATATTTCGCTGTGGTAGAATTGTTTGTACCCACCGCTAAAAAAAAGATGGCAAAAAATGAAATCTCTAAAATTTGATGTTATGCAACGATGGATGGAAGTCATTGGTGTTTCCAGTTTTGGTAATGTCAAACCAAGTGTAAAATACGAATGGATATTTTTATCGTCGTAGCAATTCTATTATGGTTTATGAGTAGTGAGTATAACATTATTTTTTTCCAGCATTCTTGTGTGGTACCGTAGGCGTGCCCTTTGACTGATTTGGCCCATTTTCAATATCAAGGCAACTGAGTGACCATTCAAAGTTTTTGCAAATTTCAACCCGATATTATTTTCACTTCCAAGAAAATAGTTAGTACACAGATGGACAAGCCAGCATGCGTAGATCGATTCGGAATTTTGTTACTGATCACGAGTATATTGAGTTTCCAGGTTTTCCGAAACTGTCTTCTGGGCGTTGCAAAGGGTTTGTGTAACAAAATGGAGTGTGGGTCTAACAAACCTTTAACTATTTCTAAACGTTACTTAGACGCTCTTTAATCTGCTTACGAAAACGCAAAACTTAATTCTCTGAAATTAATTATTGAAGAAATTCATTATTATATTTTTTGTTCATGAGCAATAAAGCTAAACGACAAATAGATGATATATTTGTGTCGTTGTACTTTCACAAGAAGAACAACACCATGGCAATATGTTCATCAACCGACACTCAAGTTTTATTTCAACAATATTAAACATATTAATCTACGCAAAAGTTTATGTGTATGTGCAGAAGAGATTTGGTTTATTTAAAGATTTATTTTAAACCACCACATATATACACATGTACATACGTAAAACAAGTCGTATATATAAGTAAAAATTTATAAGGCTTTTGTTGGTTTTTTCTTTATTTGTTTTTGTTTTTTGTTTTTTGTTTTTGGTAAAAACTAAAAACCAAAACCAAAACTATAGAAAATTGTTGACATTCTAATGTTAAGACTGGGTATAATTTATCACAACACATATGCACGTATATATTATATGTACACCCATACACATTAACAATGAATACAACACTTTCTCTAGCGTATATTCAAACACATAAATATGCTCTCTTTCAACGCAAGCGTAAGAGCTACACAGTGAAAAACATTGACTTAAATAAAATCCTATAAAACTTCGAAAATGTATGGAAAAAATAAATAAATTTAGGAAATGCATGTAATGATGGCAATGCATGACGTACAGACTAGCTGACTTTGTGCATGTAGTCATATGCATGCACATGATGCATGCATATTTACATACACACACACACACACACACACACACACAGACACACTCACATATTATTGATGTTTTCTTGCTAGTGCTGCCGTTGCTATTGCTATTGCCATCGGAGGAGCTCTCAGCTAAGCATAACATTGAAAACTTTGTTTTTCTTTAGTTTCTGTTTTTCATAGTAAAAGTTTCACTTAAGGGCCGAAAAGTGTCTAAAGCTTTTTATATATTACACAAACGCACGAGCATTATATATTAGTTATTTGTGTAGATGAATATATGCATATAAAGTTGTATGCGTACATTTCAAGCAAGTTTTATTTAGTTTAAATATTAAACTTTTAATTAAAAACTAATTTAATTTATGTTAAAGAGAGCAAAAAAAACATTAAAAAAAGCAAATACCATCAAGTTTTTTGTTGCTACACTACTGTTTCTATTGCATAATTTCGTAGTTTTGTGTTTTAACATTTCATTACATTTACAATTTATCCACACAATAAGCGAAAGAGGAGAGAAAATAATATATATTAATTAAATTGTTTATGAGATGTGTTGCTGATGATAAAGACAAAAAAAAGAAGAGAAAAAACATAAATAAATAAATAAATGAAGAAGAAATAAAATTAAAAATTCGAATTAAATAGAAAGATAAAATGAAATCACTCAATGAAGACTTGTCGGATAAAGAGAAACCAGTAAAAATATCTATATTTCAAATCACATGTTTCTGCCTTCCATTACGATTAATTTCTTACCCGTATGTATATACGGGTTTTTGTATGCCGCAGAATCGGTTTACTATGAAGAATTGCTAGGGTTTCAAGACCAAATTTGTTTTTTATATATACAAAAAAAAAAAACTTTAACAACAACACAGTTTAAATGCATTGAGCTACAAAGGATCGGGTGTAAGGAAGTAGTAAGGGAAAAGAATTGACGGCAAGAAGTTTTCACTTTCTACACAACTTTCCCTTGACTTGATTGTGCACAGCGACATCCGCACCGATTCTATTATATACTTTCTGGATATCCGACGTATGTTTCAGGTAACAAATATTAGATAAATTTGCCAAGTTAAGAGCGTTACATTCGTTTCGATAGATTTTAAGAATGTATACTTCTTTGTAGCTCCAACAACTTTTTTGTTACTGCTAGGCAAGTGGGTAAACTGATGCGCAATTTTGCGAAAGCACATAACTGAAGCGACTTAAAGCTTTGTGCTGATGAAGGTCATCGATAATATATGAGCGTTACACTTAATCTAAGAAAACTTGCTTGTTCGCTTTAGAGAAAATCTTCTGAACTTTTCTACTTCCCTTTTTGTGTAGTTTTTTAACGCATATATTGCAACAAGCGCAATAAGCTAGCTTGCGTAATCATATTTCAACTAAAACTAATGGTAAAACCAAACGAGCTACCGGCTAAACGGGAACTTTACGAACAAAATTTGATTTGAAGAAAAACGCTCCTTCGTGTCGTTGTATGCTATCAGGCTCGCTAAAAGAAAGGTGGATACAGTCACCAAGCATAAAGGGATGACTCTTGCCTAAGCTCGAACATCTATTTAATGTAGCTGTTCGCGGGACTTTTTCCACGACCGGCTTGGACAGCCGCTAGTCTAGCTTATATTAGTTAAGACCTACAATGCACATTGCAAAAATCTCCCCTCTATTAGTCATTTATCTAATTCAAGGGCTTAGAAGGTTTTCTAAGAGGCAAAACTTTTGGATTTCGCTAAGACTTCGCCACTTAACACAAATATCGGAACTTGTTAAATGAGTTTTCTACCCACATAACATTGTGTATGATTTTGTGTAACTGAGAAGTGGAACCTATGGCAAAAGCTGCTTCGCATTCTATGAAGCCGTTGGGTTCTATTTGAGAAATTACTTTTTATGCGCTTTTTTCCATATAACCAGCCCCATTACCCTAATTCCTTCAAAACGTTCCGCTTCTTTGACTTACTTTTCCTAAAAACTTAGGCATATGCGTCTGTTGGGAACAGTAATACGACGATAACGTTGCTTTGCTCGGAAATACATGCAATGCCGGTGTAGCATTATCGATTTATCGCCCTTTACCCGTTTATCAATAATTTATGCTTAGTCTGCACTTTTACATATTTCCACATAATAGCTATAAGATCAGTTCTACACATAATGCAAGATAAGCTATAACCTAGTTAAGATAACCCAATTTAGCCTTACATGTGGCTTTAGTAATAACCTAGTTTAACTTTACTACTTTGCTTAAGTTAGCATAATAATTTATTATATAAGTTACTGACCACACTTCAGGTGGTTCAGAAGTAAAACAAATATAAAATTAATAAGTATAGTAAAATAAATAAGAATACAAAAGAACCTTTAATTGTGTTTTCACTACACCGGAAAATGCAAGCATTCATTACTTACATAATGTGCAAAGCGTCCTTTTGTCATTACAAGCCTGTAACAATAGTTGAAAAGAGCATACATCTGTTTGTAAACAATTCAGATGTTTTGCTTTCCTCCATTACGAAGTCCTTTTTTCGAAAGGTCTTGTAATATTTAGCGTAAAGGTAACTATTTTCAACAAAAAAGTGAATGTCTCCTTCTTTTTCTTGTAGAATCTTTTTGTTAGAAAATTTACTTAAACCTAAATTAAGGCAACTAAAGGTTATGGTCCACTAATAAACACCAATTCACTTAACGTAGTTATTTATATAACGACGTTTTAAAACAATGTGCCATGTGGTCGAAAAAGTCGTCCCATTCGAAACACTTTTAACAGCGTTCGTACGTCGAACGCAATACTTTGGTGTAGTAAATTTCATGGAAATATTTAAAAATTGTGACCTGTGAGTCGAACAACAGATTATACATCTGACATCAGAATCAACATCTGTTAGAGCTTTTGTGTTTTTCAAAGAATTATTTGATCGCAATTTATTTCAATACAAACCTAACTGTTATACAATCCTAACTTCAATGCAATTTTAAGTGAAATGGGAGACTGTTTGATCTTCGCTTTGCCAATCTCCCGGAGATCGCTGCCCACATTTTAGTTTACTTGAGAATTTGTATCATCCAGCGATTTGCATTTCCTTTCATTGCAGGCGTGATGTTATTCCGATTTAACTGTCAACTATTCGTATCCGATGGCTAACTCGGTTTCGATTCCTAACTTGGTCATTTCAGAAAACGATGTTTTATATTGTTTGAGGTCTCTGAAATATACTTGTGCGCCTGGGCCTGATGGCATTCCTTCAGGTATACTCATACTCAGATGAGCAATGTGGTGTTATTTCAAAAATTTTTTTTCAGTGCGTGAGATCAGATGTCTCCCATTTGTGTTGGAAGAGTAGTTCCCTTATTCCACTTCACAAATGTGGAAATAGATGTAAAGTTGACAACTATAAAGGCATTGCCAAGTTAAATCTCTTATCTATTTTGTTTGACCGAATTGTTACTTAGCATTTACCTTTTGCTATCAAATCTTACATTTTTCCATTCCACCATGGCTTTCTAAAAGGAAGATCAACTGTTACGAATCTCTTAGAGTTTACTTGTCATGTTTTGAAGGCTTTTTCTAGTGAGTCTCGCAGGGATGCCGTATATACTTATTTTCGTAAAGCTTTTGACTTTGGCAAACAGAATTTATTGATCTTCAAACTTCAAACTTCAAACTTCAGGACTCTGACTTTCCTTTGTACCTAGTGAAATGGATAAGCCTTTATCTACATAAAAGATCATTCAGGTTTCTGTTTAACTTCATCATTTCGGATGAATTTTACGCGATATCTGGCGTTCCTCAAGGGAGCCACTTAGGGCCCCTTTCATTTATTCTATACATTAATGATCTCTCCTCGGCGATTAAGTCCAGCTAGATCTTAATGTACGCTAAACTCTTTTTTTTTTCTCTTTGGAATTGCCATCGCATCCTCTTCAAATTGACTTAAATAATTTGGTTACATGGTCCTTTTTTTTCCTTCTTATTTATTCATACATGATATATTATTTTTTTTTGTTTTACTTCTCTTTACAGATCTATATCTCTGTGTGTTAACGTCTGCATCTGGCATAAGCCTTAATCAGACGGGTTGCCTACAATCATTGGCAATGAATTAAGCTGATTGAGGACTCCTCAGAGAGAGAGACAACCTCTTTACAGAGTGACCGAGCAGGCAAAGACTCTCGACCGACAACTCAATAGCTGTGGGTCCAAACCTCAAGTGCGATAGATTTTTCAATGAAGCCGATAGATGCTAGTGCTTTAAGACTTTAGTTTTAGAATTTATTTTCTGGCTAAATTAATAATAATAATAATAATAATAATAATAATAATAATAATAATAAATAAAGAGAAAATTTCCGTTTATTTTTATTATCAACTATTTTATTACACTATCAGATGAACGGGGCTGCGTCATGGTCTAGCAGATAGAAAACCCGATTATCAAGTCCCTAAACCCGGGCTTAATTTCCTTCACAGTGGATCATACTTTAATTATGAATGGAATGCGGCTGTAGCACGATCGATAACGGCGTAACACTTATTCTGTTCCGCAGCTACCCGCTATTCCCTTTTGAACACTTCTTTCTCCCTTACCACTACTGAGTTTATAGATGTGTGGGGGACGTTCCCTTTGTGGCTGATTAATAGAAAAGAACAAGATAATCCTCTTTACGATTTGAAGGGAAAAAGTTCTTACAATTTTCAGCAATTAGCTCTGCTTAGTTTTATCGCATTTTCTTTGGCTTTCTATTATAGGACTATATAAATCACGCCCGTCTACGCATGTCAGCGTTCGCATCGTTACGTAATCTGTAACTTACGCGACCGGTTCGGGTACCCGAAGTGTGGTGGTATCACCGGTAGAGCTGTGGACGAAATATTGGACCTGCAATATTAAAGGTTGTGCCACCTCGGAAACTAGGTTAGCACTGCTAACATCTGAAGACATTAAAAGTTGTCTTGTGTTGAGTTAGCGTTTTTAAAGTGTTTACTGTACAATCAACAGCCATATTATCCGACGAAAACTTGTATGTGACTGGTTTTTAAATTCCTCCAAATGCAGATATTTTTACTTATAAGCAACATGCAGCCCTTATTGTAGCGTTTCGGACGCTTCAAAACCTATTGACGTGATCATAGCATTGGGGGATTTCAATTTACCGCAAGTTACTTGTTGTCTTAGTGTCAATTCAAACTGAATGGTGCCAGCTTCAATATCTAAAAAAGCCATTGCGTTTTTCTTCACGGTAATCTTGCGGCTAATTGTAATGGACATCTCTTGTAGCTCAGCATTGTAAATTCCCCTGAAATTACTATAAATCGTTAAAATTACTATAAATCCAAAAATCTGTCTATCCTTCCAATGCAAGTACCATGACATATTAAGTCTCTCCAACCAGTTAAATCGCGCTTGCTCAAATCTACAATACGATTTTAGCAAAGTTAATATTGCGTAGCTGAAAGTTCAGTGCTCACATACTTCACACAGTATACCTAATTTGTCTTCCCACAATATGGAAATCCACATTCCCACATTTCATAGTGTACTTAGCCTACTTATTTTCGCGTCTGCTCCGACAAGACCGTAAGTTGAACGAATTGTCACTTCGCTATCTAGTCTTTTATTTTTCCGCATAAGCATGGATACTTTAAAGGAAGATTAAACATTATGAATGTTTTAGAGCTTACATGTCAAATTTCAAGGCTTTTTCTAGTGGTTCTCACAGTGATGTCGTTTGCACAGATCTCAACACAGCTTTTGCTTTAGTTCGCCATAAATTATTGCTCCTTAAACTCTAGGCCTTGGGCTTTCCTTCATACTTATTGAAATGGAAAGGCTCTTATCTTCATAATAGACCATTCAGAGTTCATCACATCTGATGAATTTCCCGCAAACTCAGATGTAGCCCAACGGAGCCACTTAGTCAATGATCGAAATCTTTAAATCAAAAACTGCGTATTAATCTGAACATTAGGTTATCTATAAATAGAGTTTGGTCTTTACTTGGCCTTATTAAATGATCATCTAGAGAGCTCGGTGATCCATATATTGCAAAATAACATCCATTAGCTTGGTGGGACCAATACTTGAATATGCCTTATTTGTATGGTCTCTTGTTTACAATGCCATGTTGATTCAATAGGATCAGTGCAAATATAGTTCTTGTTTTTTACCTTGAGGGATTCGAGTGGGGTAGGGTTCCGCTTTTTCGTTATCATTTTATGAAAATAGATTGCTTTTGCTTGCCTCACCCTCATTAGAGAAACGTAGATTTTTTATTCTTGCAGTTTCCTTTTTAATTAAATTAATGAACGGTACTATTGGCTCGCCGGCACTATTAGGGGAGATACACTTCAATCTTCCTGGTTGTTCTTTGAGGAACTTCACTATCGTAAAGCTCATTCAATATAGATACAACTATGAGCTTTTTATCCCGTTTAGGTGCCTTTGCAAAAATCTAAATGATATCTATAACTTCATCGCAATAACCGGCTCTTTGATTTCTTTCAAAGCTATTCTCTATACGAAGCGGACTCTACCTATGTGGCATTTAAACTAATTACTAATCGTTAAAACTTCGTACGATGCGTAGATTGTACTAAATATGTTCACTATAATTTGTTGCCAAGCTTCTGCAGGCTTCCCATGGTTTATGTGTTCAATCCCTACCCGGGTCTATAACCCGATTGGGAGCGTGCCTCCGTGATAGATGAGTACATGCTTTCTTCTTTTCTTCTTGTTTATTTATACATAAGTTTTGTTTTCATTTTTCTTTATCTCTTTATCCTTTTGTTACATTCTGTAAAAGAATCTACAACAAGTAGATAAGGTTTTTTTTAAGAGTCAGCTGTATGTAAACAAATAAATAAATAAAAGAAATAAAAAAATTTTTTTCCACGAAATGCGAGTTTTTCCGCATATTCAAAAAGAACAGAATACGAAAAGGTAGGAAAATAGAGAAAAAGAAAAAATATTCGTGTAATGAAATTTCGTTTACTGTAAATAGATTTTAGGTAATTTCGACTTAAAACCTAAATAACCTATTTTTTTTAAATTTAAAAGTATGTTAACTTTCCGAAATGAATAAAATGAAATTCTTTTATTTTAAGTGAATTTCCCAGTTTTACATCTAGAATGAATGCAAAAAGATGTAATAGTTAATAAACTTAATAACCTCAACGCAAGCCTAGATTTCACGGTAATTGCAGGAAAATCCTATTTAATCTGGTTAACAATGAATTTGGCACGAAACGAAGACAGTATTTGAGAAGAAGTACAGAAAAAATGTTATAAGAAATTATGATTTTTTCTTTCTTTCGTTTACGAACGACCTTTTCTTCATTTCTTTCTCTCCACCGTATCTATCGGTTTTATTATAATTCATTACATTTCACTTGTTTTTCGTGCCTTGTTAAGCTTCAAGTTAATAATTCTTGGTTAAACAGAATTTTAAAAGGTCAGAGGATACAAGAAAGTAAAATATGCTAAAGGAATAAGAGAAAAAGACAAATGTTGCTGCTTACGGTGAAGTTGTAAAAGGCTGTAAAGAATGATGGAAAAATGCAGCTTCAATGATAATTTGATTAAGTTATTAAAGACGAAATTTTCTGCCAGATAGAAAATGATGATGATGAAAAGAAAAATTGCAAAAAAAAAAAATTTTCATAAAAGAGGAAAATATAAAAACTATTAATAAGATTATAAATCATTTTAACATTGATGGATTACTGAAGAGCTTTAAACTGTTTATAATTTATTTACTCAAAGTCAAATATAGTTGAAAAATAACAAATTCTGTTTGATATAAATGTTCTTCCTTGTGTGAATTATAAATTATAACAGTATTATAAAATTATAATCTTATTTTGTGTGTGCGCGTGCGTGTGCGTGTCTGTGTGTCTGTGTGTTGGATTGCGAATTAAAAACTTAAATTAATTTGCTCTTGTCGTAGGTTTTTTTCATAACAATTCTTAAAATAACAAAATGATTTCTAAAAAAATTTCGTTTCTTATTCAAGGCCACACTTCTTTGCAAAGCTGTTCGCGAAATTTCGTTTCTTAAATTTTTTAGAGTTTTGCTTGACAAAAGCCTATATAAGTTAATTTGTAGTCCACTAAGTTGCTGCGACTTACAAACTTTAGAATAAAATATCATGTCGTCACGTGTTTGTGTTTGCTTTAATCGCAGATATATCTCTTTTAATGCATAATCTCGATGTCCTCTTTAGTGTAAAGAAATTTTTTCAACTGAAGCCTCATAAAGGCTTAATTTTTTTTTTTTAACAAAGTACAAAACGAACTGCTCCTTTCCACAAATAACCGTTTGGTGTTGTCGCCGCTTAAGAACTAGTAGGAGTATGTTTTCTTTAATCACAAAGAAATGTTATTTCAGTGTGCAAAAGGTATATTTTTTCATCAGTATCAAATTATGAATATGTCCGTCTGCGCGTTTATTCAGTATCTATGGTGAACATTCTTCTAGTCCTCCTTAAGGCATTGGTTTAAAATTTGGTAGGAATATTGGAAGTTCTTGTATGCAGGCTGGGATTGAAAATAACTTTAATCGATCAAGGGGCTCACCCAGACTCTAACATAAATTGAGAACACTTCTGTTTCCAAGAATAAAAAAAAAGTTTGTTTTCTTTACTTATAAGCCACAAGAAATGCAACGGTAAAAATTTGAGCGAATATGCTATTAGTGATACGAGGAGATGCACAAGAATAAAAAAAGTCTACCACACACGCCACATATTATTTTTTTTGCTTATTTTTGAGTTTGTTTAGTTTATGCGGGCCAATGTAGCAGCTATGTAGAAGCTGTTTATGCCAACAGGAATTTTGGCATCATCTTTATTTTTTTAGAATGAACGGTTCAGAGAGAAAACAAGAGACGATTTCGTTACCTATGCTGATGAAGAACTTGCATGCATCGTGGGATATCCAATGTACACTTCTATGCATAGCAAACTGTTCACTAATCTAATGTACCCTGAACCAGCCTTCGGCGACGGGAACTTACCGTGCAAAAGTCATCGAGAGCATCAGAAGTCGTGTGCTTGTAAACTTCTTCAGAGTAGTAACAGTGTGATTGAGTGCCTGGCATTGCTGAGTTGACGTTTCTTGTTGTAGATTTCAAATCCATGTACGAAGCGTGGGCAATCCCGAATAAAGAGTTACGACATGGTCTCGCAATGCTGACAACCTAAAAGCGTTTGGAAGCTATGGAATCGCCGGGATTAGGTTAGGCAAGTCAATAAGTCGCATGAGTAAAGAGAGGTCGTATATATTTTGGAAATATTTAATACTTTGGGTTTGGGGGGTGTAAATAAATATATAGATTTTAAAAACTTTTTGTTAATGCAAGAAGAGCATAAGTAAGTGTTTTATGCTATATAATGATCCTTCGTCAATATTTCCACGTTTTCTATACGCACTTAGTCTCATCACCCTGCAACCTCTACAGACTTATAATTCTTGCTGAGCCATTCACAATGCGCAAGTGCAGCTTCGTACGGCCTTGAACGGATATGCAGCTGTCTCACGTATCGCAACTGCTTCGTTTAATATGAACTTAATCCCTTTGCACATTTAGTTTTACGATTTTTATACCGATTTAAGTTTTCATGATTAAGTTTAGAAATTAAAGAGCATTACTACGATTAATTTTTACTTATATTCAATCAGGTTGCGACTAATCACAGACATGTATTTTTTGAGTTTCATAAAATGCAAAAGAAATCTCAAACATTTCAAGTATTATCTGCAATGTTTTGTAAACACTGCCATTAGAAAGTCAGATTTTCACAACAGTACAACAGTACAACGCTGCAATAGCATAGTACGTCAATTAGCACTAATATTGCAACTTCCCTTTTACTACGTTGGTTCAGTGATTGCACATCTGACTGTGAGGGGCTTGTGCGTTTAAATATTTTCCTTTTCCTTCTTCTTTAGCACACATACACAGAGACAGATATTACATAATATTTTAAAAGAAAGAAAAATGAAAACAAAGAGACAACGATTTGTGTGTATGTGCCTTTGGTTTCTCACAAGGGAGACGTTGTGTAACTGTGTAATGTAAAAATTGCATTTCAAATAAAAATTAGCTGTTGCTTAGTGACAAAGATGACTAGCTGCCATGTAATGACTGCGAAAGTAACGCAGATTTTGTAACAATTAATTAAAATAATGATGTTAAGAAAATGCAATCAAATACAAAGCAAAAATGAAAGTTTCTTTAAGATAAAAGCGCCCACTGAACAATGGTGATTAGAATAATAACGAAAAAAAAAGAACATCGACAAGAGAAAGCAAGAATGTAATCAGGACAACCTTTGTAATGAATGAAAGATTGAAATATAAACTAAATATAAAGAAAGCAAGAACACAGTATATACGCCTTTGGGGTTATCTTAAATGTTAGGCATCTAAAGAATATATATGAAAATTTCTTTCTTATCTCTTAACTTTAATTCATCGATCCATACATGCAAACGTAAAGGTATCTGAATATTGCAGTGCAACTACTTTCAATTGATCCTTTTAATGTGTTTCTGTGGCTTCGAAAACACATTTATAAAATATTTGAGTTGTGTTATCGAAAAAATCTTAATCTATTAAGTTTAAGACCTGATACACGATCCTAGACCTATTTAGACGATCCATCAAATTAATTTTGGTTTTTCTTAAACTTTTAATGTCCTGTGCCATTTTGTAAGGTACTTGTAAAATTTTTAGGATACGGTGCGATGATTCATTATTGGACTGCAATTCTAAAGTATCTCTAATTCTTAATGATTACGTAGTCCGGAATTTTGTTTTGCATCATTTTGTTCAGAATATCATTCTTGCTGAGAATATGGTCTCAATTCCTTTTTTATTCTTTTCTAATTACCTTAAAAGACCAAGTAATCAAAAAACTAGCTTCTTTACTTACGAAGAAGTCGGAAGATTGACTTTTGTCATACTGAAACCCCCATGCCAATTTTACGAATCTTTAAAAATTCGTAAAAAAAACTGCTGCCTTTTCCAAATAGGTGGTTTTAGCGGTATATGGAGGTAGAAATAAACAGACGTATACATCATACAATAAGTTTAGTCTTTTGCCCACGCAATTACGAGTCGTTAGTCACTTTGTGTTGTATTATTAATAATTATCTCTTGCATTGTCTTATATTATGCATTGTTTCAATTAAATGAAACTATCCCTAGGGAAAGTTATCAAAAACAACCCGGTGCAAGTGGGAAGAAAAATGGAGGTAATATTGCAAAAGTCATTATATTGAGTTTTCAGTATGACGAACTTCGGCAAAAGTCGCCAAAGGAACCTAGAAAATGCTGCCATCGCCGTTGTTGTTAGCAGACGTTCATCCTTTCCGTTAACAGAGTTTTCAAGCGAATACTTATTATCTGTTCAAGCAGGGCTTTCATGCTTATGAAAGTTTCCAAACGATGGGGTTTTACGTGCGCAGCGCCAAAAGCCCAGTTGTCGCTTCCTCATGCAGTTCATATTCTGGATAAATGATAGCGGCTAGTGATAGACAATATTTTGAATAGTAAACCTGCAATAAGTTTTTTACATTAAGCCCTAAGATCTCAAAAAAGGAGCGGCGGAAGCGAAGTTGTATACCTATTATACACATTTATGCAAGCTGTAGATGCCTGGAAAAGCAGTAAGCAGGAGAGTCGATAGAGTAACTGAAGAGTACAACGAGCGAAGCGACGTTGCAGAGAAACAGAGAAATGGTCACCCGTTAAGTGGGCGTCGGCGAGCAAAGAGCTAAGTTGCATAGTCGTTACGTTATAAAATAATACAAATAAATAGCCGTCAAACCCATTATTTCTTTGTACTTAGTTAATCGCAAATTTGAATTGCTTTACATTACACATTAGTCTAACCCCTTTAATTCTCACAAATTAAAATCACACTCTTTACGTCTATGTATGTGGCGCGTGGCTTTTGAAAGAAAATAAGGTAACTTTGGTTGTCGCTGCACTTATTCGTCAATATTTCAACAGAAGCAAAACCTATCTTCAGTCAATAGAAGTCTTTGACGACAGTTTGCTGGGTGTTTTAAAGGCTATTTAAAAAAAAAACGCTCTGGTTTATAAATTAACAAACTGAGTGACATCTAACGTCTGTCACATCTTAACGACAATTGTATCAATCTATAAAAACGTACTAAAAATTAAACTTTGTTGCCCTAATGTTCACTTGTTACGAGAACCGTTATCCGGGTTGGCATCCAAATAATAGATGTATGTATGTACTATGGTTAATTTTAATTTTCATCACAACGTTTTAAAAATTATATTTGTTTCCTTACAAGAGTTTACCCTTTTTAGGAACGGTTATATGATAGGTAATTCAAAGAGCTAGCCCATCGGATCAAAATTCTTCAAATCAAGCGGATACTTGTAAATACTATTACTTAGGAAACTTTTTTTTAATTTTTGAAAAAGTCAGGATTTTTCAAAGTTAGGCGACCTACGGATCTAAGCAAAAATATATCGACCTTAAATCCCTCTGAGGTACTTTCGCACAAATTTAATGTGCCCCGCATCTAAAGGTCGTACTCTAATTCATTTGAAATAACGGTTAAAGTTGCGGTATTCCCTTGAAAAAAGCGAAAATATATTTATTTTATATAGTAAACACACATTATTTATATATATAAACAAAACTTTTTATAAATTCAAATTAAACTTTATCGAGTTTTTGAGTGTGTAATGTTCCCACTAAAGTTAATGTAAGTTTCTTGCTTGTTTGGAATCCCCCTCTAATCTTCAATGTTAAAAAATTATACTGAATATTTAGAAAAATCTTTTTTTAATTTGCAACATTTTTCTTAATATTTACTCTCCTCGGTTAACTCCTTTTTTTCATTTTTAAGTAACAACAACATCCATGAAGAGGTTATTCATGTTGATGGCAAGAACGGCAACAATTTTACAATCCTTAAGTATCATTTTGTTGACGAATAAACAGGTTAAGAGAAAGTTTCCCTATCTCTTCCTTTCTTTTTTCAACATTTAAACGTTTGTAAATTACTTCAATATTGTGACAAGCAAAGTAGTTTTTTGTAATATTGAAATTAGTTAAGAGTCGGCCACTTAAGGAATCTTGTTTATGTAGAGCTTTACGACAAGATTTGGGCTTAAGTGCTATGAAGTAGCGAAAAAAAGCGATATAAATCATTTAATCATCATTCGTAAGATCGTTTAAGAGTGAAAAATAAAAAAATTACTGGGAGAAAATAAAGAAAAAATATGTGAAAAAATATTCTCTGATATGCAATGGAGAAGTGCCGATATCGATGATGCAAAATCGCGGTTGCGAATTACAAATTCATTATGATTGAGGTACGAAGAACCCCTGCATTAAATTTCGATACATAACTTTCGTGATGTACCTGTGGAAATATAACAGATGAAGGCATTTCAAGGTTCGTAGCTGTTTCAACAGAAAATATAAATATCATAATACAGTCCACTTTAGCGGTGCTAACATTTTATCTCATATGTTCTAATGTCGTCACGCTGAAATATCGAGTTTCGTTTGTTTTTCGGGCGCATCAGTTGTGTTTAGCGGCGCTTCATTTGGATGGAGTAAACTCAAATTCATGGATTTCTTAGCTTTGGATGTCTTCACGCTGCTTTTATTCATCAAGCCAGACGATGCACCAGCACTACCCTGTAAATTAAGCATATAACGTCACGTTTCTCTCTAGTAATGCTTTTTGACATAGTACTGAACCTGTCGAAATCTATACAAAACTATGTTGCGCACACTTGCGCATTGCGGTGAAGAAACAGGTTTATTTAGTAAATATTTAGTATTATTTGCGTCACCTCTTGGAAAACGTCGGGAACTTCTTCAATGTTTCAATATATAATAAGTAAATAAGTAAAACGCATTATAACGGCCACTACTTCATGAGGAAGGCCTTATATAAGAACTGTTCGAAGAAGTTGTCCCATACGAATCATTTATAGTAGCGTTCGTTCTTTACACAATGCACGTCAGTGTACCAAATTTCAGCAAAATATCTCAAAAGTTGAGACAAACAAGCTTAACCCGATTCTGGGAGTGATTCTGCACACGGATCGGTACAATAAAACATGGCTCTATTTCAAGTTCATCTGGATGTTACGAACATCCGTACAAACTTAATATACCCTTGTACCACAGGTGGTGTGGAATATAAAAGTGGAAAAACGTACGACATTGAAGAAATTACAAGTGTTTTTGTCTAATGGCAAAAAAACGCTACGTATATTAACAAACAAATTACGAACAATATGCTCTTTTTCATTAAAACAACTGAAAAACGTTCCATTTTTTAAGAAGCGCCAATGCCTATAAATGAAAAAATTTTTGTCCCAAATTTTTTTCCTCACTCGTCAATTACTAAAAAACGTATTAATTGCTTGTAGTGCAAACAGTTAAGTTAGAATTTAGAAAATTGGCTCGTAGGTTTTTTCGGATACGAGTTGTGGCAGCGGCATGAGTAGCTCTGACATAGCTGAAAAATATATATGGGGAAGACGGGGGCGTATAAGATGCACCAGATGTCGGCCTAAAATTTTGTTCAAATATTTTTGAAGCTAATTTTAATTTAATTTTAATAAATCAATTTGGTCCCCAATTAACAAACAAATGTTGTGCTTATTGAGAGGATAAGCATTTACCGTGAGGTGAATGTAAATTTCTCTTGTTCATTTCTCAAATAAATTTTTCATATAGTTTTCAATTTACTATATTTCTTTAGAGTGCTTATAGCCTGACGCACTTTTAATGATCGATCATTGAAAACCATGTTGAGTAATTCATTTTTGCAATCCCCTTCTAATTACGTAAACAAATGAAAATTTATATTAATCTCTCTTTTAAAGTCTATTATTTTAGCAGAATTTTCAAGGTTTTGCTAAAAACTTTTTAATGTTGAAAAATTTTCATTGAAAAAGTTTTCCAGCCGACTCCGGTTAGCAGTGAATTCAATAGTTAACCACAAAAGGTTGGTTAACTTTGTAAAAAATGAAATTCAAAGAAAAACGAGGACAAATAAATGAGAGAGCACTGAAAAAAAGGAGATTTCGGGTTGTGCCGAATCCTTGAAAGCCCGCTACTTTTGCTATGACCATGTGTGGTATCAACGTATATTATTCGGAAAAATGAGTTTGCTTTTCAGCTAAATGTGTGCTTGCAATTACGCAGTAAACAAGCTATTATATCAACAATGTCGGGCGGTAAATTGTAAAGAATAGAACAGTTTAACACTAAGCGTAGAACAATTTAAGACTAAACTTACTGTTCTATAAAAAGACTAGAGACCACCGGAAGACTACCATTCATTGCCTACGGCAATCAAAAAAACGAAAGATTAGAAAAGAGAAAAGCTCGCGTGCCCCTAGCTTTGTTTGACGAAGTTCTTAGCGAAACACGTTTAAAATGTGTACCAAAAAAAAAAAAATTTATTTTTACCTTGTTTATGGTGGGCAAAACTATGAGCACAACATACCTATTCTATCAGCTATAGGCTAGTAGGGTATAGCCAGCCTTTCCCATTTTTTAGCTGGTTGCTGCTGACCCCGAGCTCCATTGCAATGGGTCACACGCAAACGAACGCATTTGGGATTCCTGATGCACATCTGTTCGTGTTAAATCCACTATTTGCCCATACTTCCCTCATTGGGGCGGTAATTACTTACAGACGGAAGAATCAGAACTCGAAATCGAGTTGTTGATCTGAAATGCATATAGTGCTAAAAAGGGTGTTACGAATACCTTCGGCTATTTCAAACAGAAGGAGGATATTGATAAATAACCGGCAAGTAACCTACATTTGTGTCCAAATCTTTAATAATCGCCATCATTCTCTTAAAAATGTGAAAGGGGTGATATTTTGGTGCTACATAATATTAGATGGGTGGTTAATTTCATCTTTCCACAGGCACTTAATGATCGTCCGTAGAGTATACACGGAAGTTCCTATCGCTTATTGGCTTCGAAAGTGGAGGTGCTCTCGGTTTATATTGTAGAATAAGTGGGCGTTTATACTACAATAGCAGGCTAGCATCGTTAGCGATGCTAACCTGTGTGAAAGAATTTCCAATGCGATCGGGAATCTAACACAGACAGACGGACAGACATTTAATCAGAGTTTGGTGTTCATTAAGAATGTGTACTTTATAGAGTCTTTGAAGCGTTCCTATGGGCTTTCCAAACGTTTTGACAAAATGAATATGTCGCCATACTTTGTTAGTGAGTATGAAAAATGTATTGCTTAAGTAGCTAGCTTGAGTTTGGCATTCAGCATATTTTACACGTGCATACATACTTACTCCATATATTCAGAGTTAACCAAAGAATGGCCGCTAACCGCAACACTCTGCTGGCAAAGTTGTTAATGCAATTTAAGCGCACTAGCTTATCTCTTTCATTCACGTTTTCGCTTTACAATTTGTTGCAGTTTAATATTTCCGTTTCTGTTTATGTGCATGCGTTGTTTGTGTTAAACGCTAGCATTGCTTTACGTGAATATAGTCATTAATTTGCATAATTCATGTTCGCTATTGAAAAACTGGATGATTTTCATTTCCAATGCCAGAAATTACGAATTTTTTTTCTATTTCTACTTTTTTTATGCATAAACATGTGAAAAAGTTATAGTCAGGCAAGGTAGGCTTTTGAATACATTACAGCATTTAGTCGCCAACAAGTCTTAATGTGTTTCTATGATGAAAAATCAAAATTTATTACTCTTTTAATATACAAACGTTTACATATCATTAGGCCTATTATCCAAGTTCCAAAAAATAGACAGGTGTGGCCCAAACATATCATAGTAAATTTATAAGTAAAATAAATGTTTTGCATTTATTGTCATTAAAAAATACCAAAATTTATATTTAGGTGTTACGTAGCCGTCCCTAGGCTAAACCAGATCCGGAATTTCATTAAAATGATTGAACATTAGCCGGGAAATTAATTGATTATTATAAGACCCATAGACACGCTAAAATCGATTTAGTAAGTAAGTTTGTACAAACCTAGAATACCATTATTATCGCAGGTGCTCTAGCGTGTAATTGTCGCAAGCGGTGTCTGGCATGGAGACTGCCTCACAAAGTCATGGAATTCATACAATGCTTAAGCAAAACATTCATTGCGTACTTTGTTTAAAGATAAGGAAAGTTTTCTACGCGCAATATCCACACTGACAAATGATTCTTTTATATCCATCGCCGAAAGATGAGGGGTACATTAATTTTGTCAAAGCGTTTATTGTTGCAACGCCCAGAGGGAAGCATCAGAGACACTACAAAGTACATATATTCTTGATCAGCATCAAATTCTAAATCGATTTAAGTATGTCCGTCTTTCCGTATGTCCGCTTGTGTAATGTCTGTTGCAAACATTCCCCTGGCCGTAAAAATTAAGCTAGCGACTTCAAATTTGGCAGAAACATTCGAAGTTCTCCCAAACGAAGATTGTTTCGACTTCAAATTTGGCAGAAACATTGGAAGTTCTTCCAAACGGTGATTGTTTTTTTCAGAGCACAAGCTCTGGCGTGCTCGACACTGAATTGACAGCGGCTGAGTTTGGAGCCAGAGGATGTTTCAATGGCTGCATTGTACTGTTTGTCTACACCAGCTCCAGTGGGTGAAACATTTTAACTCAATTTCGTTTATGTTAAGAACATATTTCAAAACGTATTAAAAATGAAGAGAGTAAAAGTCATCATTCGTGTATTGGACTTTTATACCCACCATCGAATGCTAGCTGAAGTGAAGATAGCTTCCCAAGATAACCCACATTTTTACGGTTCGTGTCTTCACTAAAATATCTTTGCTAAGTTACAATTAATTGCTTAATAAACAAAATAAAGCAAAATAAGTATTAAAATTAAATAATTTTAGCGAACGTGCACATATAAAACATACTAAGCCGCTAACTACGACCAAAAATGCTTAGTTATTGCTAGTAAATCTCATGCAAAAGTACGTTACAAATACTGAAAGAATGCAATGCTTAAGTCGTGTTATAACTATTTTTAAACTACAGATTTTTGATATGTCGTGAAAGATGCTAAAAGCTATTCCTATTTTATAAAATATTACTTGGCCGAGGCAATTGATATTTATAGTAAAATAGTTAAGTCAGGAAGTGAAGACGAGACGCTTACTATCAGTACGAATCACAATATTACGATTTTCAGTTATAAAAGTAAAACCTTTGTTGATACTATAGAGAAATGTCCTTTAGAAATTAAAGACATTAAATATCAAAAAAACAATTTTGCTCATATCACAGCTTATTGCTGTAGCAATTCGAAAAAAGACAAAGTTTGCACACTCGGGTAAATTTTTTAAATAAATTAGACGATAAAGATTTGGAAGCCTACAATTTAGGTGAAGTTAAGTCGAGGGGCGTCTATAGGAAAATAAGAAGCGAAATTATTAGAGAGAACGATTTATCCAGCGACGATTTGGAGGATTTAAGGAACCGATATACGACCACTTTTTCCAATACCTTGCCGAACCGGCGGAGTTAGTAAAGGTGAAAGGAATTACTTTTTCCACGCACTAGTAACTTTCTGAATTTGAAGGGAAATAGTTTTACATCTCCATTAGCTACTCCTCGATCATCGAAAAGAGGGAAAAGTTTTAATACTAATTTTCATGTTTCGAGCTTAGTCCGAATTTGAGCAACAGCTCCTTTAAATCAGTTATGTCAAATCAAATTCAAGAGCAGCACCAACTGTTCTTTCTCCCATTCCAGAAGAAGGTGGGTCTACACGGCAAAAGGAAAAGAAGTTGTTTGAAGATTATAGGTATTTTAGTAAAATAATATCAATATCAGGAGAGACCATCGATTACCTTGTAGGCAAACGAGAAAGATTTTATTTAAAATATAAAGATTATTTATTTTTCATCTTTTATTTCGCTGCTAATGTTGCCCACAATTGTATTACTCACGATATTCCACTTAGTTTAGAGTTTTCTATGAAGAGTACAATTATTATACCTCTAACGGAAATCATTAGTGTGTGGCAATTATCAATCAGATAACCAAGCTTATAGAATTTTATGACCCTTTCCAAAAAGATGATGGCTATAGCTTCTTCCAAAATTTTAAAACAAAATTTATTTATAAATATAATGAATTTGCTGAAGCCAATGAATGGACTTTGTTAGAAGAGGGAAAACTTTAGGGGTTAGATACGGTGAAAAGTGGTACTTTACAGGGAGATGCTTGGTCCTGTGGGTACCATGTTTTGAATTTCGTTGAGGAAATGTTAACGCAAAAAAGTGAACATCTTAATTTTGTTCCTAACGAATACAGGTTCAAGTTGTGCAACTTGATTTTGAAACGTTCAGAGGACCTTAGCTACATTTGTATGTATTGTTCAAGACAGGTTAAAAATAAAACTATGCAATGTATTTCTTGCAAAAGCCATATGCATGAATTTTGCATAAAGACTCATCACTTAGAAAGCGATATTGACAATAAATTTATGTGTTTATTATGCACAAATTATATTAAGTACGAACGTTAACTTCAGGACAGCAGGAAAAGTAGTATGCAGGCCTCAAATATTTTTGGGGAAGCAGTTATTTAAAATAAATGCTAACGCGCACGTTGCAATACCTCAAGGGTGGTACGGAAAATTCCAATAAATTGAAATAAAAAATTGATATTGAACTGAAATGGATTTAATATAGATAATAAAAATAAATAAATTAATTAAGATAATTTCTAAATTTTACAATCCCTCATCATTTATCAAGGTTGGAGTAAATCTGGAAATCCTAATCCTAAAACCCATGTTTAAAAATCCTTATGTGCTTCCTCTACAATTTTCCAAAATCTCCGGCTTAAGAGAACTACTTATTAATTATTTGATTTACTCATTGTAATTATATTGTAATTACCTTAGGTATCATGTTGTCTTTAAATAAAATAAGCTATAGGGCGTAGTCTTAGAAAATAAGCCGTCATACCCAAAAGTCATAAATTAAGGTTTTACCGAAATAAATAATGAGAAAGAGAAAGCAGGCATTCAAGTGGCTGCTAATCAACAAGCGCACGCACAAGCGCACACAAACATTTTTGCCATAGCATACATTCTATTTGCCTATAGAATATTTTGAAAAAATTATACGCGTTTCATATTTAGAAAAATGAAGACAACTCAATAACATGCATATAACTTCTTAAGCAAGTGCATGGACAAGCGCGCGAATGACTATCACTTAACATTGTCATTTTTAAAAAGAAGGCCAACTAGCAGGGTAAGCTTCTGAACCGATCCTACTCTATCCATCTGCCTATTTTGTATGTTTTTTTCTAAATCCCTATGCGTTGATTATAATTTAATGGTCGCACAAAGCTGGAAAGCAAAATAAATTTTACAGATATACGAAATTTTTCGTAAAATAATGCATTGTATGCATTTTAAAGATATCTTTATCCGTTTTCTAATTTTTGTAATTTCTAAAATGTTTAAATAAAATTCTTAGCGATAAAAGTAGGAAAATACCAACAATTAACAAAGAATCTTGATTAACTCATGCAAGGTAACGTGTATGGATTGTACTTGATCATAACTCTTGCAAGGTAACGTGTATGGATTGTGTTTTGATCATAACTCATGCAAGGTAACGTGTATGGATTGCAAACGTGTTGAATAAATACCCAACATTATGTATATCAAATGGAACATTTCGTTAGCAACATTATTGGATCATTTCGCCTTTGGGTCTTGTGTATGTGGAGAGAGCCGGTTTTTGGCGTATTTTGAGGTGATGGATCGGGACCAGGGTAATGAAATTAGGTTTTTCTGATAGGTTTTAGCATTCCTTTGATTACACAAAGCAGTTTAGAATAGCTTTCTGGACCGATTTATATCCGTTTCTGACTCTGACAACTGCCCACAACTTGTGTGGTCAACGTGCAAGTTGCAAGATGTTTCATACTTCTATGTTTCTTGGTCTAAGAACAAATGCTATTAAAAGCAGATTTTACGACAACCCCCATTAAAAGGGTAGTACTTTGAAAATGTTGTTTTTCATTTTTATGAGGGATCTTTTCACTATGTAAAAAGTTTACCTCATCTAAAAAGATGCTTCAGAGACCCTGTAAATTATATATATTCTTGATCGGTCTTAAATTTTTGATCGATTCAGGCATGCCTGCTTGTCGGTCAGTTTATTTGGCTGAAAAAATACTATTTCCTTATAAAAACTGAGTATTTATATGGCAACAAGATCTAATTTTTGATGTTTTGAAAAAAAAAAAATTAACACTACTTTGATTCCACCAAGTCAACTCATCGTCTCATACAAGGTTTCGCATGAAAACTCAGTCTTTAGATGACAACAAGTTATTGTATTGGCTGTTCCACTACAAAAACGTATAAAGAATTCTGCCAGACGAAGTAAAATATTTAGTGAACAGGCTTGAACAGTTATAATGTTTTCACTAACTTTTTTTGAGACATTTTAATCGAACATTGTAATACTTATAACGCGCCTTCATTCTTCAGTGCATTTTGTTTGTTATTCAAATCGCTCCTCAAAAATGCCGGGATTATATTCCGCATGTTGAAGTTCGCCGCAAGTATGGACGTTGCACTGGATCTAGGCAAAGACTTAATAACTTAGTAAATGAATAAATTAACTTAATAAACCCCTTTGCTAATTTGTAAATTATTATTACTAAATATATTGTTACAATTTATTTATTATATATATTAATAGTTTATTTAAAATATAAATATTTAATTATTTATAAGTACAAATAATTTAATAACTTAATTTATTAAATTAATAATGTAATGTATTGATTATTTATTAATTTATAAATTAGCAAAAAAAATTATTATTATAAATATTATTATAAATTATTACTAAATTAACTTAATAAATTAGTTTAGTAAACTACAACAAATTATAAATTGTGAGGAGTCTAAGTCGTTCCTCGTCTTGATCTCACATCTCCTTTGTCTCGAAGGGAGAAGTGTTAGGCTAAGTAACCTAAATTGTTGTGTTAAGTTAACATGACAAAAGACGGGTTCGGGGAAATCAGACAGCAGCTGTTTTCTGATTGCCATACGGGATGGTTACCAAAAGACAACCTTGTAGGAAGTACGAATCAGGTGGCTTCCACTATCGTCCGAGTCAAGTGATCGACTTTCCTTCTTCCCCTTTTCTGAGTCCCTTCTCTCCGGGCAGCACGACGTCTTCGTTTAATTAAGGGTACACATTTTTAATGGTAATGAACCTAACTTTACTTCTCGCGAGACTTGTTAAAATAGATGATAGAAAACAACCTCTTTGTAATCTCGATCACTGAAATCGCAAGTAAGGAGGGTTACAAACGAAACGTCCAGAGAATAATAAATATTCCTGTGGAGGAGCCTGCCGTTCGGTGAACACACCGCGGCGAGAGATTTCGGGCAAGAGGCAGCCTCACAAAATATAATTAGCTTTGTTTGCGACTCTTTTATGGCGAGGTGATGATACAGACATCCCGCTAGAAAGAGAAAGGTGTTGCAAGCATGAAGCTACTCGGTTTAGTCTAACTAAGCAGGAAAAGCAGTAGAAGTAGTATACTTCAGATCTTTCTTTCGCAATCTCTCATGCAAATTTTTGAATTTTTGTCGACATAAAGTTATTTTGTGTAGATATTCGTTTCCCTGGCCAAACACAAAAAAATTAGCAAAACCATTAAATCAAACGCAAAAAAGAAAGTTGGCCCCGCTTAAAAAGGGTTCCGCAATTATTTCAAGCGTGCTCAAACATTCGTGCGGCTTCAAGTTGCAATAGGCGAATTTTTGAAAGACCTTGACCTAGCTTGCCTAAAGCACGTTAAGCATAGGCCAACACCTGGTTGAACACGATCAACTAGATAGTGATGACCGCGACAGGTCTTCTTTTTTGGTGTAAAAATCTTACGAGTTTGTGGGGATTACTAATAGTTATATGAATGACGGTAGCCCCGTTAATATATATATTTAATTTTATCCGCATGAGTTTTTGTTGCATCACTTTTTTCACAAACAGCTGTATTATCGACTCCCGAAGCTATTTATCGCATCAAATTGCAACTCAAAGAAAATTAGCCGATCTTGAAAATGTGGGTAAATGAAACAGAAAAATTCCAAAATATAACTTAGAAAGAAGCACATGAAAATCAGTTGTCTCTATTGAAATAATTTATATTATAATTATTTTTGGGAATGCGGCAAGCACTTTAATTAATGAAGTTTTAATAAGTATAAAAAAAAATTAAAACCAAATCTACTAAGAAGTTTTGATGGAAAGCAATCTCCGACACAAGCATTTTCAAACTAATGAAATAAATTTTCTATTTTCTCTCTTTTTATTTTATTAAAAAAAAATACTTTAAATATTTTCATCGAAAAAACTTTTTTATTTTTTTTTGCTGAAGCACAAGAAAAAGAAATTAAAAAATGTTTGAGTTGAATATCTTGTCTAATAAAAAAACTAAAAAAGAAATATCTTTCCATTAATGTACACGCCACACATATATTTCTGTGCGCTCATATACATGGACCTGTGGAGGGGGAAAGAGACAAAGGCGGACAGAGAAAAAATGAAAAGAGGAACAATCATATTCACGCACTATAATACAAAACAAATAATCACGTTTTATATATCATGACAACAAAAAGTATAATCGAGTAGAATATGAACCATAACGTCGACACCACGTCAATGACAATAAGGCGTCATCGGTTTGCACGATACACAATTTAACGGGAAAAGCGCCGAAAAGAAAAAAGCCTATTGTGACTCCGGAAAATTTCCCCAAATTTCTTCAATCATGAAAAGTAAGGAGAAAACATATGAGAAGAATGGGGAAAATAACGTATTACTTTTTTTTTAAATATAACAATAATAAGTCTGTTGTGCACTTTCGACGTTTCTCAGATCCAATATTTAGAGTTGACAAACCTTTCTATTATGTCCATTATGCCTTTAAATTAATTGTCTGGCATTGAGGCTTCTTAAAAAATCCGAAAAACTTTTACAACACCCAGATAAAAATAAAGAACTAAAAAAGTTTATTTTCCTCCGCTTTTTTTGTGTTGTGTTGTTTTTTTTTTTTTCAACAAGAATACAGAAAAACTTTTACATTCTTATGTATATTTACTGAAAGTATAAAATAACATACACCGAAGCATACGCACATAGAAAAAAAGCAAGAGCTTACTTACATGCTTTGAGAGGTATACATAACTATAGTAGAAAAAAAAGCGGCAAGGGGGCAGGGGGGACAAGAAAGCAAAATACATTGTGTGCGAATGACGTTGAAATTGAGATGCTTGTCTTTTAATTGGTTGCAGCTTACAAACGCATACACATGTGTGTAGCTGGTTATTACCTACTGCATACATGCTCCGTACAGAAGCACACGTACATATATGTATGTATATATTTTTCATTTCCAGAATTGCTTCCTCGCGCATGATATGCCGTCTGTTTGTAAGCATACTGTTGACTGAGTTGACGATAAGTCGGGTTGTATGATGTGAGATATAAGCGATAAGAGATGTTCACTAAAACAACAATAACAATAAGAACACCAACAGAAATAGATGATTGTGTTATTATATTATGAATTGTTGGTTAAAAATGCTTTTACACACGTGCAAACACACAAGCACACATACAAATACTCACTTTTACACACTTGTCATAAGTTGTTAAATGAGTTGATGACTTACACGAACCCATCTATGTTACGGCTCGCTCAGTAGCTGGCATAAACACAAGTGAACAGTAAACAACGAACACAGGTGAAATGTTGTTAAACTGTTTACACAGACAGACAAACAGATAATAAACTTGTTTTTTTTCTGTTTACGTTGAATGAGTGAGTGATAAGTTGCTGATGATGAAGATGATGATAATGAAAAATAGGCCGGTTTCTGTTGACTGAGTGCGTTCGTGTGTATGACTGTTTTTGTTTTTGCGTTGTGTCACCGAATATACCGATTTTTCAGAAAGCTTATTGTGTGCTTTGTCGACGGGTGACATCAAGAAATTAAGAAACGTATTGTTAATAACAACTTCTCTACTTTACGAGTGATTTATGTATTATTTAAAAAGAAAGATAAACAAAAAACAAATCAAAAAAAAGGCAGGTAACAAGTTGCCTTGTGTTCCACATATAGAGCTTACACACACACAGTTACTTTTTAGTCTCTGGACTGACTGCTACCATATTTCTGTAAGTCCGAAAGACGTTTATCCAAGATTTTAATAAATATTTTTCCTAAATTTATAATAAATTTTTTATATTTTCCTTTTCCTCACTTTTGTGCCTTATGTAAAAACGGGATTTCCGATACAAAATACTAACAGCGGAATTCCAATAGTAAATGCTAATAACAAGTCATGTTCTATTCACTAAAAGTAGTGAAGTCTTTTTAAATTTACGTTGTTGCCTTAAATAATTTTTCTTCCTTAGTATATCGTAAGTTTTAAGTTCGTACCATCGAGCTGTGAATAGCGTACCACTTTATTTACAAATTTAGAAGAAATTTTTAGAGAAAATTATTTTCAAAGTTCAAAACTAACTTATTTACATTGGCGTGAAGTTAGCCCACTGTACATAGCCTACATTGTTGTCTTTGCTAAAAGGCGAGCTGTGTTAACATTTGGTGCGCGTCTTTGGTAAGGTAATTGATAATTGAACGCTACAAAATGATTAGAAAAACAAAAAAAAATAGAAATACAAGCATAAATAAAAAAAATTTGTTTTACTATTTACCGTACAGTGCATGTATGTTGTTGGCGAAAAGTTACAATACCCAAAGTGTGTATAAAAAATTGTAAAAAATTTAGCCCTGTGCAGATTTCTGGTATATCTTAAAGGACGCTAAAACCTATCAGAGAAACCTAATTTCATTACCCTGGTCCCGGTCCATTAGCTCGCAATTCGCCAAACACCTGCCCTGTCCATATACACAAGACCCAAAAGCTAAATGTTGCCATAATGTTGCTAATGAATGTTGCTTGTGAAATGTTCCATTTTATATACATAATGGTTTTCTTGCTAATGGAAGAATATATTTCAGTCCGTCACGGAAAAAATGTAAAATACAAATTAGACAAAATCTTTAGCCAATAAATAGAAAGATATATAGAAAAATTCTCTAAAAATAATGCAAATCCATTTATAAAAAAATTTTCACGTGAAAATACCAAAAATACAAACGGTCAAGCACAGAAAAATCAAAAGTTGAAAATTCTGTTACTTACGCTTATACATATAATTATTTAAGTTACTGCTCTCACTTCAGTGCGTTTCCCCTCTCCCATGGTCTTGTTCGTTTGTTTTGTCGGCGCCTTTAACTAGTGCTTAACAATTTTGCTGCGCAAATGTTGCTAACGAACTGTCCTATCTGTTGTTACGGAAATCCAAATCCTTTTAATGCTAACTAATTGATTTTTCCCAAGTTATAAATTCGCTAATGCATATTCGCGGCGTGTCATGCAGCTGCCGGCTGACGAAAAAGATTAGCGGAAAAACAGCCAGGGAAAAACACAGGTGCACATTCGCAGCGCGTCATGCAACTGCCGCTCGAGGAAGACGATTTGCGGAAAAGCAGGTTCACGGATCAAAAATGAAGCCATGAAGTTAGGTGATTGTAACATGCTTGTAAAAATGTATATAAGTAGACTATTTGCGGAAGGCAGTTTAGTCGTACAAGAACATTTGAGTCGAAAAAGAATACTAAAGTTGAGAAGTCGCGAGTATTGCCAAAGTAAAATGTAAATAATCCTCGCCTTAAAGAATAGATTGTAAATAAAAAAACTTGGAGTTAAAAGAATTTTGAAGTGCATTTCTCTTGAAAATAAGATCGACGATCTAGTGTTACGGACTGTATCAAGAAAAGCGAAGTTCGTAACAATATAATGTTTTTGTATGCCCCTAACGTGTAATGTCAAACATACATGTTGAAAAAAGGCATAAACATTATGTATATAAGATGGTACATTTTACTAGCAACATTAAATTGCAACATTATTGCAGCATTTTGCATTTTGTGTCTTGTGTATATGGAGAAGACAGGTTTGTGGCGAATCTGGTGGTGATGACCCGGGACCAGAGTACTGAAATTAGATTTTTCTTATAGGTGTTAGCATTTTTCGCGACATATCAAAAATTTGTATTTGGGTAATGTCTTTGAAAATTGTTATGAGACGATTTGGACATTGCATTCTTTCAGTATTTGTACAGTAATTTTGCATGAGATTTAGTAGCAATAACTTAGCTTGTTTGGTATAGCTTTCGTAGTTAGAGGCTTAGTTTGTTTTATATGGGTACGTTTGCCAATGTTTGTTGTGAATTTCGCAATAAGTCGTAACTTAGCAAAGAGATTTCTAGCGAAGATACGGTCACTAAAAATGTGGATTATATTGGTGGGTTATACTCACTTTAGTTTATTTAAATTATTTTCCAACATTTCACTCTGTTAACTTCACACACTATGTCGACATTTCTCTTCGAATGTAACGATTTAATCCTCTTTGCTATAAACGTTTTTGTCTTATAACACCGGATGGTAAAGTTTTATCTGGTTTTTTTATCTCCGTAACGTTTCAGACAATTTTCGTTCACTGCAGTATTCAGCGGTTTTATCCATACTTATTTTAACTTATAATTGTTTTGTGTCAATAGGAGATAGTGAAAAGAAATTTTAATAAGCGGTTTTTAAGGAACGAGGTGGAAGCATGGTAGCGCTCGCAAAACAATTTTTTTTTTGCCTCGAATGATTCGACGTGTTGGCGGCAGTTGGAAGACCGGTGGCAAGTAAGCAAATTTTTTTTTCCCAAAAAATTAATTTTGAAGAAGTTGCCTCATTTTGGAGTTTGCGATTTTTTTATTGAAAAAATTGCCCAAAAACCTGGAATAAAGTCAACGAATTTGAATTTATTAAATAAATGAATAGAAGTTCATTGGAGAACTTTATTTTAAATATTCAAGTGAAATACCAAGTTTTCAAATAAACGTTTGATAAACTTATTCAAACGTTCAGATTTAAATTCTAAAGTATAACTCGTTTTATCTCTAACTTGCGACGCCTGTAGCGTACAGTTGGGGTAATGGTTTTTGAACATTGCCGTTGGCATGGCATGTACGTGTTTTAAATTTTTTTCATTACTAATCTTGATTCATGGCAGATAGATGCCATACGACATAGAATCCATAATAAATTCTATAATTAAGGTAGGAAAGGACCTCAACGTCGTATTTAAAAGCACTACAAAAGCAAACGCGTCTGAAAGTTGAGAAAAATGAAAAATATATGGCTGGAGGACAATAGCACATCCGACTCCTGGAATCATCTACGAAAGCGCTAGCACATAGGGAGGTTGAAAGAATGCGACATAGTAACGACCGTTGAGAAAGAAATGGTTGTTCGGAAAATTTATCTTATGTCTCACAGCTTTAAAGAAGTTACATTTATAAATGCCTTAACGTGCTTAGTAATTGAGCGGAAAAGTGATGAAGGGAGAGAATAAAACAGAGAAATAAGCTTTTCTTCTTCTGACCTCTTTTCCAATAAAAAAAGAGAATCCAAAAATTAGATATATCCACGGTAAGCTTAAGATTCTTAGCCGATTTGGCACATCTGTTATGGGAATGCTTACATTAAAAAAAAAACAAAAAAAAAAAATGTATCAGAAAGCTGAAGTTTTAGATGTGTATATCCCTAGTTGTTAAACACATACAATTAATCGCAATCTGCCGGTAATCAGGTCATATCGTATAAATGTTGGTATATGGCGAAAATAAGTGAATAATTGTATTAAGGAAAGCGGTGTAGGATATTAAAATAGCTTTGCCCGGCTATAATGTATTAAATCGTTAGTCTTTTGATTTTATGTAAACTTTATATTTTATGTTATAATTTAACTGTTTTCGTTGCTTTTTATTTAACATGAAAGTGCAATGGAATTTATATTTGGGCTTTTTCCATTTTTTCTTGCTCTGCTCGTGTAAATCTCTTTAATATATTTTGTAACATTTCAAGCAAATAGTAAAACGAAATACCTAAAATCAAAATAATTTTATTTATTTATAAATATACAAATGATGGATGTTTGTATTTGTCGTAAAATCCATTTTTTATTTTTGTATTTATATTGATAGGTACTTGTATACGTGTGCATGTGCAGATGTATATGCAAAGAAAACACCGGAAAAAGTGATTTATATTACTATTAAAACATTGGCAATGAAATAAATAACAAAATAATATATCAACAAGAACTTATTCCATGGAAAGCATCTTCTTATCTCTTTTCCCTTTTATACCTCGTTTTATACGTTTTTTATTCGTTTTGTGCGTTTTTTGTATAAGCAAGATATATTGTTGAATACTTATTTATCTCTCGTATAAAATAAAACTTCTTGGCAGGTCGTACAAGAAAACTTAATCCGAAAACTGTCAAATGTGTATTGAAGTGTGTCTGGCCAAACTGGTAAGTGTACAGACATAAGAATAATAAACAAACAATAAAAACACAATTTTCGATTGTGTGTTTGTGCATATTTGTGTAAAGATATGTATTTAATGGCAATTTAATGAAAGCTTTCTTCAGTTCTATAAAATATGTTTGTCTTTTCAATACTTATGATAAAATTATTTGTACGTTTTTTATCAATAAATATTATGATATTTGCATAGTAAACATTTAGCATTTTCAAGATTAAATTTAGAAAAATAAAACAAGAACAATTTCTTCGACTTAAAAATGTTTATATTTAATGTTTTTATGTAAAATTTGTAAAAATAAAAACAGTAAAGTCGGAACTTAAACATAAACATAAATATTTAAGCCAGACATTGATTAGTTTAAAAAGTATTAAACCATCAGGAGTTTAAGATTAGAATATTAACTATATCTTAGTAATGCTCATATAGCCTGACAAATAGTTTACTTATCTACTTATATACTCACTTTTACTCTCACCACAAGTTCCACATTTCTATTTCATATATTTTCATTCATATTTCATGCATAATTCAATTTACTCAAGGCATTCATTGGTCCTCATTTAACAGCGCCAAGTCATATCCAAGCCAGTCCTCTTTACCACTCTCCTTCGATTTTCTAAATTTGGTTCCGCTTTCTGTACCAGCTTGTAAAAAATATTACAAGCTCAAGACAGAGCGGTTTACTCTTTTATTTTTTAGGCTAAGCAAAGTATCCGTGTTGGAGCAAATCTTTGATGCCCTGTATTCATTCAATCGCTTAATTAAAAATTACAAAGCATTTTGGTACTTACGCAAGTAAAAGATGGCCGACATCATTTGCACCATGAGCCGTTAGTAATCTCTGGGGGATATTTTTAACATATTTGAAATTGCAGTTTTCGTTACTGCCGCATATACTTTAACGAAATAATGCCATTTTTGTGGCAATATTTCAATTGGTACCATGACATTTTGGATCTATGTCTGCCTTATTTTGCAAGTTGTAGGTAGATGGAGAGCAGGTTGCGACCAATTTTAAAATGTTTACATTAACTAAAGATAGACGTGCTTTTAAATCACAGTTCACTTACATGATGAAGTTGGTTTTACCTCCGTTTGTAGCATACAGCAAGCATTTCTTGGAAAATAATATATTCTTAGAATAAAAGAAATGGAATTCAAATTCTTCACTGATCGGCTTTATTATTAATTCAAGAGCTTAAATGGGAACACGTGTAGACAAAATGTACGTAAATACAATCGTCGACGCATCCGCCGCTTCCAAACTGGCAATGCTTTTAGATATTCATCTGCGGATGCTCATTTACAACTAACATTTTGTAAGATGATTCCAATAGCTATTGACTATTTTACTGATTAACCATAAGCTAGACTGCGTCTCGAACTTAACTTGCTTTTGAGATAAATTGAACTTTAATGTGCAGGTTGAAGTTAGCACTAATAAAGCAAGAACTCTGTCAGGGTTTATTAAGCGTTGATCATACAAATTTAACGGCTCTTACATTAGTAAAAAGCTACTTACTGCACATTTTAGGGTTATATTGGCGTTGTGATATGGCCGTCGAACAACAAGCGTTACGTTGATCAAATTGAAACGTGAAAAAAGCTTTTTTAAATTTGGTTTGCGGGGGTTTGGGATGGAATTCGCCTTTACCATTGCCAATTTGCGAGAGTCCTCTTAAGTTTATACGCCTTCTAACCTTTACAGGCAGACGTACTTGGTTGGGTATCTCATTTATACCATAAAATTACTATCAGAGTAATGTCTTCCATCGTTTTTACTGAATGAGATAAATATTCATACTGCGGCAAAATTGATCTGTAATTATGGCCTCATAAAGCTGTCACATGAGCAATTATAAATGTTAGAAAGTTGAAATTTTCCACATTTACATTACGAAGCACTTCACGTGCAAAAATGGAAAAACCGGTTATGCCCATCTGAAGTTACAAGTGACTCCATTTTATTATTTTAAACTTTTTTTTTTTTATGCTAATTTATCATAACGCAAACTGACAAAATGTTTAAAACTATTTTGTGCATTCTTAACAATACCAGTGATATAGATATTGAATAAAAGATCTTGGAGAGTAGAATGCGAAAAGCGTAGTGCCGATACACGAGATGCAGATTCGAATAGAGGTTTAACGCACATAATTAGTTACAATGTTATGAGCTAAATTAGAATAACTAGGATTTAAGTTCTGTCTTACTTGTAATATGATGAGATGTAATTGATTTACTTCCATTGAATAAATAATACTACCAGACTACAAACGACCAATAAACGTTATATAATTTGATCCAAAAACATATACACGGTTATCATGCTGGGGAAGCGAGGAAAGATACAACAGACATACAGACTACATGTCAATGGTTAATCAGAAGGCAGTTGGTTTTTGAACGGAAGTTGGCTGTTGTACAAGATGTAAGTAAGTAACAAGGTGTAAGTAATGTCCACACGACTTTACGAAACGCATTTAATAAGGCAAGAAATAGCATTGGACTTACGCCGAAAACACAGAAGTGGTGATCATATTATTGCCGGATGCACTAGCTAACTCGGAATACCTGAATAGGCGCAACCAGGTGTACAAAATAGTGCATCACCTTCTTTTATACATCCTTTACTATTGAAGTGAGATTCTTAATTTATATGATAAAGTTCTCAATAAGGTTATAGCTGGTGACAAATAGTTTACCAATTACGGAATTAGGATACATCAAAATTGTTTACTTATTTGCAATAAAAAAGTAATAAAATTATACTGCTATTAATAAAAAAAAAGCGCTTATATGCTGCTATGCTGCTTTAATATCTAGAAAAAAAACAAAAAAAAAACAATTTCTGCCAGCATAGATTGGTGCTTCTATTGATGCATTTAGTGTTACAATATAACACCTGTATAAAACTGCAATCATACCGTGCGAACAACGGTTTGATGGGTTTCATTGATTTGGTTACATGTGTTGGTGTCACAACAGGTTTGGTGAGAAGGCTTCGAAATGCATTCAAACATTTAAGTACCAAAAAAACTTTCGGAACTTGGCTCGCGCGGTCAACGATGCTGGGTCTTACAATTCTGGGCGCATCCTTGTTTTTGACGATACTTCCTGATACTTTCCCCATTGATATTGGAGCCAAATTATCCGTCATTCCGAAAAATGTATATCTTCCAAAAAAAACATATTCTTTTTCATAACTTTTTGTTGGTAACGATACTTAGATTTGAACATTGGTGCACGACGTCTACAGGCCGATTTTGATTATTGTAAGCTCAGAGTTTTTACGCTATTTTAGTTCACTATCTGGCTTAAATAAAATGTCGTTTTTTAACACATTGCGCTGGTTTCACCGCTATAGGAAAGCTGATCGTTTTGTTTGTCCATCTACGAATAAACACTGCAAAGATTGGTCGAATCCTTTGCCAAATTTCCAAAATAACTAGCCACACTCCAAAAGAATAAGTCAAACTCTTTTCTCAACGTTTTTTCGAAGTACGTACCAACGGTGAATGTCGGTGAATTTCTTCAGTTAAAAGGTCATGCATATCTCCTAACTGCAACAAACTGGTTTTAAAATTGGCCTGAAGCAACACTAATTTCAGATACAACCGCCAAAAGTGTTTCGTAGGCTTCTTATCAAAAACAAAATAATCTGCAGCACACGACGATAGTTTATGTAGATGAAATGTTATTTTCACCTTCCAGAAGATTTTTTTTATATAGGTCTTCAACTAATCAGAACGCTACTGATTTTCTATACCAATGAGGCAGTTATTGTGTAAAAAATAAAACCTAAAACACCTTCAAACCATTCGCATTGAATTTGCATTGTTTCCGCCATATCAAGATTCAAGCAAGGTATTCGAAAAATGAAATAAATTTTTTAATATGCAACTGTTTAATAGAGAAGAAAACTTTCTATCGAGAAACGTAAGCCGTTCAATCGAATCTTCGTGTTATCCCAACAGTTTAACATCAAAAGGAAACTTCAGAAAATTTACTTTTTGCTAGGAAGGGGTCATCGCTCAAATTAAAATTTGTTTTCTTGATTTTGTTGATGTAGCATCAGGAAGGTTAAAATTTACTTTTTTATTTTTCAACTTTTATAGTTAGCCAATTTTCGCTTTTTAGTGAGTTAAGTTTTGTGTGATGTTTTGTAAGAAATATTTTCTGTTAAAAAATGTTAAAGCAATCTTCTTGCTGCTGGTTATGGTAATTCACTGGCGTATGAACTTCAAGAGAATTACGTTTTATAATGTATAATTTATGGTTTTAGATGTTTATGGAAACGCTAATATGAGATAGACCCTGGTATTCAGATTTTCGAATGAATGGTAATGAGAGAAATTTGCGTTTGTTTTTAACTGGCAGGTATGTCTTTGTGTTATAAATTTATAAATATTTTACAATATACAATTGATTGTGGATAGAAGAGAAGGAATTAATTATTTCAAAATTTATATTTCTTTTTTTGCAGAATTAATTAAGAGAAAAACCAAAAAGTCATTAATCATTCCAACAGTTTGTTCCTACTCACATCAAACACTTTCAAATAAATGATAATTTATGACATTAAAGCAGACACGTGTATGTGTCTGGCATAATAAATTAATTAGAGAAATTTACACAAAAATTGATTTATTAGCTTAAAATATATTGAAAGGGGATAACGACTTAGGCCAAGGCGATGAAAATGAGAAAATTATAAGGTAGCTTTCATTGCATGTAAATTGACAATGTTTCTTAAATCAGTTTATCATTAACGATTTGTGCTCGTATGTGTACAATTTTATATTTAGAACGATTTATTCCCTTTCTTTACGAACTCTATAATTATTGAAAGCTTTCTAATTTTATGATAAATGCTTGCTCTCAATCGTTTAAACGAAGTGATTGTGAAAAACCGATTTCGCGGTTTGTCCTATCCACCAGACGTGACATAGTAGATTTGGGAAAGGCTTGCAAAGCATACACATCCAGTTTTGGGATCCTATCAAGTATATCCACTCTTGATGAACGCAAATAGCGGAAACGATTTAGTCACGATTGTCTCTCTTGTTAACCCATCATTGTCTTAATGTCACGATCAAAAGTTTGAGATTGTGTCTGAACAGCAAATTCGGTCTCAAATGTTTCTTTGTCAGTTTCCCTCAAGATTCAAAAATCAGTAAAATCGGTTCGCACTCCCACCTGCATTAAAAAAAGAATGTTCATTATAGACTTTGTTCTTTCTTACGGGACAATTACCCCCACCTGTTCAAAAATTACGTAAAAGTATAACTTAAGGTATCGTATGTTGCTATGTCATACGGTATATAATAAAAGCCGTACAACGTACGGTACGTTGGCAAAGGATGGATACCAATATATTTTGTCTGAAAAACATTATTATAATAATTTAGATAATTCATTTTTTCTCATCGATGAGTATCACCGGCAGTTGAAAATTTGTTGATCCATTTATTGTTTGTCTTGTAAATAGCAGCGAAAAACAGATAAGTAAGAAAATTTTGTAATACCGATTTAGATAGAGGCCAGGTTAGAATTTTAACGTATGTATCTCTTAAGGAAAAGCTGCTTACAAATAGGTGAAAATAGTTTCAGAAATAATAGTCAATAGTTGCAGAAGTAATAGGTTAATGGACCACAGAAAAAGTACTGGTCGGTAGTGACGAGCTGTGCACGCAGAACCCAATGTACCTGGATAACGACAGAGTCAAGTTCGCCATTGTTAAAATAATTTCAGACAGAGTTTTATAACAGTTTACGAGTAAGTGTTATTTATAGATTCTCTTCCTCTTTCTATAATTGTTTTAAATAACCAAACTGTAACAAACAGTCCTTTCCAATGAATGAAGAGATTTTTCAAATAACCAAATTTGACAGTACAATCGCTTTAACGAGTTTGGTTGTTTAGTTCCTTGAATGACTAAATTAAATATATTTCGTTAAATGAATAAATAGCCGATATTATAGAAATGAGTCGATGAATATGAATATCAATATTATGTTATAACTAATAAAAGAGAAAAGAAGAATTGAACTAATGTGTTTTTTGAAGTGGAAATTGGATAATTACTCGGTTTTGATGAATTAATTTCGCATTTCAATAAATAAATAAAAACATAATAAAACATATATATGAACATATATGAGATGCACATCGATATTAATATATGTTTTCTATAAGGGTGAAAAGACCATAAATTAGTTTATTTATTGGTGATATTTTAGGTATATATTTGTTTATGAATGCTTAACTTAAGAGTAGGTCACGTGAGTAAAAGAACTCACTAAGATAGTAGTATATTGTAAAAACTTGTTGGTTAATAATACACTCATCATTTACACATGCTATTTTTAATTATTTTGATATTTTATTTATAGGGATATTGATATAACGGGAATTTTTCGATTGTAATTTAATTTTCTATAAATCTGTTAATCTAAAAAACCAATGACTACAACAAGACTTAATCTAGAAACTTTTAAACTAAACAAAAATGTAATTAGCACAAAAAACAAAAAAAATCAAAAACAAGGAAGAAAGTTGTATTCGACTGAGGCCACTACCCTTCATTTACCATTATATGAGCGGTCTTAAAAGTTTTAGGTGAATTATTAAGAGGTATTACTTAGAATAATCTGATTGGCTTGTTCTACTTGTTTTATTTGCAAAAAGGACTGAAACAAATTGACTCCACATTTATATATTTACTTGTTTAGTTAATGTAAATGCCGCAATACATAACATTGGTAAAAACCTCGAGTTTTTTTCGGAAATCTGTACAGGTATACGTGTTTTGTGTTTCTGAGCAGTGTAGAAAGTTGCGACAAAGCCAGTGTAGGTTATTTGTTGAAAGGAGATGTAGCTGCTACTTTGGAGTACACACAAAACGCTTAAACGTTTTCGAATATAAGCAAGTTGTTGAGCAAATTCCCCAAAATCAAGTGCGAATGATGCACAGGACATGCTTGTTCTTGTTTGGTCACTCTCTCGCTTCAATTAGCAGACCTGTGGCAGAACATCGATAACGTCGTCAAAGTAAGGTGCAGGAGCTGCAAAAGACAAGTCCTGAATTTCCAGACGTTTCACTTTGTAGTGCACGCAAATATTATGAAGGGCTGGGCAAACCTTTGCGAAATTTTCCTTGAATTGTATCCTTTATATACACCAATGCATATCTCAACATTGTTTCTTGCTTTGAAATATGATGCGAATAACAACAAAATATGAGCAAAGGAGTCCTTCCGCCTGATGCATATATATTTCTCAACATTACTTGAACAATTCATAAAAATATTTAACAACATCTTACTTATCTTTGCTTTTTGGTTTGCTTAGTAGAATGGAAATAAGAAATAAAATATTTATGGTCGGGGATATTTATGGATTAAACCTGTTGGCGAAATATCGATGGTAGCAACAATATATGATTCCATATGAAAAGATTGATAATAAAGAATGAAAAAAAAAAATGTTAATTTATATACCTACCAAAAATTAAAAGTTTTTGGCTTTGGTTCAACAATTTTGTTTAGAATTTTATTTGAATTTTTAGAATATTTAGAATTTTATTGTCAATTTACAGTTGTTTTCTCTAATAAATGCAGCTTTAAACAACCAATGCTAACACAAAGCGTGAGATGTTTTGCTTACAGCTGATTTGACAGATATGAGAGAGCGTTACTCACACCTTTTGTGCCTACATAAAGCAAAAAACCTCAAAATTCGAAAATGAAGAGTGAAAGCATAGCACGTAATCATTGCCTATATTTTGTAATTCACAATTCATTTCTATAGTTCACATTGTCATCTTCTTATAAGTCACTCACTACATATATATGGTGTATGTATTGTAATAGTATCATTCTTGTGTTTTTGATGAAATGTTCGCAGAGTGACAAGAGATGGAATGATAGAAGTTTCCGTATGTATTAATCAAGCAATGCTATAACATACTACTATTAATTATCTGCGTAAAATGCAAAATAAGCTTTTAATATTTTATATTATATTGCAAGGTTTTAATGTACACGTTACACCAACTTTTCTGCTTTTGTTAATTATCATTCACAGAATGTTTGAATTGAAAATAAAAATAAGTATGTTTTTGGAGCGATTGATGTTTTCAAATAATGAAAAAAACAATACTTAAATTACATAAACCAAATAGTGTCTCTTAAACTCCTATTTATATCATGCACACGGTGCCCTATTTTCATTTTCGGAATATAAAATTTTTTAAATAAGCTTTTTTTTTAATAAACTGAAGTGTGGAACATGAATTTTATCCCAGCCATGCTTGATGTGTAGGAAATTGGTTTTTTCTAGTCGCTCCAAGTTATTTTTGCATTAAAAGATTTTTTTTATATAATTTGTGTTACACTTTTTATTCTATTACAACTCAGGTTTTACTCTTCAAGTCCTTGTATTTGATATCGACGGAATTGTTAAGAAAAAATACATAATGAAAAATAATTTAGAATTACCGTCTGAGTCTTCTTACTTGACGTCCATGCCCACAGGACTGTTAAGAAAAACCTAAACTAGCATTTTGTGATGCCCAACATACGCCATTTAGAATTAACCCATATTTGCACAAACAATGTATCTTCTTGCGATGAATCTGCAGAATACTTTTTAGCACTCTGCCCTGTTTACCTTTTTAGTAATCACGAAAAAGGCACCAAAAAGGAAATATATGAAAATTTAGTCACTTGTAGCTTTATGCAGGTATGTCCGGTTTTTTTACATTGTTGAACATGAACAGTACGGACTCTTATAAACTAAATTTTGAAAATTTCAGCCTTTAAATAAAGTTGACAAACCTGTGCTTAGAGAAGCAGAAGTGCGTTCAGTTTACGCCTGCGTTACAGTTACAACGTCCATGCAGGAATTTCCAATGTTCCCACCAAACTTCAAGCAAATATTTTAATTTTTGCGGCCAGGCGATTGTCAACGAACACCCACCACACAGCCGCTCATACGGACAGGCATGGTTACATCGATACAGAATTTTACGCTGATTAGGAACGTATATACATTATAAAGTCTCCGAAGCTTCCTTTTACCTGTTGCAGACATTATTACAAAGTGATTATACTCCTGTGGAAGACGCAATTAGCATATACTATAAATTGTAGTGGGGCGACAATATCAAAATTTAGTTTAGACATTTTAATTAATCTTTAATAGACGGACTACGATTGTAAACAAGAAGTACTTGAAAAATGAACAAACTAACAACTGTTGAGTGTTGAATATTCCATTACGTTTCGAAACTGCATGACGATCAATACTGTTTTGCATATAATCAGCCACAATATTCCAAGGGAATCAGAAACCTTCAAGAGCCGAGCATTTGAATACTTTAGCCGCTATCTTAGGTTTGAAGACGGTTGGCGCAAACTGAAAACAATAGTTGCTGTTTTGCCGCCAAAAAGTCTCCCCTATGCGCCGAGTGAAGAATTATGAGCCTTATTTTACATTTTTATGAGCTTTTAAGTCGATAAGTGCTGTAGGTTGTAAATTATAGTTTTTTTTTCGCTTGTGGGCAGGTTGTGGGAACTTTCTGTACATACATACCCAGTCTTGACCATACATCTTAATTCTCCAAATGTAAATCTTCCACCAACAAATAACCGACGAACTTACGGGCAGAAAAGCTCTAACAGCCTCATTCTTATGATCACCATTGTCAGTCATCGTTTAAATGTCGTCGTGTGTTTTTATTACTCTTCATTACCCCGCTTAATACATTTTCAATAACGTTCGTCGATTGAGCAAAACGCGTTGATGTAACAAATATTCGCCAAAATATCTCATAAATTGCAATCTGCAAGTTGAATACACGAACAAAAGACAGACAGTTGGAAAGATGGAGTGACAAGCTTAGACCGATTCACAATTACTTCGTGAAAGTAAAGTGGGTTTTTCTCTATTTCCTCTGTCTGTTGTACGCTTCCGCGCAAACTTAATATATTCTTGTAGCACAGGCGATGTAGGATATAAAAGTATAGGGCTTTTAAGGTAAATGTTAGTGCGACAGTAAATACGAGAAAAACTAATATTTGAAAAAAATTGAAAAATATCGGTAAATTTTATTCAAATCGACGAAAGCCTTCGTTTTACGTGTTTAAGAAAGCAATGAAGATGGCTTTTGCAAAATATTGCCTGTTTATAGTACGCGGGCTAAAACACGCTTTGTCCTCCACCCAAACACCGTTTATAAAAATTTAAACAATTTTTTCAATGGGTCTAACGAAAGATATGAATCATTTGTATATCAATATCTATTCAAAGGTTACGTTATGTTGGCCAGTTCTTTAAGAACGACAGTGCCCTGTTGCAAATGTAACGTTTAGTCGGTTTGGAAGTAATTGCGAAGTTAAGCGAAGTAAAGTTTGTCCTTGGTTTACATCCCCACCGTGATAATGAGGCCGTAGCTAAATTACATTGTTTATCTATTATAATACCAGTGTTACCTAAATTCATCATAATTTTAGAATTGCGATCAGTGGCGACGTTGAACGCAGATTACGAAATTTTTTTATATGAATTGTCGACTTTGTTCCATTCGGCACTAAAACCATTGTTCTAAAGCTTATACGAACGTTTATCCACGACGTTAATGTAAAGTGACGAGCCCAAATGTGAGGAACCGTGCCATAAGCATCGCTAGCCGATGAGCAAGCATTAAAGAATTTGTTGCGCTGTGTTTTGGTTACGTTTGTTTGTAATGCGCCAAGATTTGAATGTACGCAATTTAATTCGTCGTTAATTTATTCGTCGTTGTAAATTTGAAAACCTTTTTTTTTTAAATTTTGCAATGCGATGCAATGGTTTTGCTAAGGTAGCAAAATGTACAGTCAGGAGCGCTAATGGGAGGATGGACAATGGACTAGACGGACACACATACATACTGGTGTTGGATGGACATATTACAGAGGACGAGTAATAAACGAACGAGGGACGTGAAATTATACGGATCCAGTGCGAAAGTGGTTTTCTTTCATTTTTTGTTTTGTTCGCTTTATTTAAGTTAATTTGTGATGTCAGCTAAGTCAGGGGAGAGCAGCGAGGGATGGGGGACTGGGGACAATTCATCTCTACCAGCTGACGTTACAGTGGTTAGTGACGTGTCAGTGGTTGTGCTTAGGATAAGATTGTAAGATTCAATCGGCTCTATAATGTTTTCGCTGGACGAATTTCTCTGGTCTATGAACGGAACTGCAAGCTAGCCTCAGTTGGCATAGTCTAGAAGAAAGCGGCTGCAATTTCAGCATCCGTCCGTTTTGTTAAAATTATAAGCAACGTTGCTATTTTGAAAAGCGCTTGACAATATGAGAAAAACCGTGTTGTGGTATACTGGGTAAATGTTTAAAACCTTGATGAAATTTTGATGAAACCATATCTTGGGTTTCTTCCCTCATAAATGTTTTTACAAACAAAGAGACTTTGACTTGATAAAGAGCTCAAAATTTTAGTAATATGCGATCAAAATTGAAGATATTGATTTAATACGTAAGTTCGCAGTTGGACTGCGTGTCTATTTTTCGAACATCGGCATCATTCAACCGTGACGTGTCATCACCCATGTATTATGCTAAAGATTACGTTATTGTATATCGGATATCAAACATCAACAAGGGCTGAACAGCTAACGAACTTTCTTAATAACTATTTTACCTTCCAGCATTTGTAGGGCAGCATCTATTGCTCTTTTACTTGTTTGCCTCTATCTCAACACTGATCTTAATCTGTCTCTTTCTTATGTGAGCTTATGTATTGTTCTATTACTGAGTGTTCTTTTATCAACGATATGCGTTGTTAAAATTACGTTAGTTATCCAGTAAATCTCAGGTTAACCCAATACGCCTCAATTTATTATAGTTTGGTTATTCATATTTCGATTTTATGCTTTTCGATAAAATTCATTTCCTTCTCATGCTTATGCATTTTCTTATGTTTAAGTTCGATCATTTATATATTCAACACTTATACATATTTTTCTTTCGGCTACTTTTTTATGACCGTAAGCACTTAAAGCGTAAAGTACTTTGGACTCTTTAGTAAAAGTTGGTAAATAATATAACTGCTGAAGTGTAAAAAAGTTTATGATGTGAAAATTTCGGTGATAAAATACGCCAAGTAAAAGTAAAAGAAAGTTTATAATGAAGAAAAAATAGTAAATAAAATGAAAACAAGAAATTAAAATAAATGAAGACACTAACAGATCCTTTATAACAATAATAGTGATACGAAAAAAGAGGTAACAAGTAAGAAAATAATATCCGGCCTTTTATACTCCCTACCGCTATCTTAAAAAAAAAGAAGAGAACTAAGAGAATCGAAAACAATGAAATTTTTGTTACTCTATAATATTGGGTGGGTGTGCGCGATTTGATGTCTTTACATGTACGCGTGAAAACTTTTATTGTTGTATATGTAATGGCTTACGAGTAATGATATTTTTACTTTCGAAAGCACATGTTCTCGGTTTATGAATTTTACACCATAAGCATATCCTCGCAATAAATTACAATGTTTTTGCAAAATCTGAAGGCAGTATCTGCATTTTGCGATCGGGAAAATGGATACAGCAAACAGTTATATAGGCAAACGCACTGGGTGGATAGGAATGTCTAGATCGACTTGCAACAGGGCAAGTACAGCAGGTAGGCACGCAGGCAAGCACACAAACAAGTACTGATGGGCGCATATGTTTGCATCGGTCTCAGAATTTGAAGCTGATTAACAAAATATACATTTTCAATAAGTTCTTTGAAGCTTCCTTGTCGGTGGTGCAAACTGTCTGACAAAATGAATATACTACTGTGCTTCACCGGTGGGTATAAAAACTGTAAAAAATAAACACTTAAGACAATGACAACGACGGCGACAAAAGAAACAACGTTTAACTCAATGTACTGGAACTTGGAATCAGATATAATTTTTATTTTTTATTTAGTTTTTCTTTTTTTATGAACGAACGTGAGAATGTTTTAAATACTAAGCAGCTTTGCTTTGTTCAAAGAAAGCAAAAGGAAAACAATAGACAATTATACTTATAATGCATTGTGTGGGTATGTGGTCTTTTCATTCCAGCAATTGTTTAGTACTTGCTATTGCTTTCGGTCTATGTCAGAGATCTGAGCAAAATATGAAAAACAACAGAAACTACTTATATATTTAATGAATATTTTAGTGACAAAAAAAAAACATTTAAAGTGTAGCAGAGAAGCATAGGATGCTTATATTTTCTCATAAGCTTTCTGCAGTACTTAAAAAAAAAAGTGTAGATAAAAATGATTGTGTGGCTTGCGGTTGCATAAGTAGCTAATTGAAGATCTGTGACAATATTGTTGCATGCCAAAGAGGACAAATAGATAAGTTATGTTGCTTTCAGGAGCTCTCTCTCTGTATTGGCACCACAGGTGGGAAGTGCTCCAGTGAAAGGTCAGTTTTTTGTTTTCTTTTAAATTTTGTGTTATTTTAAATTTTCGACAATAAACAAATAAATTATATTCGGTTAGATTGAAGCTTTTCGGTTTGTTTACTTCTTTTTGATATGACTTTGTATATGTATTTAAATAAATAAAAAAAAGCACTACTAAATTTAAGAAAATATATCTACTCGGAGTTTGCTTCATTGCAAACTGGGTTTACAAAACACAGACCGTTGCTTTACGTCCATGCACAGAAAAGCAAAAATGGCTAAATTTTAACCAAACATTATATTTGTACCAAGGTAAAAAGAAATGTGATGCTAACACATGATTGTTACTTTACCTCAGAGAGTTTATGCCGTTACGATATTTTACCAATACATTCGGCAGTGCAACTCTCTTTAGTATTATCTCTTTTGGGATGGATGCCGTTACTTGACTGAGTACACGAGCGAAAGCAAGATACCGGTAGTAAGATGATTGCGCTTTACAGTAATGAAGAAGTGAGAGGTTTACAAACTTATTTGGCTTCAACGGTCATCAAGTTAGTGCTTTTATTTGCTTGTCATTGCTTCTGTCACTTTACATCGAATTTGTATCAAATTTACTGTTATTGTTATTTCGAAATAAATGTGAAAACAAAACTCTACAATATCAACTTTACGCTCGAACAAAATAGGCGGTTTAACATATTAGGCGCGTGCACTTATTTTGGCCATTTTTTTAACTGACAAAGGCATTTAATGAGGATAATTGGTATAATATAATCAAAATATTTTCTATCATTTTCTTCAACTATTCAAGATGCAGTTTTTCCAATCTGTGGCTGCAACGGCATTTTCAGTCAACTCATATGGTAGCCACTTTCCTTCCTTTTGGACTTTTCTATATTCATCAACTGCTAAGCTGTTCGAAAGGACTGCTGGCAATTGCCAGCATTGTTTTCGAACTTTTTTGGGCCTCTGGCGCCAATACCGACAATTGGTATGTAGGCTTCTGAAAGTGTTTGCTGGGCTTCGGCAGCAGAGTTCTTCAAATCAAACGACACAAGCAATGAAGGTCTGAAAAACAATTTTGAAATGGTTGCCGTCTTTATACACAGAATAACTCGATGATACTAAATGGAAAATTGTTATTTTATGTGAAGGAAGGTTAAAATCGTTGAATTTAATCACGGCGCTGGCCAAAATAAAAGCAAGCACCTATTATATATTAATATATTATTTGAAGGTAATAATTCTTATCTTTTAAAAGTTTTAGGTTCTTTTATATGCCTATCTTTGCTTATTTTCCATAAAATTTGTGCAAAGGCATTGCAATAATTTTTCTTTGATTTTTATATAATTTTCTTATTCTTTCTTATTTTCTTTAAATTTTTTGATGCATGCTGTCTATGCTGCTGCAATATATTGTGTTTATAATAAGAATGTTTAGTGACCTGCTCAAGAGTGCTGTGTCACCTTATTGTTGTCTCCAAATCTATAGTCAAATACAAAATACCAAAAACGCACTAAAATATGGCAGAACCAGTTTTGCTCCTAGTGATACGTCAGCGATTATAATGGTTACCGACGTCTGTGAAAGACAACCCGAGTAAGATTAGAGTAAGTCCGCTTGTCGATTGATGACCGATGTAGGAATAAGTAATGTGGTTGTAATTTTTCTCTTGTAAAAACCAATATTTTATTTATGTTTCAATTCTTTTCATAAACGAAAATATCAAAATCCAAAAACGACGTTCAAGAAAAAATCAATATTATTACCACAAAAATACACTTAATGAAAGTCTATAATCAGCAGGTCAGTAGAGTAATCTAGTAGATGGATCGCTACAACTGCAGCATTGGTGGAGCTTGTAAAAATACGATCATTTGGTAATAGAATTTAACGCGAAGTTTGCCCACCTTGTGTAGCCCACATTTTTATTGGGTCGCATTGAAAAATCTCATCGGGTTTTTTCGCGGTTTCGTGTTTTTTTTTGTGTAGCCTGCTCTTTTCAAATGAAACCAAAGTGCCATGTGGTTGATGTTCGGCACTTCCGCTATGTCCTGACAGCTTGCGTGTCGATCTCGCTCCATCAGTTGCAGAATGTCATCGACTTTTTAGTGACTGCGAGGTGTATCTTGGACATCGAAATTTTCGTAACGGATTCGACCAAGACCTGAGTCCTTCATTCACAGCGTTCTCACCGTACACTTCACAATTTTGTTTTTTTTTGTTTTGCAGCGTTTTTAACTGTTTTATAGTAAACGTACAGCGCATTTCTTCAGATATTTCATCCATTTTCAAATCAATATAATTTTTTACACGAGCAAAGAATTAGAAAAACTACTTCATAAAAAATGTAACCTGAAATGTCATCTTTCAGGCACATGATCGTTCGAGGTAATCAAGTGAGCGTTGCTCGGTATATCCGCACCAACACCATTCCGCGGAAAAAACCGCGGAGTATTTTCGGCATAGCCTTCTTCATTAAAAGAACAGCTATGGGGGCTGACATAATATCGCGTCGTTTCCATCTTCGTGTTGAAAACCTCGCTGCCCTATTGTTTTACAGGGAAATGTAAACAAAAACATATAGTTTTAGAACCCAAAATACCAACGTGAACATAAACAACAAATACATCATTCTTAGGGTTCAATTTTGTGCATTAGGGTGAAGGCTTGCAGCTCGATATATTATTTTGTTAATCTTCATAATCTGCTTAAATTTTATAAAACCATCGAGATGCTTTTTGTGTATTAATCGATCCGTAATTTGGAAATTACCATTTACTACAATTTGATGAATATGTTTGAACTTTAAAATAAATGGTCTTTATTGCTTGTTGTTCGCTTCCTACAACATAATGCATGGTGTACACCAAAAATACAAGCTACATAATATAAAAAGAGGTGTAGTAGTGTAAGATGAACATAAATTAGATGAACAACTTAAAAATTTAAAAAATGTGATCGTCATTTCTTCTTGTGATTTTTCCTCCTTTTGTTTTATTTGTATGTATACATGCAGAACCAAATGGTTTGTCAATTTCCATAGGGTTTTGTAGAAAGCACCAATACGAAAATAGTGATAACGCTCCATGTGCCCGGCCTCTATCTTCATGTTTGGTTCCCATCTTTACACACAACACCAAAATAATGGCAAAAACTGAACATAAATAGAAACGAAAAACATAAATACAAAAAAAACAATTCATGATTTTCATGACAATAAGAAAAGCAAATTATTGTTAGTACTCACCAGAAAAACAAATGAACTTAGACAGAAATTAATATGTACCAAATATGTTATAAAAACTTTTAGAGATATACAGTAAAGGGCGCTAAATGCTATCGGAAAAAACTGAGAGATTTTAGTCCTCATCATGGTCAAAATCCTTTAAGATTTTAGTTAGAATCTATTAATGACATAACGCCATGGTTAAAAGAGCTTGTTTTTATCTGATTCAAGGTACACCTAGGTCTTAATAAAGTGCCTCGTATTCCTTAAATGCGTAGCGACGTAATTGTTTAAAACTTCACAACTCTTTATGTAGCACTTTTTGCATAGCGTTTTTTTCATTCTTAAATGCATATTTTGCATGTTGCTAATTTTATTTCCTCTGTAATTTTTAGCTTACAGATGTCCTCGTGGTAGAAACTTTGTGGTTTCGAAACGAAATAGTTTACTGTACATATACTCATATATACATACTTTCATAAGGAGGCAGGGAAACAAGGGGGTCCTAACGCAAAATTCCTAAGGGAAAGCAGCAAGGATTGCGTTTGAAAGATTCAGTTCAATTTCAAGTGAGTCTACACCTAACAACTATAGGGAGGAGGCCAGACAACAGAGACATACTCAAGTGTCGGTTTAACTAAGCACTTGCGCAGCTTTTTTGTAAGGTAAGGATCTTGACGCTCTTTGGATCTTCTCTTAATAGAACTTAGAGCATACCTAGCTTTACTTAAAGATAGCTTAATGTTCAAATTAAAACTTAATCTTTGGTCGAATAGAACCACTAAATCGATGAAGGCACCTACGTTTTCCAACATGTGGGAATCGATGAAATACCCAGTACTGAATGACTTCCTCCTTAAGAAAGAGAGCCTTTTTGCATTTTTTTAGATTTAATTTCATAAAATTTAACGAGCGCCATGTGACTAAATTATTTAAATTAATTTGAAGCTGATATGCTTGCAAATTCCGAGGCGAAGGAAGAAAACAGTTAGTTTATGGCTGGAAGTAATCCAAGAGGAGATAATTAATGAAAAGGGGCCTTAAGTGGCCGCCTTGAGGGGCGCCAGAGGTTGGAACGACGACGGGAAATTGTTCGGAGATGGTGAAATTAAGCAGATCTGGTATAAAGATAAGAGCCTATCCATTTCACTAAGGATATAGGGAAGCTATCAGTATATAGGACATTCCTGCGAGAGCCACTAGAAAAAGCATTCAAAATATGACAAGAAAACTCTAAGAGATTCGTAACAGTTGATCTTTCCTTCAGAAAGCCATGCTGGAATGGAGAAATATAAGATTTGATAGCAAGAGCTAAATGCTGAGTAACAAATCGCTCAAATAACATAACTAAGACACTTAACTCGGCGATGCCTCTACAGTTCTCAACATTATGTCTGTTTCTACATTTGTGCAGCGGAATAAAAAAACTACTCTTCCAACACAAACGGAAAACACCTGATTTCAAGGACTGATTAAAAATCTTTGAAATAACATCACATAGCTCGTCGAAGCATGATTTGAAGGTACATGAAGGAATTCCATCAGGCCCAGGCACACAGCCGCAACGTATTTTAGAGACTTCAAACCACGTAAAACGTCGTTTCCTGAAATGATCAAGTTAGGAATCAAAACCGAGTTATTAATCAGGTACGGATAGTCAAATAGTCAAATCGCAATCAGCATTTGAAAAATTTTGTTTGAAAACATTCTTGATTTTATCAAACTTTCTACATAATGTCGCCAGATTTTTACTTAATTCTTTGTTTCCGTGAAAAGTCAATGTCTCGCTTCAGCGCGTCACTTGGTTTGATTAGTGGGATTTGATATCTTTGAGATATGATAGTTTCTTTACGCTTCTAGTAGACTTCTGTTCAACTCCTTCAAACGGTCTTCTACAATGTTCAACGCCTTCAAGACTAAAACTTTTTGCACGTAAACTTGCAAACGACTTTCTATTTGTTTTAGATTTTGCTGCACATCACGCCAGCTTGATCATTTCCATAGCTTCAGCTGCTTTTTTTTCCAGCTTAATTTAGTAGAAAACAGAGAAAATGGAACATGACGTAAATGACACGCATAATGTTTCACTTTGATATAGAGTGGACGACAGGTTTTAAACAACTGAAACTTATACCGCACAAGCACCAATGTTAATGTTTTCTATACCTAGGAATTTAGAGGAAACAATATGTTTTACAACGCAACCAATTTCAATACAGACAATAATGTGCGTATCTGTAAGTGAAAACGTCGAATCTATAGCAAAAGTTGCCTCGTATTCGATAAAGGTGTTGTAATGTATTTCAGAGCAAAGGTTCTAGATGTATTTTTCACATGACCAAAGAATCAGCGCAATTCCTGACCCGATGAAATGTTTCTCTTCTCTGATCTTCCTTTGACAAAAACATCTGTTGAGTTATATGCATCTCCCGGTAATAGTACTACTATTTGCATCTCCCGGTAATAGTACTACTATTATGGGTAACCTTCTTATTTACGAAAATATATGCAACATAATAACAATCAGTACAAGAATCCAGACGCATTTTTGTCCACTTTAAACTAGAATAACATGCAGTGCTGCTCTCTGACATCGATATCTTCATACTTTGGTATATACTGAGCGACAGTTTGCGAACAATTGCAACTCTAAGTTATGTATAAACCAAATTTCGGAGAAATTGTACGCGTTAGATATGTTTTATAATGCGATCAATTTCAAAACACAGAACTTATTTCCGCACATAATGTAACGATTACTATTTTAGTGAACATCAACTTAATTCATTATTATTTGAAATCAATTAACTTATTTTTAGAAAAAACCAGGAAAGGTTTCGTCTCCACGCATTGCACACAATATTCATGAGACTTTCCCAAATGCAGCATATTTGCATGATCAAATGACTGTAAACATGAAAAAAACGAGAACGTAACACAAAGCAAATAGAAATGTATATAAAAAAAGGAAACAATTGAAATTTTTCTTGTTATCAAAAAAGATTTTGAAATTATATTAAACTCAAAACACTCTTTATTAAAAATGCAGAAACAGCCCGCGAAGCATAATATTTTTATTCTATTAAAACTTTTCCGAAATTTCTTTCGTCATTTTAGTATCTATGCAAAAATTATGAAAATTAGTTATGGCAATAATTTTTTGTTTTTGTTTCAAAAGCTGTCACTTCCATGTTCTTGCAATTTTTTAACAATTTTACTCATTGTTAATACTAAAATAATTACTATTTCAATTTTTAAACGAAATCAATAACAGAGGATTTCGAGCGAGCATATGAAGTTACATTTGAGATTTGCCAACTATTTACTAGTTGGGACGCGCCCACACTAAGGTGTAGAAATTTGCATATTTGCATATGCTATTAAGCGGTTAAATTATAAAATAGCATATTATTGAATATTTTGCCAGAGTTAAATATAACTAATTATGCAATGCATGTTTTTGGGGGCTGTACAGCATGGAGAAATTAGTCGAGAAAGTAAGAGAGTGAGAAGATGTAAAAAATCAATTTAGAAATTTGCTATTGTTTATAAAATTAGTTTATTGCCTGTGTTTATGTTCGGTTATTTTGATTGTTCTTTTTAGGTAATGTGTAGTGATTTGAATAATTATTTGCCAGCTATTGTAAACACGCGCTGTTTCAGTTATAAAAAAAACATTTTTTTTCGACAATAATAATTTAGTATAAACAAAAAGATAATATATTTATTGTTCGTTTATAGCGAATTACTTGACATTCAAAACTTTCCCCTACTTTCCTTCTTTTTTGCCAAGTACAGGGGGCTAATATGATACAGTATGGAAGCATAAGCTTGTTATGTAACTTTGGCGTAATTAACCATATATGGGATCAGACATCGCTCGTGTACAAATACGAAACGTGCCGTAATGAGCACTAAACATCCGAAAGCCTGTTGAACTAACCTAACTAGTCCATAGTATAGTTCCAATTTTAAATGGAAAATATGCGTCATTGTTTTAAAATCATCCCAAACAGGGAATTATTTAGCGTTGAAGTTATAATGGATTTCTGTAAATTTTAAATGTGAGTGGACATCAAATAAAACATAAATTTGATCAACGTTTGCTGGTCGAGTAATACGAGTGCAAAATATTCATAATTAAGTTTATGTGTAACATTTTCGTAATACACGACGCAAATTTTCTTAGGAATGTCCAATATAATTATTGTTAGGAAAAGGTATATTTACGTTTCTACGTTCAAAGTGTAATTAGGCTTCCTACGTTTCATGAATCTCGATGAAGACCTACGTGAAATGTTTGAGTTACTGATTTTTTTTTGTAGACCACTTTCCGTATGTCCTACATAGATACAGCTAAGGAATAAGTGGGCGAATCAAATACAACAGTTAGCATTTCATTGTGAAGTTTTTGCGAGCCGGATCTACCGATTGACTTTGGTCAGTTTTGCAACTTAATTCCACGAGAAAGAAAAGAGTGGCTTCATTACTATGATCGATATTGTAACGGAACCATTGTTTTTATTCAATCTTGTTTTAAATTAACTTCGCACCGCTGCGCTGGGACATTAGGATAGTATAGGTTTTATTTACTGAATTTTTAGCAGATCTGCTTACAAATTAATTATAGGAACTATATTTACAGCGCTTGAAATATTTTATATAACAGCTTAGGATTGCAAAAGGGATTCATGGACAATATCCTACATCTTTATATTTATTATCTTATACCATTTATTGAGTAATGTGTGGTATTTAATAATACTGTATATAACTATAAAAGTATATAGCGTACCTTGCTTGCATGCGTACTTAATCAATGTATAACGCGCTTAACGTCCCGGAAGGTTCACAATTACATATGTTAAGATGCAGAAATTATTATTGCATATTAAATTAGGCCATCGTCTTTAGAAATTAGATATCTAAAATATCTACATGTATATATATATATATATATATATATAGCTATATTTTTGTCGATTTCGCTCAAAATTGAATTAATTTTTTAACAGAATAAAAAAGATGAAAAGATGCCTCAAAATTTTAAATCTAGCACTTTAGCGCTTTACATCTTACATCTTACATCTTAACATCTACAGATACTTTAAAAAACTTCATATTCGGTCACAGTTATTCAAAGAAAATCATAAGTGAAACGGATACGGAAATAGATCGCTTAGTTTACATTGTAAGGAAGCGTTTTGCTCCCTTACCAATTACAATTCTGTCTGAGTAATTGTCGGTCCATAGTCCGCAATATCCATCACCCGTAACTCACTAAACTTCAAAAGCACTTGAGGGGCAAGCAGGAAGCGACAAAAGTTGTATTCATTGACACAAACATCCCTAAAATTCGTCAAATAGGACTTGTCCGGATGTATGCAACACCCCGAAGGACGAGAAATAGGCTAGTCATTTATTATACTTTCTGAATCGATGTAAACTTTTTTGTCAACCTGTCCGTTTTGTTTCCTTGTGTTCAACTTGTAGGCCGCAATTTTTGAGATATTTTGATAAAATTTCTTATGTTGACAAGTTTTGTCCCAAAGACGAACACTGTTACAAATGGTCAATTTATTTACTATTGAAGCGATTTTTAAGGAGCTTCTTAATTTTCATGCAAGAGAACTCTTATATTTTATATAAAAAAAAGAAGTAAAAACATTATAGTCGCGCAAAGTCGACCATTAAATACTCCGCATCACATTGTCCGACACAATTCTTATTTCTGCCATAGAACGCAAACATTATATCATGTTTTTATATGAACTTACTATTATGGGACTTTATATTGAAAAGTAGACTTCTTTGCAAATAAGGGCCTACTCTCCTTAAGAATGGTTGCGCCCAAGAGGTTCAAAATTGTCGTACGTATTCAAAATTCAGCATAGTTAATTTTTATATCAAATTAGTATTACGGATCAATTTGTATTATAAAATAGTAAAACTTGAGCTTTTCGGCCTCAAAAACAAAAATTTTCTTAAACATCCTTATATAGGGTAGAATTCAAAAATATGCGTGGGGATTCCAAATTCGTTACAGAGAACTTTTTAAATTTACATTACGATAATGGGTTAAGATTCATCAAACGTATTAAAATTTCGACTTTTCTCACCTACAAAGAATCAGTTTTTGTGAAAATCGATATATAAAGTGGGATACAAAAAATAGGTCGTGATGGTCAGTCTTTAATTAATTTTTTTATGCCAAATTACTATTATCCTGTGATTTTCATTATGAAGCATTGAAAATTATATCCTTTTATCATATGAATTTCAATTTTCGTTATAAGAGAACGGGTTAAAAAATTGCCCCAGCCGATCCAAAGTTTTCATACCAATTTAGAATAAGGAAATACTATTACTCAACCACTTTTTTTGAAAAATTTTGAAAATTGCAATTTTTTCCATATAACTTTTCAAAATAGAGCGTTACATGGGACCATGATAGGGCGAAGGGGACCGATCCGAACATTTTCAATAGCGTTCGTTTTGGGTCAAAACACGCCACTGTACCAAATTGCATCAAAATATCTCAACACAGATATATATAGACAGATATCAGACGGACAAACGCACGAACTGGCTTAGACCGATTTAGAAAATGATTCTGAATCGATCGGTGTAATAAATGGTGGGTCTATCTTCGTAGGTGTTCTTCGTATTACATAGGTCCGCGCAAACTTAATATACCCTGTACCACAAGTGATATAGGGTATAAAAAAGGAAAGACAACTAAAACAAGTAGGAAAATTAAATTCGCTCGGGACAAAATATTTTATACCCATCACCGCTCCCCAATCTACAGTTGTGAACAAATTCTTGCTATAAAGCACATTCTCTGTGACTGCCTTATCTATTCCATTGCGTTTGGAACGATTAACCCGTTGGACATACTAAAATCAGCTTCAGAACAGAATATCAATTCAATATTATATGTATTACTTTATTAAAACTATTAGGCTCAATATGTAATGTACATTTTTATAATTTAGAGCCGATAGCCTGTATTGCTAGTGCTCAATATCTTTTTTTAGTCTAAGAATTTATTTCATTAGTCTAAAATTTTAATAATAATAATAATAATATATCCATCACCGTTATCCCAAAAAAAGACAAAAAAAGTAAAAGAACAATATAATATAGAGTGAGCGCAGCTGAGTTTTCCTATTTTCAAAATAAAACTTTTTGTTGTAGAGGCTTGTGGGAGTTTTAAGTGTGTCTTTTGGAAAGTTTAGTATTCCAAGGTCTTTTGCAAATTGGTTGGAGATGTCCTCTCTTTCGCTCACGGGAGAATGTTTATCATGAATACTATAAAGTTGCGCCCACGGACACCTGGACAGACGAATAGGTGGACATGTTAAGGTCCAGTCCAAATTTGAAATTGGCAGAGAATTTATATACTTTATGCAGTTTTTGAAGAAAATTAAATTTTGATACACTATAATATTGGATAGGCGTGGTCAATTTTTTCCATTTCTGTCATTTCACAAATGTTACAGCATCGCCCATAGAATATGCGTTAAAATTTTTATACATTTATTTGCTATAGTTTATGAGTAGTGAATAACCAACGAACTTTTCATTCCTTTCGAAAAACAGAGGTGCTCTCATTTTACGCGGTGCTGTGGGCGTGGATTTGGATTTGGGCCATTTTCATTACCAACCTGAGCTTGCAATGTTTCTGCCAATTCGAAGTCGATAGCTTCATTGTTGTGGCCTGCAGAACGTATACGACATGCATTATACAGACGGACAGTTGAACAGACGGACGCGCTTCCATATACTTGTGGAGTCTCTGATGCTTCCTTCGAGGCGTGGCAAACGTTTTGACAAAATAAATATACCCCTCATATTTGGGTGATGGGTAGAAAAAATTATCAACTATACAATTTTTTTATGATTTAACATTTCTAGCTGAATTTCCATTAAGCAGAATTTGGTGTGTGCGGTATTCGCAAAGTTTGGTTTTACAATACATCACTGATATGTACTTCTTAACTTACGGCTGAAAATAGTTCATATGAAATTATATATAGTATTAGTACAGCTCTAATAGTCACCCACAAAGGTCAGGTATAATAAATTTGGCATTTTATATGCCACCAAAATACACGTTCGATGTATTCATGCGGGATCAGGGTAAGTTTCCAATTGAATGTAGCTATTTTTATTTTTCCATTAGCCCGTCCGTCACGAAAATTTGTGTAAAAAACTAAATCTTCTCACTCACATCTACAATTGCTGACTCTAGATTGAGTTTAAAAGCGAACCTTGCTCTCCTTTGAAGCGATAGCACAATAGTCAAAACCCTGCCTCGACTGGCCCACTAAAATGGCTGCGATGAACAATGTGTTTCACAATTTTTGTGCCTACTACCAAGAGAAAGGTGCGAATAATAATTTTTTATAATTTGCCTTGAAATTGCGAGTCAAGATCGGCGATCTGCTTGCCGTCGGCTATTGAATATTCCGCGTTTGTAAAAAAATGCAATAAAAGCTTAAACATGACTTGCCATTTCCTAGCTTCAGTTCACTTAATCAGTTTAAAATGTTGTACTATGCGCACGAAAATGTGACAGCAAGTGATATAAAGAAACGTAAGTTTATTAGTTTTTAATTGTGTTTAGTTTTATCAAAAAATTGAATATAATCTCAAATCGATACAAATAATAACAATCTACCGAATAGTATTTGAAAAGCGCCTCACACTTTTATTACTCTCTTCAATATATTCAATTTATTGGGCCAGCAGCAAATCACGTTAAAAAAAATCGCTCAATCATTTTTTAAATCTGGGTTATATACTAAAATTTAAAAGACCGAAAATCCTTTTCCCTTTTCATGTCACCGTCAACACGTTTTTATGTTTCGGAGTGGTTAAGTGATATTAAAATATTGTATTATTAAAAAGCCAACAAAGCTTGAGTGTACTTGTGCATTTATGGAAGCAGATAGATTTCCAAAGAATTGCATGTGAAAAAAATTTCTTTATTTATATGTTTATTTGATACAAACAAACATACGGACACACATGTGTATGCTAATATCTGTGAATCTTTTACTTCTTCGTCGTCATTAGAAGCAAAGGTAAAACATTTCCATCCATTCATTGGCAGTTAAAGATTTTGCAAAATATTTACATATGAGAAGAACACAACACAAAAACATCAAATTAATACTTACATTAATACACACATATACACTTATGCAATCAGAGTTGTTGTAAAGCAGAATGGGTAGAAAAAAAAAAAGAAAAATTGTCAAGAGAGACGTAAAGATTGCTTATGCATCCAGACCTATAGGTGAGTAGAGGAGCAATGTGTTTAGAGACCGTAGAAAGGGTCTTTGTTTATTATTTGCTTATAAACACATATGTAGTTATACTAATATTTTTTTTCCTTTTGATTTGTAGCTTTGCCAGCTTGCCCTTACACACATCAGATGGGTTTTTCTTTTACAACTTATTGTGGCCTATGTATGCAGTCAGACGCACATATTGCCTGCCTAGAATTTGCTTAGTGCTTACAGTTAAGCACATATGTATGTTTGCCTTTCATTTTGCCTGAGAGCCTGTTACTTTGATGTTTTATAACACACATGTATATTTTTTCACTTATACGTGCATACATGCGCACACTATTACGTGCTAGGTGTAATATACGTTTGTTTTTTGTTTTTTTCATTTTACGAGAGATGTAATCTTTTGCTATTTGTTGTTGGCAGTTCAAAAACAGCATACTTTGTTTATACGTAAATAAGCCTAAAGGTGTTATCTAATAGTGTAGCAGCAACAGTGTCAGTAAAGGTATTTGTTTCTCTTTGCTATCTATCTACAGATTGGTGTACAGGTGACAGATTAGATTTTAAGTTAAATGTCTGTCATACTGTTAATGTTCCTGCTGTTCTACTTTACTCTACATTGACAAAAGTCCATATTTTGTTTTTATAACTGTAAGTATGTGATAGTGTATATATCGGTTTAGAATGATTGTAGTTCTATTAGCTTAGGATGGTTTACTGTTTGTTTATTTGTCATGTTTCTCATTATTTGTAGTTTTTTTCACTTCGTAATACTTATGCAAAGCTTACGATGAAATGGAATTCCCCTCCGTAGTTCCACAATAATATTATTATATAACATATACAGCTTTGCGAACGTTGCGTCTGAGAGAACATTCTCAATTGATTAACTCAAATATATTTACTAATATCTCATCCACAAACCGGTTTGCGTATATCTTTTCAATACACTGTACAGCGTTGAAATTTTCAAAATGTGTAACCATAACCTGAAATAATCATGGCTAATATGTATGGCTATGTATACTTGAAATAAAAAAATCTCCACTTGTATCGATATTAAGTCTTTTTTGAGAATGTTTATGCGCTAGGGAAGCAAATAAATAGCATTGCGTAAACCTTAGACGTTTCCTCAGCAGATAATATTACATTGCTTTCTTTGATTATATCAGAAATGTCTTGTCATTTTCAATATTAATTGTACAAATATCTTTGAGATTATTAACACCCGCTATAGTCAGAAAGATATATAACCTTGCTCTTAAAGCAGAAACAAAACTGATGAGTAGACGATACCTCTAGATTCTAGATGTCTAGATTTGGGAGACGACGGATCATTATGTAGAAAGCCTCCTTCCCGAGTAGAGTACGGGGAACAACAATTTGTAACGATCACCAACTTGAAGCTGACGCGAAAAAAAGCTAGTTTTAATATACGATAAAACGTCGAAATTAAGGTTTCCCCATTTTCAGCGAACAAATCAAATGTACCATGTGAAATATGTGAAAGGTGAACTTAAAGCAACTACATATTGGATTTGATAAAATCATATTGTACATTTGAGCGAGTGAGATTTAACTTGTTGGAGAGACTAAAACGATCATCATACTTGCGTTGAGAGAATAGACAAATTGTTGGATGATATGAATCCACAGGGAAACTAAAAGGCAAACAGTGATTTAATGTTATTTCAGGGAAATTAACAAGGCTAAGATCTAATAGTCTCCCCTTGCAATTAGTCACATAATTAGATTGCAGAAGATTCTCGTAATATATTTTATTGAAAAACGCAACGATTTTTGACTATACGCTTGAATTAACAATAACACACCAAGTGTCAAATTGCCCAATGATATGACCATACCAGAAGGTCTTGAGGCCTCAACACCATCACAAATAATGGATACTATAAGTAGCAATGTCTGCATTTGGGTGAATGCAGGAACAAGTCAAATATAAGTCTATTGTCAATTTTTACACGTACCACCAGCATGATGTAAGTAATCTTTTCTGGGAACACGGAACGTGTTGGGAAAAAGTTTCCAGTGAAAACCAAAGGGGAATATTCTGTTCTCATTGATTCTAAGTAAATAGAACAAATTTTGAAATTTCGACCCCCGACGTTTTGGTTAACAAGCTGAACCTTTACCGCAAGATAACGTGTAATGTCTTCATATAAGGAGCTAAGTGCTAACCGGGACAAAAACATTATTTTCGAGGTGGCACAGACGTTAAGATAACTGTATTAATCATAGTGTGATTAAAAGTCGTGGAAAGAATATACAGAATTGAAGAAAAAACGGACGGAATGACTCTTCTTGTGTTTGCATCTTGTTGATTCGCCGTTGCAACGAAGGGGCTAGGTATGGATAAAAATTTCTTTTTTTCGTTTTTAAAGACTACGGCGGCTTCAAGCTAATGGGAGGAGGCAGAAGAACTACAATGGTCTTTTGTGCTAGCTCTCTGGTTGGTTTTAGAAATTTGTTATTTAGTTATTAACAATAGAATTATTATTATTAGCTAAAGGGAAGGGGAGAAAAGATTAGGCGATGTGAGCTCCACAGTTGGAAATATGTTGTGTGAAGGAGCAGCTAGGACAGCGGTATAACATAAGAAGGTTTTTGTGAAGTGGTAGGGGATGGGCCATAGGCCACGCAACAAGTTGGTCCCTAACCTTTCTCAAAGCCAAGTGAACATTCCCAATAACTGCGCTCTTCGCACATTGGCTTGTATTTATCGAATTTATTTGATAAAGACGGATACCGTACCTACGTCAGGGAGAACCATTCTCGTTTTCGCAAAGAAGCGATGAGAGCCTATTACCTGTTTTCTACAGCCGGTTTATCATCAACGTAACCCTTCTGAAGGGTCCGAAATTACGTCCGCATCTATTTACAAATTATTTACAGGAACTAACATCTACAATGCTTTTGTTCGTCCTTTTCTTATATGCTGGTTTTATCTGTTCGAATATTGCAATTTAAACCTCTTAATTTGACTTTCTCGACTGACCTTTCGGCTGATTTTGCGTACTCTGAATAACCTGCTTGTGTATCGCTGTTACAAGCAAGTTACCATTACCTAAGTTCATCGCGAATTTTAACTTCGTTAGTCCGTTTTTGCGTTAAATTTTTGGCAATTGTGGTTAATCTTTTCGTCAGTCGTCAGCTGCATGGCGCAGGCAACGTGCCATGAATGTGTAGTTGGTGTTGCCTTTTATTGCAATTTGTTTTCTTCGAAAATCGACTAATTCTCATGAAAACTCAAATTATCAACATCTAAGAAAAAAAAATCCGTTGGAGATTGAACAATTAGAGGTACATGCGAAAAAAGAAATCAGCAAACAACAAAATGAAACTGTCTAGTTTAGCAACCGTGGATGTTATAAAAATCCTATCAGTACAGAACACAAAACGAAATAATATCAAAGCCTGCAATTATGACCAATAAATATATCTGAGGACTTTTACAACAATGTTTATAAAAACAACACGAAAAAACAAAAGGGGGCCACACACTAACAAACAAAAGCACGGGAGTACACTGTGCTATGCGCAAAATCTAAAATGGTATCAATACTTCAATGTTACAAATACCACACTTAATTAAAGAATATATGAATGGTTAACTGATCACCGCTTGCAATTGTCACAATTTATTAAAGAAACCTGGACTTAATTGTAAAGATAATGCAAACATATGCCGCACGTGAAAAAATGCCCGATCGTCGCGCATGCAGGGTTGCCAAGCTTGTACATAGCAATTAGAATTTTTTCTTTATCTTAAGTATTTCGATTTTTAAACATTTAGTGCGCTTAAGTACAGACTGTAACTTAACTGCAGAATTTCTTTGCAATTTTAATAGTTTATAATAGACAATGTCGTTTCAAGTTTTTCTTTTATTATTAGTTGAGAAACATTTATTTGCATACGTGTACTTTTATATATATATACTCATATGTGTACCTTAGAACAAAGAACCAGAAATTGCAACGGAAATTTGCATGGCTGACTATTGTTAAAGTTATTGTTAGGGTACAACCATTCACTATAGAAGAGCAATTATACACCTATTGGGGAGGTATATATAGCGGATTTGAATTAATTTATCGTTTTTCTGAAATAATAAAAAACTGTATACAAAATCTTTTGGAAAAAAATATTTAGATGAAGCCGCACAAGACGGTTCTCAAATATTCAAAGTATAGATAATAGTAGGAATGAAGTATGTATACCATGTGAACTGTGAGTTTCTCCACCTCTCCGCTCACTTGCGTACCTGTGTGATCTTCCTGTGGCTTTGCTGCCGCTGTGTAAGATGTTATGTTGTTGCAGTTGCGAAATTTTTAGTACACACGGACATTTTAACACATCTCATGGCCTATACATCATAAACCAGACAAACCACGATATCCCTTCGCGACCTATTAAGATGAAAATACCTAAGGCAATTGTAATCGTTTGATAGTGAATTTTAGATACCCGCAAGTTACGCAAATATATTGGAACCAATAGCGAAACTTAATTTATTAAAACCCCCCGAGTGGCTGAGTAGGCAAGAGTCTCGACTAGCAATTCAATGGTCGTGGGTTCAAATCTCAAGTGCGGTAGAGTTTTTGATAATAATAATAATAATAATAACATTAATAAAACAAAAAAAAAAAAAAAAAAAGAGTCGAAAGCCTTGTATGCTAGTGCTTTAAGACTTTAGGCTTAGACTTTATTCTCTGGCTAAATGTAATAATAATAATAATTTAATAATTTAATAATAATAATAATAATTTAATAATTTAATAATAATAATAATAATTTATTGAAGGTTTTTCTTTTTCCTTTCGATAAAGTTACAAAATAAAAATTGGCGTCCAACGTAGCGTATGATTAATAGAGTTTATTTTTAAAATATTTGCAAGTGAGAGGTGCTAAGTGCGTATACGCTTCAAAATAAATAGAATTTTCAAATCCTTACGTAGAAATTCTCGTATTGATTGATTCTAGCTCAGCAATTGCAGACGAAGGGGCGAACGGACATATTTGCAATATATAGCTGCGAAGCTCCCAAACTTTGCTTTTTAACATTAAACAAATACCATGAAAAGTTTAATACATCATCATTAGCATTTCATAATTGTAGAATCCTGATCATTTTGATTCCTAGTTAAATTTTTCACGCCTAATAATCGCATTTGATCACTATCTGTGGACTGTCCAGAGTCCGTCAGTTCCGCTCGTTCCTTTACATTTTACAAGTTACTATATCGTAAATGTTAATGTTAATGTGTGTTAGTGCGTTATCCGGGGTTTATGTGTGCGTTCGTAAATGCGAGTATCATCATATAATACTTGTATAATTTCATTTTAGTGCTTTTAAGTTTTATTTATGTGTTTGTAACACGAAACTACTTTGCTCAGGCAATAATTTAAAATAAAATGTTGAACTATATGCAACAAAAGCAGCAACAAAAATAGCCAAAAGCATTTATACCACACACCCGTTTTTACGTACCCTTACACACACACACATATTGTTTATATATATATACAAACACACATTTATATATATACACACACACACTATCATATGTATGTATATACATTACATATGCACAGCAAATACAAATACCAGCACAAGTCAGCAATAGTGGCAGCAGCATAATAGCATGAGAAAAGTTTTTAGTAAAAACTTGTACTTTAGTAAATGTGAATGTGTGTTTGTAAACGAGCATAAGCGAATACGCATATTCTGCCAATAAACAGCAATATCACACAAAACATACGGGCACACATAACAAAGGCAGACACACGGATAAAACTAACCATTTTATATTTGTGTGTTTGAATGAGAATAGTGTGTATTTAGAGGAATAGCTGGTGCACTATATCGACTAACTGACCGAATCACAGGGCTGACCAAGAGTAGCTGTAAAGTCAGAGTTTCTAAGAGTTTGCAAAGCGGTGAAGGGAAAGACTTATCACACATATATATGCTTTACATATATACTGCGCACACACTGAACAACGGCTATGTAGTCGAAGAATGTGTTAATGTATTTTTCTATAGCAAGTTTTTCTATAGAAATTTGTGCTGTATTCTGCTCTAGTGTGTGTTCTGCGTTCAACAATATTGTGTGTTGTGCATGTTGTCACGAGTATTGTTATTATTGTTGGTGTTATGTTTTGTGTCCGTTGGTTTGGATATTTATGAGCCATTAGCGTTTTGGCATCAATGCTACCATAATTGGAAATCATGTTATATGAAAATATTTCCAACTCCAGTTGGCTTTTTTCCTTCTCTTATTCACCCATTTTACGCTCGTTTTTTGTTGAGTTCTGAAAGTGATGGCCATTTAAATAACAATTTATTTCGCGAATTTTTTCTTTTTTTCCTTTTTTTTGTTATTTAATTTGTTTCAAATCCATGCACATTTGCATGTTGACATTGGATGTGCGTGCAAGTATATGATAATAAGTTTTCATTATTATTGTTTTGCTGGCCATTTATTGCAAACATTACCGCCCGATACGGTTTAAAGAATGGTTTTATTAAACCTTTCAATTAAAATAGTTCTGTAAAAGTGTCATTCGCTAACAATGAAATTGAAATGAAAATGAAATGTTTTAAAGGCTAACCGAATGGGCGGCTAACGAGCCAACAAATTAATACATTCGATAATGCATTTGAAATAAATTTCCCTGGCTGAATACGAAAGCAATAAATTTGTGTTCAGGACTTTTCGTGAACAAGACAGTTGAGTGAAAACAAAAATGAAAGGTTAACTGATTATATATATTTATATTTTTATAAACGCCATCGATACTTGAAAGTGTATTTATTTTAGTATTAATTTTGTAACACCGGGAAACACATATAAAGCCCTAAACACCTTAACTGAAATGGTGTTTTAGCGGGTAATTTCGTCGTGCGTTCGATTAAACTGAAAAGTTTTTGATTGGAATGTACTTCATATTGCCGTCTTTTTCATGTGGTGCTCAGTTTCAGCAACGAAAATATAAATGTAACGAAAATATGTTTACCTTGTTAATGAAGTAAAACTAATGAAAAATCCCTGAAAACTTATGATTTTATAAAGTTTTCAAAGAAGCTTGGGCGTTACTTGACTTCGAAATTTGTTTCAGTGATAATGGCTGTCTTTTTGATTTTTTCACTATTTTATTAATGCTTTAACCATTCCTTAAATATTCAAAAATAATATCTAAGACGCTTTTTCTGGGAAGTTCAATTCTTTATGTGGCCCAAATAGCCCACGTTATAATTCCCCACCGAAGGACATCATTGTTTTATCGCGTTTTCTGCGAAGCTATGTTTTTGAGGTGAATGTATCTTTAGCGCCTTTAAATCTCAATCGACTTATTTAAAATATCAACTGTGGCTTACCCGCAGGCTGAATAAGTGAGTTTGAAGGTAAGTTTGTAACTTAAGCATTATTTTTACGGATAAATAATCCCGTTTTCTAGTGAAGTATTGTTTTGATCGGTGTACTGTAAAGAAAAATTAAAAATTTTTGACTATAACCATAGCCACGCTTTGACATCTCTATTTTTAAAGGGAATGAAACGCATGTAGTAAGATTTTGAAACATGCTTTAATTGGGGTTGTGTTATACACGCGTATTGTGAACTGAAGGACATCAATAGCGTCGCTTTTTTTTTTTTTTAAACATTTATTCAAGTATTTCGAAATATCCGAGCAATTGTGCAGCTATTTATACAAATTTTTTCCAATTCAATGAAGGATTTTTCATAGACAAACTCCACAAAATAATCCATAATTTCGCGGTTGCACACAATATAACATTATACCATAAAGCACCAAACCCAAGTCAAAGAACATGCTCCCGTAATTGCACCATTCCAAAAAAAGATGGAAATGTAAGACCTTTAAAAATATTGAGTCATATATTTCACAAAATTTTGGCGCAGTAATAGAAAACCCTGATACTAACTTACACAATATTAAATATGATAAATTTATGTGCCTTTAGGAAGAAACCATTATAATTATTGTTGTAACTGTCGTTTACTTACGTTAAAGAAGTAGATTCTAAAACTAGAATAAGTACTAGCAACCTAGACTATCGGCTCTGTCTTTTATTTTTTTTAAAGAAAGGTCTTTGGCATCCAAAAACTTTATGTTTAAACGTAAGTTTTTCGTCACAACTGCGAATTGGACGAATAGATTTGTTGAGGATCCATTCTTACATTACATTCGTGGGGTTGAGATGAATTCTTGCAAACGTTTTGATCTTGATTGTCTCGACGTTGATTGGATGCAATGGCAAATTGTGATTAATATGGATACTAGTACTCTCTACCAATTCTTGTCTTCAATTAGGCTTAGTTGTTTTTCCAATATATTTTTGAAGATCAATCTTCTCCAATGAGGTATATACAATCAAAAGTACTAAAATCGCGGATTTATCTGGGAGATCTCCTCGCACCAGGAGAAGAGAGAAGGAATTTTTTTTTGATAGACCAACTATCCGTGATCTGGCGTGGGCTTTCATGTAAGTTATAATTAAAATGAATGTGGTCTTTGGCATCTATTACTCCATAGGCGGAGAATATGTTATTATGCTTACAACCGCCTGTAAAGAGAATTCGCCAACCATTATTTTTCAAAAAGTGGCTTTTCCCGAATTTTTTACCATTTTTTACGACCATTTTTTGTTTGTGAACAGAGAGCGAAATATCACAAGATTTGACATTTAAGGCCCAATCCGAATTTCCAGCAGATACTCAGGGGAATGGCTATTTCCTTTGCAAGATGTACAGAGGATTGTGCATTGGTATCTTTTGATATTCATGGCAGTAACAACTTTTGCAATGTTTTTGTACAGCATTGAATCTCTAAAGTTGAAGAGTTTCGTGATGATTTTGCTTTTTAGGTCATAAGGTCTTTTTCTAAAGTTGGCTAGTGTCGGCACTCATGTTGTTGATGCGTTTTGTTCAGAAAACATATGTCCCGGCTCCAACCAGTTGATGATAAACCTGTTTCATAATATTTATACTAGATGTGCTATTGTTGCAATGTATCATGTCAAAGTCGATTTTGCTCAAATGAAACATGTTGCTAAGGTATCCAGCAATGTTTACGAGATTAAACTAGGCCGCGTTACTTGGAAAAGCTTTTTTTTATACCTCACACACTGCAGCTCGATATAATAAACTTGCAACTAACAGGCGTTTTAGTTTGTCGACTGGAGTTTCTTTTAAATTGATATTTTGCTCAGTCTAGTCAATATTTCTTTTAAATGCTAACTTAAAATTCTTGTCCTATGCATGTACATGCAGACGCGTAGTGTATGTTTCCGTAGTGAAATTTGAAGTTTTTCAAAAAAATTTGTTTTCTGTTTTAGATTAATGACATTTCGATTCGGCATAATGTAGATTACACGCTGTAAGATTTTGTTCACTGCAGGCGTAGTTGCGGCTACATTTGTAAGAGTTGATGTAAAGCTGCTTAGTAACAATTTATATTGTCAAATGTCTGCTTACTATATGTACGTCTCAATCGGATATGACACGTACAATCACGCACGAGTACGAACGAGGAAGCCCAAGCTCACTCAGAATTTTACGATCATCAAGAAAGTATCCACATTTTATTCTAACCACGCTGCAAAGGGTGGGACATAGTTAATATATGTTTCCTCTTTGGTGGTGAACATAAAATATTTTTAATTGCATGTTTTAAATACAGCATACACTGAACATACGTTGTAAATTTTTTTAATATGGATTTTTAATAGCTTCTAATTGTTAAAAATCTGCTCTTTTATTATAACAAAAGCATCCGCTTACCTTTCCTACTTTGCCATAGCTTTTCCTGGCTATTAATTAGCTCTTCTCGTATCACAGGGCTTTTCTCATTCGATTGGTGAATGGAAAGAAGATCTGTGATTATATTTTATTTATATACATAGCGTGAAGTTAGCATTAATACCTTTTTCGTTTATCATTATTCTATGGGTAAGTGGTGCATTTATTCTTTACGAAGAGTTTTGCAATTAATTTAGTAAATTAATTATATTCCATAGTCCATGTAGTTGTAAACAGGCAGAGTATGTGCTATATTTCATGTTGTTTCTACTTTCTTTGTGTGGTACGTCACAACATTTTTTCTCTTCTCTCAAATTGTTTAAGCCTTGGTAAGACGAACAGCGAAGTCGATGTCGTTTATTGCAACGTTATTCACGTCTGTTGGCACTAATATATTCCTTTTATGATAGCGACCATAAGCGAGTAATTGAACGCCTTGTGAAAACATAATCACTTCATATTGTTGCTCTATCGGTAAGAGAGACAATTACAAGGCAATGCGGTTGTACGTGTTCCGAGTTTATCTCTTACGCCTGGCTTTATTTATCTAGCTGTTGTTCAGTATGTTAAGTCAAAATCAAAAACAAAGTATGAATTTACAATGGGTTTGTCATTTTTAAAGAGAAGGTGGCTTAAACGTATGTGAGTATTTATGTAGCCTGGTTCACTGTTTAATTGCAATCACTTCACTTCACTTCACTTGTTTAACTGCAATCATAACATTCGGTGATAAAAAAAGGGAATTGATGTCCATTAATCAATTTCACGCGCCTGACACTCTGTTGGTCTTTGCTCTTTATTAAATATTAATTATTGATGTAAATTGAACGTAAAAATGATTGGATTTACTGGAATTTTGCCTTTTACTGTTTTTTGTTCAATTAAAGCTGCACTTGTCCATTAAGTATCGGTGAGATTCCAATCCGGACCACTCAGGCTACTCTATTTACTATTGTCCTAAACAGTGCTTAGCATTACCATCATTCCTACTATATCTTATGTTTTATATTCATTTTCCCAATCCAGATCTGTGTCTGTGTTCTTTACGTCTGCACCTGGCGTGGAGCTTTAATCAGACGGGTTGCCTACAACTATTGGCAATCGAGAGGTAAGTTGATTGACGACCCTTCAGGGAGAGAGACAATCTCCATTGAAGGGGGCCTCTCTACCTTGAAGTACCGCAATAGAAAATGGGTGTGGGCCAAATTCTCGTTTAGTGGTCTATGTCGAGGCCTATCTAAGCACCTCTTAAATAGCTCCCCGCGAGACTTCGGGGTGACCATAGCCACCACGAATACTCCCCGAAGGGCCGTACTCAGCAGTCAGGCAAGGCATTCGTCCGGCATTCCGATGGGTTGTGTGCATCTTCCTGCCGGATCAATCACACTTTTGGCAACCTGACCCCCGTGGACACCCTTTAACTTCTTGGCTTATCATTCAAACCAGAACTTACACCAAGCTATACAGCTTTGGGTGATCTCATACTGTACCCTTTTAGCTGTTGCCTTTTGACTATCCACACGTCCCGTACGGCCAAGCCTAACTATCCTTTCTCAAGGGAAATAATGCTTCCAAGGTTGTTGTCGCACAGCACACACACCCAGCTGTGTGGCCATCATCATGACCTTCACCAAGAGAACCAAATAGGGAAAGAAATGCTCCTTTTCAATTTAGAAAAGAAGCCCTTTCCGACTAGAGCCCTTCCGCTTCCAATGAGAAAAACCTATTGGTAGGTTATAGATAGTAAGCCTTAAACCTTTCTTTGCCATTGACTGTGCGACTCTTAAAACCAAAGGAAATACAGAGCCATAATGCAGCAGAAAATATTTTATAGGGAGCACCACGAAGAGGTGAAGGTTTCGGCACATCTATGGGTAAACCAAGGGACCCCATAGTTTCGCTCCCCCAACACAGTGTTATTATACGCTAATAAGCACCATTACTCTTACATCTTCCTGCTGCATAGCATCTTATATGCTCTTCCTACTCCACAGCCGTTGACATTACATATGGGGTCCATATACATGTTTACATGTTTATATCCGGCTTTAGATAGATTAGTATCTCTTGAAGATTAATCCACCAATGGGAATTAGGTTTAAGCGTGATGAATGAGTGAGTTAATTAGGTTGAAAGTTGGCTAGGGAGCGCTGTTGAGTTTAACATTGACAAACGTTGAACGCTCATAACAAATTCAATGACCAATTTTGAAGATATTAAGTAAATTAATAGTGTGCAGTAATGCTATTGAATGATTTTACCTGATATTTTTTTTACGTAGAACAGTTTCAAACAAACTTATTAATTCGCAACCAAGCATTCATGATCAGAACGTTATGCTCTTAGAGTGAATAATCGCAGCAGAAATGTAGCTAATAATTTTATACAAATACAACACATTGTTACGTAAAATAACTCTTCGCTTCACATGCCATCCGTAATGTTCCTTGGATTAGAGTTATACCAGTGGATTGTAAATGGCGCGTAATGTTCCTTGGATAAGAGTTATACCAGTGGATTGTAAATGGCGCAGAACTTTATTGATAAAATAGGGAAAACTAGAGATCTATTATTTTATAACACTTGTAAAGAACCTAAGTTAACATTTTTATTGACTACCTTGCCGTTCATTCGTCACGCGGTCGCGGACTGGAACGAACGCGCAACTGTTAGTGCCCTTATGGAACTAAGGCACACAGAACTGGTTGGCGCAGAATGTCTAGTTCCCATCTCTGCTCATCAGATCGTGGGCGAGGCGGCGGAGAGAGGGGGGGGAGGGGGTTAGTAAAGTCTGCTTTGGAAAGACAGCCTGTTTGCTCAAGGAGATTTGCATGCTGCAATAAGGACTACCGGGTCTAATTGATTGATCTAATGATTGTGTTATGCCATCACCTCCTAGTCCACCCAACTTACACAATTCCTATTATAGTTCCCGCTTGTGTTAACCATCTTATCTACGTCCAACTGTAATGCCTATTTTATAAACCTTTTTGTCTGGCAATTCATTGTAACTTATACCAGAAATTCAATTTTTTAATTTAATTTTTGAATAGTTTTTGAATAGTTATGTCCATGATAAGTCTAAATAACTTGCTAGTCTAACACAATTTGAAATTAATATTTATAATTAATTACTTAACTTACTATTTCACTTTTTTCTTCCTTGTTTTAAAAAAAAAAAATCATAAAAGTTCTTTTTGTTTTGTTTATTACAAGAGATAAAGATAAGATGTTCATATAGACCTTATATTTATGTAATTAATTTTTTTTATAATTAATTACTTTTTTATATAATTAATTACTTTACTTACTACTTCACTTTTGTCTTCTTTGTTTAGAAAAAAAAATTCATAAACTTCTTTATGTTTTGTTCATTACAAGAGATAAAGATAAGATGTTCATATAGACCTTATATTCAACTTTTATATTGTGATTCACTGTTACGATCATTGAAAGTAAGGTCCATCAATATTGATAGCAATTCCTTTTTTTTTATTCTATTACAAGTTAATTTTGTGTTTGGTGTTGTTTGTTTCTTTGTTAAGATCTGTATTGGCAATCACGTAAATTAGATATGTGGCTTTCAAACATGGAACAAAATTATGATCAAGTAAATCCATTGCAAGAATTATTAGGCTGTTTACGACACCTTTCTTCCTCCGTCGTTGCTGTTATCATTACTTGTATTCAAAAGGAAAAGAGAAGTGTGAGAGAAAATGTGCCCATATTGTACGCTTACTCTTTTATGTTTTCACAAAATCTAAATTTTACTTTCATCCTTCAGGATGCTCCTCGTTGCAAACCAAAAAAAAGGAAGAAAATTAAATTCGGTCCGGACGGAATCTATAACACCCATCACCCTTATCCTAAAAAAGACAACAGAAGTAAAAGAACAAAAATTTCATGCTCTGTAATGTGGATTGGGCGCAGTTGCTTTTTCTATTTTCAAAATAAAAGTTTTTGTCGCATAGATATGTGGGCGTTGTAGGAGCGTTTAGGTCAACTCCAAACTCTTTTGCAAATTGGTTGGCGATATCTTCTCTTTCGCTACGAAGAGAATGTTTACCACGAATATTATAAAGTTGCGCCAACGGACAGATGGACGGACTAATAGGCGGACATGTTTAGGTGCAGTCCAAATTTGAAATTGGAAGAGAATTTATATGCTTTATAGGGTTTTTGAGGAAAATTAAATATTGAACCACTATAATACTGGATAGGCGTGGTAAATTTTTTCCATTTCTGTACACATGCTACAGCATCGCCCATAGAATATGCGTTCAAATTTTTGCTATAGTTTATGAGTAATGAACAACAAGCCAATTTTTCATTCCCTTTGTGTGGATTGTGGGCTTGTTCTTCGCCCGATTTGAGCCATTTTCACTACCAACCTGTGTGCGAGAACTCCCAATGTTTCTGCCAAATTTGAAATCGATAGCTTCATTTTTGTGGCCAGAAGAATGTTTACAACAGTCATTACACAGACGAACAGACGGTCAGACGGACAGACGGGCATGCTTAGATTGATTTAGAATTCGATGCTAATCAAGAATATATATACTTGTAGGGTCTCTGATGCTTCCTTCTAGGCGTTGCAAACGTTTTGACAAAATAAATATATCCCTTATCCTCCGGTGATGGGTATAGAAAGTTTTTATTTTTTTTTATAGGTTCGCCATTTTGTGTTAATCAACACTTTTGTCAGATGTGTATTCGTATCGCACAACTAGTTTGTTTTTGTATTTAACTGTAATAAAATTATACGCACAAAAAGACAAAAAGTTCCGGATTTGATTGCTTACTTTTTCTTTCAATTTTATAGTAATAAATTCTACGTGCTTGTGTTTTACCGTGCTGGCATAAGTTTTAGGTTTTTTGTTTTAATTTATTTATTTGACCTCATACGTTTACTACAAACACTTAGGCTATTGAAAAGAATGCAATCACACTTAATGTGGACTTTTTATTTATTCAATAATTAAACAGATTAAGAAAAAAAATTGTATTTGTCTATAAGGCGTAGCACGATCAAATTGATGAATCAACTGCCTTGTATCTTTTTTTTTCCCGATCGAGAGTCTGACTTTTCACACACTAAAATGCCTGAAACCAAAAGAAAACTGCGTTCATTTAAGATGTCGCTTCCAGTCAACAGCTGTTCGTAAACTCATGCCAGACCAATGTTCGCTACGCATTTCATTCTATTGAGTTCTTAATGGCTCTTGATCAATTTTTCCCCGTTTAAAGCCGACTATTCAAGTGTATCGGCATGTAGAAATCATTTGCTTATAATCGTTCAAATTAGATAAAGAACACTTTATTTTAGTTATTTATTTTGTTGATGATATCACCCGCTGGATTTACTTCTACATAGCGCGTCTCATATTTTTACTAGTCAATTTTTGTAAACAATGTCGTTAATCATTAAGTGAGCAAAGTGCCATTATTTTGTGACGCCAGTGAATAAATTATCGAAAATCATCACTTGCTTCTATTACTTTGGCAACTCTCGGTAAAATTTCATTTGCAACGGAGTTTTTATGTATTCCTATCAGATATGCCAATGTTGTATTCTTTACATACCGTTATAGATCAAGTGAGTCGAACCTTACGGCAAGTTAAAGACAATTTAAAAAAATTAATTCCGATTGTGCTCCATGTTTGATTATAAGATGTAAAGACTAAAAATTCCTGGGAGGTAGAAATTTTCTTAATCTTGTAAACTGTGCACTGGAGTTAAGACGCCGGCTTACCCAGGTGTTCAAAAATTTGCTTGAAAACCAAATAGAACATACCCTGTCCGATTTTATCCTAACCCGATCAGCTTCTCAAACATGCATAATTTATGTATATATACACAAGTCTTATTAAGGAGTTCAGTCTTACCTACTAATGGAAATTTAAGCTTCCAGAAAGTAATGGTATGTTCCCCTAAACCTTATTCTGTCCCTAATTAGACCGTTCGTCTTTCAGTCTAACGTCTTAGTTCCATAGTTTAGTCCTATTCCCTTCATTGATCCCCGCCCTCAGCGGCTCCTCACATCTTATTCCTTGCGCTGACGATTATGGATCTTTGAAACTTACGTCTTTCTAGTACAGCGGCTTCAATCAGAGAGACATGGAAACGCTCTTGACATATCGCTTATCTGTCGTGATCGGCTTTGTCGATCGACTGATGATCGCATTCGAAACCACCTGGTATGTTTCCGGTTTACGGGCGAATTGTACAAATAATTCCTACAGTCTGGCAATTTATATATATATACCTAGATATATATATATATATATACATTTAAAAAAGTATTAGTAAAGTATATATAAAAAGAGAGCAAACAATTACAAAAAGATAAGATAACGTATGCATATATATTCGATATATATAAGATAATATAATATAAAGTTGAATAATAATAAAAGGTATATACGTACAAAATAGACTAAAACAACCGTGGGACTTTGATTTTCACAAAGCCAAAACGAAGATTTATTCCTTTAATATGTCGACCGCATATCACATTGTTGTGTTGCTAATGTCTTTACAATTTTAGTATATATATACTATATTTGGTATATATAGTATATATAGTATTCGTTTGTAGCTATAAAAATAATAAACTTTCCGCTTACGTATTACGTCCTATATTTATGAGGTTTCCTTGTTAATTGTCTTCTGTATGTCGAATTTAACCTGCGGAGAATAATAAGAAAAAAATCTACATTACTTTGCTTTTCTACATAAAATTTAAAGGTTTTAAACGATGTTTTGAAAAAAAGAAAGCGGGCAGGCGGATAATTAGATATGTTTAAATCGATTCCACTACACACTCTAATTAATCGTGTAGGGTCTCCAGTACATATTTACATGCTGTAAAGAACAGAAATTTGAAGTCTCGGGTGCGACGTTACGGAAATTGATTATCTCTAGTAGGAGAACAAAATTCGAGAAACTTCAGTGATTTAAGGTTGAGAAGAATGACGAATTCCCGCATTTCAAATCTATCGATTGCTATGAGCCATAATATTTTTAAAGTTCTCTGCTTACATCGTCCGTCATACAGTTTAACGTCTCGGTCGATTAGTCTGCTTCCTTCGTTGTCACTCGGAGTATTACTTTGCCGAGCTCCTTTGCGCTTTCCTTAAGCAGATCGTTACGGGTAATTTCGACCTGATGATGTTGACTGAGTAGAGGACAAACAGAAAATGCGTTTTTCATTTCCTCTAAACATCGGCTCGGATTTGATTCGCGTTGCCATTCAATGAATGACTACATTATGATAACCCCTCCATTTTCCGTGTCTCTTATCTACATATGAAGGCTTATTATTTGTTATTATATTTCTATTTCTATTTCTATTTCTATTTCTTTATGAAAAAACAACAGAAAATTAACTTGCTTAAGCTCTCTTTTTAGTTGTCTTTATTGAGATATTTACAGAGACAGAACAATTACCATGTGAATGCAAATGAAATAATTTGTCAATCAAATGATATCAAATGAAATAATTTGTTGTTGATACAATTGTGAGTACGTCCGGACACTTGGATTTGCATATACTTACACTTCTGGCGACACAGGTAATCTTTCATGACTAATTGAGAAGAGCACTTAAATCGCTAACTGTACCGCTTATATTTGCTACATTGAATGTATGTACATGAAATACAAGGGGAACAGTGCTGCATATCAAATATCCTGTCATAATCAACAGATTATGTAGTCAAACGCAATAGGGGCTTTTAACGATTTCGATAAAATTAAATTCGTCATAATTAAATAATTTAAAAATATTATTGAAAAGCTCTAAAATATATGCATGTCTTAAAGGCTATTAAAAAGTGCCTAATAAATAAATGCATGTTAAAAATGCGAAAATATAAAATTAAAAATTTAATCCTATGTTATGATGCCCGGAAGATAGGAAACGGCAAATATTGCGTCATTATTATCTAAATTATTCCCTTGGAAAAGTTTTGTTTGAATGTGTGAATTTCTCCTATAAAAGCGAAATATTTTATTGTAGTTTTGTGATACATTACCGATGCTGACATTTTTTAATACTTCCTTTAGGGTTTGTAATACAAGCGTCTCTACGTATATTAAATTCACCGCAATCACAAAGAACCAGGAATGTTTTGAGTAAACGGTACGATTAATTCGTATCTGTTTAAGTATTTTTTGCTATATTGAACCCATATTAAATGAATCTTTGAAATAATGTAAATCAATGCAATACATACCACGTCGTACCGCAACCAAGTCTTAAGGTGTACAATTTTATGGCAACTTAAACTTCGCTGGAAGCATACAGTGAAAAAGTAACTTAACCTCAAGGCTTAATATAAAAGAAAAGTATAAAACTCAACATTATGATGAAAGTATTGCAGCTAATCTATTTATATTTCTTAAAGTTAGTTGAAACTGCTCTCATTAAGGATAAAAGAGAAGTAAAGACAAAGAGCAAATGGAAAAGATTTTAACGGAAAACATAATCGATTTTTTGAAATTGTGTTAGGATGTTCGCAATATTTTTACCGCGCTATACTGAAACTTTATTTGACAAGCACTACGTTATTGCAGGGACGTCTGTGTATCCAAAAACTTCATTTTGTTCCAAGAAATTGAAACACCGTGCTCTGCGCGAAATTTCAACCAACATTAACTAAAATAAAATTCTCCACAGAAACTTCAAATCATTCTTTGTCAACGGCCTGTAAAAAATATGTAGAAAACTTCCGTGAATTTCCTTAATATATTCCCAGTACTTATTGATCAAAGCGTTCTTCCAATGTAAACACATTAAAACTATTTGTTTTCAATAATCTAATTCAATTTTGGATTTAATTTACTTTCTAGATTGAATTTGTTTAATTGATTTTTCTCTTTTTATCCATTAACGATGCCCGCGATTATCATAGATTCGTCCTTACGTTTGTAATAGTTAAAAATGCGCATCAAAGATCATATGAAGCTTATACAGACATAGCATAGGAGGAGTATATAGATATAGGATAGAGATCCTACTTTGGCCGTGGACCCGTATATCCGTAGTCTGTTTATCGTCTCTTACTGGCGAACATACTTTGGACTACTCTGTGGTAGCTGCCATTCTAAAACTAAGTGTAATTTTTTACAAAGGCCTTCTAAAAGCTGTCGTTTGATCAACCAACCAATGCACCTACGATGAATGTAAACATTTTCCTTTTTCATATAAGGAACTTTCTATCAAAGTTCTGCCCTGAGGCAAAGCGAGCTATCGCTAAAATTCTTATATTTTTTGATAACACTTTTTATTAATAATATTTTGATATAATAAAATGATAACACTTTAAATTTAATTATTATTTAATATAATTTAAGTTAATTTTAATTTAATTATGATTTTGTGTTTACAGTAATATGTTTATGCATTTGTACAGTAATACATTTATTGTTTTGCTTCAGCTACTTTAGTTTTTTAGTATATTAATTATAGTCTGCACCACTTGTATATTAAGTTTATGCGGATGTACGTAACACGCAGAAGGGCTTAAGATAGACCACCTTTTTATTACCGATCGATTAAGAAAATAATTCCAAGGTTGTTTGTACGTCTGATGTTCTGCCAGGTAAATTTGTGTTTAAGTTACAAATAGCAATTTATGAGCTATTTTGATCAAATTTGGCATTGACCCAAAGACGAACGCTATCGAAAATGTTTTGGATTTCGAAAAGTCGTTATATGAAGAAAAATTGAAATTTTCTAAATTTCTCGGTAAAAGTGAGCCGCTTGGAGAAATTTTTTGAACCTTCTCTCATATAACCGTTCCTACGAAAACTGAAGGATTGTATAGTAAAAAGTTTAATATTTAGTACTTCATTGATATATAGATCGACCTTACGGAACTTCGACCAGGTGGGTGTAGTTTTGGAAAACACCGCATATAAGGATTCCTCCAATATGCGGGTTTTCGTGAAAAGTAAGCCTTTGTGTAACTTGTAGTGTATTATTACCAAAACGAACGAATAACTGTATTAGGGGAAGTGGTACAGGACATCTAATATTTGACTTTTTTTAACTTTTTTGTACTTTTAATTATTATATTATATCAAGTGTCCGCTTTTTCTAATTTATGATTTTATTTACCATCGAAAGTTTGCAGTTAAAATTGATTTTTCAGCGGACTGAAAATTCAAAAAGAAGCGGAATAGAGAAAGTGGGTAAAAAGTATTTACAGCATTACATGTGGCTTTGACTAAAGCTTTCACACGCAACAAAAAAGAAAAACAAAAAGGAATATTTTAAACAAAGGGAAAATCAGATTTTGATACTTTACCTAAGCTTAGGTAGCTGTGGTGCAGTTCTTTACATTTTTATGCATATGGATGAATTTATATATCCACCACTGTAAGAAGGAGGTATATTCATTTTGTTTGCTTTCATAATGTATGTAACACCCAAAAGGAAGCTTCAGAGATCCAATAAAGTATATCGATCGATTCATGATCAGCGTGAAATCCTGAGTTGATTTCGCCTGTGTCGCCATCTGTGTGTCTGCGTGGTGTGTGTTGTTGGCACTGTCCTGGTCGCAAAAATGAAGATATCGATTTCACATTTGGCAGAAACATTGGAAGCCTTTGCATGCAGGTTGGTATTAAAAAAGAGACGGATTGGTCAGCGCAGAAGTACGCATTGGAGAGTAAACTGAACGCAACTCCGTTTTTCTTAGGAAAAATTTTTGGGTTTTTGCTCGTTACTCAGAAATTATAAAAGTTACAAGGCTGAAATTTTCCGCATTTACTTTACGAAACACTCTACTCTTTATGTACGAAAATGGAAAAAATCGACCGCGCCCACACAAAGTTACAAGTGAGTTTTGAGATTTTATGCTTATTAATTATAAGGCAAACAAGACGGAATGTTTAAAACTATTTTGTACATTCCTCAAATGAAGATATATTATCTGCCTGAAAATGGGTTGATCCTAAACTGAATATGCTAGACACCGCGACTAATTTTTTCTTAATAATACTAGTGATATGGAGAGCAGAATGCGACAAGCACAGTGATGGGTATGCGAGATTTGGACCTTGCCGGATATAGCTTCCTTATTTATTGCATTTTCATATTACCGTTTTTTGGAAAAATGGGTAGTTTTTATGTAGATTCAGTTTATCAAAAGTATGATTTTCATAACAATATATACTATTGTATGCTAAAGTGCTATAATAATATCATGGAAAGTGTGTGCGATCTGGTGCTGTGATGTAATGAAAACTATATATGTGAAAAAGGTCGGACGTCGTAACCGATAACCGCAGATGCAGTAGTGGAGCCTCAATTTCTATCTAGGAACCACTCCCTAGACGGTTACACTCATCAAATGCACGTGCGAAAACCCTTATAAAAACTGCAGAAGTTGCGAAACGTTCTTGCCGGAGGGACTGGTGTAGTCCCCTGTTCAGAATTTAACTGAGTAATTTCGAATGAGTTTTGACTTAATTTTGAATGAAAATTTTTAATTTCTTTAGTTCATTCGAAAGGTATTTCCATATTTACTCACGTGATATATGTGAACACCGTTGGAACTTTTTTGAGTTTTGCGCACCATAGTCTCGAAATTGCCCATTGTCCCATAGTCGGTAAATGCTATAATACCAAATTTAAAAAATTTGGTAAACATAGTTCTGAAAAGCCGATTCACTTGATATAAGTGAATATCGTTGAAATGTGTTGGTTCGGTCGAACCAGATACTCGGATTTGGCCGTTGGCTCATTGTTTCAAAGGTATTTTGGTATAGATTCATTGAGTGTCTAGTAAAACATTTTGCAGTCCCCAATTTGTAGAAGGAAGGTTTCAGAGTCCAACCATATCTGAATCCCAACTAATTAACAGAGCCCTGTTAGGGCGTTCACAGAGCTCTGCTAAGGGAGATGCTAGGTGTCTTTGCTAGTTAAATTCGTCTTTATCTTCACACTCTTAAATGATTTTATGTTGCAGCACTGTATAACGTTCTTAGTCATCTTTCGAGGTATATACAAATACATATTCTTTACAGGTGCATCTTATTCTATGTTGAAAGCGAAGTTAATTTTTTTTCTCATGTTAATTATATACTTAAAGGAAACTATTTCGATTGTTTATCTATGGCCATTTTCATTTCATTTGTTTTCCTAATGGTTTGATGTATAAAAACCGTACAAGAGGAAATACACAAAGAACTTTAACCTGACACGAAGATTTTTTTTTCTGTAATCCATTTTTTGTCCGCTGCATTTAGTTTTGGTCAATTTATATATTCGCCAATTTCTTTCCCTTTTTTTCTACAAAAATTAGTTTGCACATTTTTAGAAATTACAATTTTGACAACTTTGGTTTAACTTTCAAAAAGGGGACTTTTTTTAAACTCGTAACAAAACAACTTCCATTCAATAGTCGTATTACTCAAGAGAGTTCATCGTTTTACTTTCCATTGTTTAAGGATTTTTATTAAAAACTATTCTCACAATTATTTAATTTCTTTCTCTTTCAATGTTCTTGAAAATTTGTGTAAAATTCTTTCAAATTTTCCTGATTATTCACTTATTTTCTGGTTTCTATTAAATTCATATTTTTTGGCTTTGCTCGCTGCCCGAATCCAAATAAATAAAACTCTCAAAACCCCGTCAACATTTTTTTCACTTTCTTTCTTCACTCGATCTTGGTTTCTTTTTCCAGGCCTATCAAAATATTCTCTGGATAATCATTTGTTAGCCATATCAGCTCACCTCTTTACCACCATAGTCATTGAATTAAACAAACCATTATAGAGTTACAAAAGAGCGTCCCGAGACCCAAACATAAAGACAATCAGCGGTGTTTACAGCGTCGTGCAGTAACAACCTTTTTGCAATGCGTCCGCTTCAAGAAACACAGGAATGAATTACATGGAAAACTTGAGAGAATATCCACGCCGAACAACCTCGTAAGGTCAGTGTTATTGGCGAAAGCTGTTAATACCTATTCATCAGAATTATTCTAATTCTTACATTTTGAGAAGAAATGTCGATGCAGAAACCACTTTGAGAGCCATTCACAGTGCATTTTTTTATTCTGACTTAAACTAGTTAGAAATTGTTGGCAAATAACATAACATGAAACTCAAATCAACCCTCTAACGAATTACGATTAACAGAAGTACGTTATTTAGATCAAATCCTTCTCATGTTCAAAAATATTACCCTCTAGAAATAAAAAAGAAATTTAGGCTTACGAAATAATCCATATCTTCAACGTCCTTTGTTTTAATTATTAAATACTAGCTACAGAACTTAATTAGGAACAGATTTGAAAGCAGTTTTGTATTAAACGCAATAATTGGCTTTCTACTCAATAAAGACGTGCTGGGATCGATCAATATTCAAGATAAAGTACAAATGCACTAAACATCGTCGCAATTTACCGACGATGAAAAGTTGCTTTACAACTACCACTAATGTTCATATTCGTGATTTTCAAGTGGACGTTGAGCTATTAACAACACTTGCCAAATCGAATGTGAGAATAAGAGACGAAGATTGCATGAATTCTGATTGATTATTTGTAAGTCTGACTGATAACGATTTTGTTTGTTAAGACGACCAAACTTCATGGTGGTTGAAACACGGAAGATGCATGCACACGACTACCTCAGCGTACGTACGTACACATGCAAGCGAGAACAAGCCAACCAAAAACTACCTTAAACTAACTTAGATTTTGTGTTAATTATTAATGTATTAGTTATGTCCTAACGTAACTTTCTTTCATGACGTATTTACAATCACTTAGCAATTAAATTAACTCAAATTAATATTTATTTATTTCAGTTTATAATCTTTTCTTAGGCTAATAAACATATATTACAAAGGCAAACTCCTGAACATTATACGTATACTTATAAAGAAAAATATAAAATAAATTATTAGAAGAAATTTTCAATAAGAAAAAATATTTGAGAAAAGAGGATTTTTTTTTATATTTATTTTGTTTTTTATAACCCAGGGTTTAAGTAACTACTGTTAACTTTTAAAATTTTTAAAATCAACAAACAAAATTGGGGTTCGCATTATATTTAAAAGCAGGTTAAAGTGCCCTACACCTAGTAAAACAATGCAGGGAGAACACATTGTTTTTTTTTTCATTTCTTATCAAATAATATATGGTTTACACCAAAATTGCAAATCACATAATGTCAAAAAACAAAAATTGCAGGTTATCGTAAGGTAAGCATAAATTAGATAAATAATTTCTCAATTTAAAATTAGTTGCCTTTATTTCTTCTCGTTCCTTCTTTTCTGTTTGTGTTATTTGTATGTATACATGCAAAACCATACGATTTGTCAACTACCATAATGCTTTGTAAAAAGTCGGCAAAGTTGAAGGACTCAACCCGAATAATACCTCATTGTGTCGGCTCTCTATCTTATTCTAGTAGAACGAGCAAAAAAAAAATTAGAACAAACTTGAGACGTTTAGTACCGCTAGATATTTAGTAACTCTAAAGAAAAGTAGCAAGTTACGACTTTATTATACATCCTAGGAAATGCTCTACATGTTCAGCAGTATGCCCCCATCTGGGAAGCATGGCGCATGACAGTGTTAGCAATATGACTTAATCTAGAAGAAATAGAAACCATAGTGCCAGACATTACTTTTGGCCATATAATATATAGGACTTTAAAAAAGCATAGGCCAATTTGCATATAAACCGTTCACGTGTATAAATCGTCAAAAGTCGCTATTCTATTCTCAATAATAAAAATAGTGACCCTAGGAGGACAATAGTCAGTATTGTATACCTAAATGAGACTTTATTTTGATTGTTTATTTCGATTGTCTATGGCCATTTTCATTCCATTTGTTTTCCTTATAATTTGATATAAAAATATCTAAAAATCGTACAAGAGGAAATACACAAAGAAGTTTAACGTGACACATATAAATGCTATTAGAATAAATAACTTGTTCAAAATTCGCTATTCTATTCTCAATAATAAAAATATTGAGCCTAGGAAGACAATAGCCAGTATTACCAAAAAGCTTCGTCTTCGTTGTAGTTGAATTAATAAATAACGAGTTCTCCGATGACATTGTCAAACACTTCTAAAGCTATAAATAATATTTGACTCAAGAGCATCACAATTACCCCGATGCATTGCAGATAAGAAAAATATATCGTCTGCGGATAGATATGATCTACAAACACTGGTGCCAATATATATTAGATGGTCATTTACGTGTATAATAAAATTAGGAAGCGGGCCTAAAACGAAAACCCTTATCAATCAAGAGATCCTTATTGACATTATCTCTAATCACACCAGTTAAATTCAATAACAAAGAAGTGGTATTATATCCGTGGCGGAAAGCGTATTACGAAGGAGAAATATTTCTATGAACAAAAGAGAGAACATGATTTGAGAATTTGCCCAATTACCTTAGACAAAACGGGGAGAAAGGAAATTGGCCTCAAATCATCTAAACAATTTAAATTTCGGAGTCGGAGCAACACGACCAAGCTGAGGGGAATCCCGATGAAGTCAATACGGAATTAAAAAAGGGAAAATACATGGAAAAATAAGTTAAATAAAACGAATTGGAATTCCATCAGTGCCAATAGATTTGGACTTAACTTTACATAATACTAACCACAGTTCATCATCACATATGCATATTATGAAAGACCCATCAAGATCATTAAAATCAACAAAACTAGTAATATCCGGTTTCTCAATGTGAACAACGTTAGCAAAACAGTCATTAATTTTATTAGGATTACAATTACACCGAATGTTATTATCATTTGAAAAGCTGTAACCTTTCAAAACATGGCTGATGAGTCCATTCCAGAAAATTATGTTGCAAAATGTTTTTTCTTTCCTTACGAATAATTTTGTAGCTCTTTTGCTGTGACGAGGATAAACATCCCAATCGACATTTAGTGCAATTGATCGACAAGCTGAATATGCCAGATCTCTTAAAGACATTACAAGCAAAATACGATTGTAATTCATTGCATTGTCAGTTCCACTTGCGATTTTCTTTCTAACGGTTGGAACAAAAAACCATTGCGAATCACTGCCAATAGTCCTAAAAATGGAAAATGTGTTTAAGTCGACAATAAAATCTAAAAGTCCATTCCCATCAATACTTTTGAAATCTTTGCATTCGTATCAGAAACGTCGAAAGAGAAATAAAAAATTATCTTATGTCAAAAGTTCCGCCTATCAACATAGATTGTGTAAGTGTATTCAAATGGCAGCAACTCCACTCCTAGTTATTTCTTTTTTTAAAATTCTTGTATTGATTGAGCATGTTAAAACTCTCCTAAATAGAATATTTTCGACACCTGGCTGCTTTGGGGAAAAAATTTATTTCGAGGATTAGGGCTGGATATGTGAATTTAAGCCTGAGTCAAAGTTCAAAAAACTTGACATGCTCCTTAAGCCGTTAACAATTGCTGATCAGAATGTCAAGGGCCTTAATAAAAAAATTGGCTTGGGACGGTGATCTAATAGCCAATGCATCGGTATTCTTGTCAAACCTGCTTGAACTCCTGTCCACTCTGGACATTAGGCTTTTTGCTACAAGGGGTAATAATGTGGAAGAATAACTAAATATTAATCTGTTCATAATATTCCTCCTAATTCTAATTGGAACGTGTTCGTGAGTCCTTTAACAGCTATTCGGGATTTAATTGTGGCTTCAAAGCTTACAGATATATTTATTGCTCTGGAAGATTTTAATTTTCCGTAAGTAATTTAATGTATGGAGTCGATTTCCTCATCTGAATGTACAAACACGCTTTTGAATGGGGTTCTTGAATTGGGCCTGCGACATCATAATAATGTTTAAATTGCAAATCTCACGTATTGGACCTTGCTTTTGCAAATGCTTGGACTGTCTAATGGGTCACGATGTAATAGGACTAATATACCGCTACTAAAATGTCTGCGAATATTAGTGTTAACCTTGCAATAAATAATATGGAAATTCTTCTATCGTCCTTTTATGACACATTGAATGAAGCTACATCTGTATCAATTATTATAAAACATCAGTGTCGTAAATCGATAGGCCCACTCTGGTTCAAAAGGTGTTTAAAGGGTTTAGTTTTAACCATCAGAATCACTTGTGTTACACAAGGTATTTTCTAAGTGTGAAATCCACACTTTCTTCGAACTTCTACAAATTTGTAAACTCAAGAAGACGAGCTCTGCAATTCCAGCGCACGTATCGTGTAAAGGTCTAGACTCCTCTGATGATAAGGGCACCTCGCAACGTTTTCAGAATTCTTTAAATGTTACTATTACCACGATAGCAATGATGACAGTCTATCCGTATGAATGAGAAGAAGATTTTTGTACCGAAAATTGTTATTTCTAACGATGAAGCTCGGGAGGGTTTAAAATCAGTGAAGGCTAATTGCTTTGTAGATGTAATCCCATCTTACAAGCTCAAGGCGTGCGCTGATGAACTCAGGGGGTAAGAATGAGGATCTTTAACCTCTCGCTAGAAGGAGTATTTCCATCGTACTGGAAAAGTAGTTCGTCCCTACTTCAAAAGAGGTGAATAAGAACAGGTTCGATGACTACAGAGGCATTGTGAAATGGAGCGTGCTACCAAAATTATTTGTATAAGCAGAGTGGGTCTACTGTCACAAACCTCATAGAGCTCACTGATCATATTGCGAAGGCTCTTTCTAGAGGCGCCCAAATGGACATTATCCACATAGAATTCAGTAACGTTTTTGATCGAATAAACTACAGATTACTGATTTTTCAGCAGTAGTCAATAGGCTTCCCCTTATATCTAGTGAAGTGGATCAGCCCATACCTCGTGAATAGATCCCCTCGAGTGCTTTTCGATTCATTTTAGTCGTGTGACTGTCCAAGGTAACTTCCATGAAAGTCACCTTGGACCAATTCTATTTGTGCTATATATAAATGGTCTCCTATCCGTGATTAAATTATCCAAAATGTTAATCTACGCAGATGACTTGAAGCTATTTATCACTGTTCGGGCCGAACTATGCGCTAGAACCCTTCAAGTTGACCTAAACAATTTAGTTGCTTGATGCTAGGCATATTTTTTTACATTGAACTTGGAAACATCTGAGGAAATGTCGTTTTCAAGACGGACTGTGGATCAAATACTGTAATTTGTAAACTCGCATTAATTGGAGGCTTTTTGATAAAAAGCACGTTTTAATCAACATATTTTATCCACTATCAATAAAGCAAGAACTACATTGGAATTCATTAAGCGCTAGGCCCATGAGTTTATAGACCTGTATATTGCAAAAAGACTGTTTATGACGTTAGGTAGATCAGTATTGGAATATGCAACAGAGGTGTGTTCTCCATCCTATCGCTGCTTTGTGGAAGCGATCGGATCGATGCAAAATGCATTAAGGATCCTTTGTGCTTCTAGCAGCTATCAGTTTTCAAAATTTTGCTAATGTAGAAGCAGCTATGAATTACTCACCCACCTAAGCAAGAATTTAAATAAGGTTCACAACCTAGTTGTACATCAAATTCAATGTTAAACATAAAATCAACATTTCTAAAGACTCGTTAATTGTCGATGTCATACTTAGATGATAGCAATCAAAAAGAAGTGGCTCATCGTGAGTGCTAGCAAGCGTTGATTTAGTCAAGTCTAATAACCCGATGCAAAGCGCGAGCATTGTGCTTAAGTATTGTTTACTTACATTTTATTGAAATATGAATTTATAGATATAGATATAATTACTTTTGGCAAAGCCTTGGGGTGCTATAATGTTGAGTTATTGTCGTTTATGCAAACGTTTTCAAATAGCCTAATTCAGCTGATATTTATATAGATGAATTGAAAAGTGGATATTTAAAGAAATAAAGAAATAAAAAAATACCGTATAACAATTCTAGCATTAATCAACGTATGATGACATATAGCTGGACATTGCCCATGGTCTGAACAACTAATCACAGAGCAATCACTTACCAACTACACGTTCAACAATGTAGTGGTTCGATGAACGGGACCAAGGTGATTTAGATTTAAATTGTGAAACATAGATGAGTGGAACCTGAAGCAAAGCGACTTTTTTAACTTTGGTCCTACACGCCAACAGCAATTATAATAAAATATCTCAAAAATTAATCGAATTAATAAAAATTTCTTCAATTTTATTTCTTCCTATGTCACATTTTCGGGCAAGCAACCATCAAAATGTTGACGGCATATGACGGAATTATTCGCTTTAAATGTTTTTTACTTCAATTCCGTTAAAAAAACAAAAAAAACTATTTTAAACCATTTACTTGTAGTAAATCAAACCTAACTTCTTCTTAACTTTTATTATTAAACCTATCTCCTTGAATTCATAAAATTTTATTAAGTATTGCTGGAATTTAAAACTCCGGCATCCAAAACTCATAAAAAGTTATTTTATATTCTCATATTTTTATTCGTATTCATAGCGATTGAATGAATATTTTTTTATGTTTTTCAGGGGCAACCACAAAATGACAATTATTTTACCATATGCTAGGGAACACACAATAATAACAACAGCGACCTTAGTTGAGAATGACGGTTCAAATTGCAGACCATTAACTATAACTAGCTCAACAATTGTAGGTAAGAGTATTACAATCATAACTAACTATGATGCCACTTGTGTGAAAGTAGAAAAAAAAACAGAAAATCACGGAAATAATGAAAACTAATACTCACTGGTTTACCTTTCAGTTTTCACCTCGTTTTCTACTGCGGTCCCCGTGCGAACATTTTTATATTCTAAACTTACGTTAAATTTATAAACATGAGCTTTCACAGTTGTGTTGATGTTTTTTAAAAGTTTTTTCTTTTCCTTTTTATTATTATTATTATTCACTTTTTTTTAATTTTTCTATTCACACAACACATGCAAGTAATGGCGCGTATAATGATGATTACAATCGCACCTCGTTGTGTTTGTTATACGATTTCTTTTTTTTTTAGACAGTCGTCATTGTTTTTGTTGTTGTTATAATTTTAGTGTTTTCTTTCTACTTTATTGCGGTTTTTCTATCCCTGTTCACCATCATTACAATGCATAATGTTGTTATTTATCATTTTTTTGCTATTGTTTTCTGACGGTTTTTATACAATTTTTTGTTTATTTTTTGTTCTCTTGCGTTTTGGTCATTTCGGGGATTTTTCTATTTCTGATTATTTTTGTTTTCTCTATTTTTTCAACAACTTTACATCATTTGCTATAACATAAAGTTTTCTTTTGTTTTTATTGGAATATTTTTTAGGCTAAAACTATTTCATCGTTTCCATGTTTTTCGTATTTATATCAGAACATGAGAGTATATTAAACTTATCACATTGTTTGCTATACAAAAGTTTAGGGATTGTGGAACCGAAAAAGCAAATAAACTAGATTTCGAAATTGTTCGCAAACTGCTGGTACTAAAATCTTCATACGCAGAAATTAAAATAAAAAGAGTTCTATATCATTGGCCTCTCGATTATTAGAGTAGATAAAGAAAAATTAGTTATGGACATTTAGACGTCCTTTCATATAAAAGACCGTTTTCATATAAAATCGAAACATTACATGCCTATAACCATTAACTCGAAAATTCAAGGGTTTCAAAGCTCGATCTAGTATTCCGTTCGATATAGTATATCCATTCTCCTCTCTCTCTCTCTCTCTCTCTCTCTCTCTCTCTTTCTCATTGTCATTCTATCTCTTCTCTCTCTCTCTCTCTCTCAAAAATGTGATCTTAGTTCACTTATCGTACAGCTTAAGTAGTGAACATGTACGTTTCACCGTAAAGCCAAGTGTGATATGCGAACTTGTTTTTCCGTTCTTTTTGTCTTGTTTTTGCCATTACTTAGTTGACTTTTTTTTTGCATATCGAATGAAAGACTATTTTGTCAATGATATCATAAATATTTATGAGAAAAACTAAAATGAGCAATATAGTTATGCGCGTCGGTGTTGTATGTTCAATGAAGAATTCAATTTATTTTTGTTTCTAATTTTCATAAAGCAAGTTAAGAAACTGTGTTCGGGTTGAGGCGAATCTTGTTTTCCTCACTAACTATTTATGGATAATGATACATATATACTGCTTTTTGTGTTGGTGGTAAGCGTGTAATAATAATAACTTGAAGCCACGTTAATATTAAAAAAAGTCGAACAGCTGATTACAGGGGTCCATATATTTCGATCTGCGTGATATGTACGTTTAAACTGCTGCTAAATTAATTCTACGGATTTAAAAAATGCTAGTGAAAACTTCAATTGTTCTGCATTTGCTTCTCGCTTGGAAAAAGGCTGACTCCTTGACATGACAATATCGATTTGGATACGCAAGTAAAATAAATAAGAACAAATCCCCAAAATGCATCCCCAAATACAGCACACCCAGTATCATGCACTAATAATTAGAAAGTGGGTGTTTATCATCATAAATACCGAATATATTTGTTGACTGTGCTTTATTTACTTTCTGCTTTTTTTTTCACTTTTTTAAATAATTAACAAAAGTCAACTGTATGTAATTAGTATGAAATAATTTATCATTTTTGATTTACACAGATGTCATGTGAAAATGATCACAAACTTATATTTACGCAATTTTAAGTCCAAAAGTTATCCATATCACAACAGTCGTAAATCTTAATGATGCGAACGTAATGATACTTTTTGACTTTCGACAGCAGCAACTTTATGGAGAACCGTTATGAATTTAATCCGATCACTAAGAATTAATACTCCATGCAAGGGCATTGTGATTTTGACTGACCGATCTGTTGCGACCGAAATGATCTGTTGTGGTACATAAACTTCCATAGATCCTGCATCGCTGAAATAGACAATTCTTAACTCGACTCTGTTATTTGATCAACAACACTTCTCTGGATGTTAGCATATGAATATTCAGCAATAGCTGGATGTGGAGCATCCAAATTAATTATGCTCAAAGAATCGCAACTCGTTTTATCAAGGCACTTCAAAACTCGTAATTGTCCTCGAAAATCGTAAAAATTCTAGTTTATATGTAGTATTAGAAAAATTTAAAGATGAGCGCAACTTCGACAATTGGACACATCCTCCAACTTTTATGGAAATAACGAAAGTCTTATTAAATCAAAATGATTAGACATTTTTCATAGTAACCTAACATGGTATTTTATGTTTTGTCTTTATCTGCACATTTTTAAGAGCGAACTAACTGAATCGTGACATTAGTGAAAATCGCTGTCAAAAAGATGCCCGGAAAATTAGTGTCTACGAATGCAAAAATAAACGAATCGATCATAAAGGGAAAAGAAAAAATCCGTTAAAAAATTTTCCAAGATAAAAGCTTTTTTTTGTTTTTCTTCATAATGAGTTTCTAGTTACATTTCGAGGAATCTCAGTTGTGCGAAGACTACTCTGCTATCAGTTCGATTCTTAGCTGGTTTCAAAATGTGTTACAAAATATTTTAAAATTTCAAACAAATTTAATGCCGATGACGGTTAGTTTTGACAATGTGTACGTAAAAATCTCGAGCTGAAGTTTCTAATTATAAAGTTCGATATTTGGATATATAGAATTGCTCAAAGTATTAAGCGTTACTATGAACATGAACTTTTCGGATATTGAATGCTTGAAACCTAATAAATATTTTTTATCTTACGTAGGATACAAGTCTTAAGAATAAGATACTCCACGCGACCAAGTCATGAAAACACTGCGTTGCATTTTAGGTCTGAAATCTAGTACGTGTAAATTTCCCTCTCATGTGCGTAGGTGTATAGGTCATGTTACAGCGTGTGTCCCTCTTCGCACTCGTAGAACACTGAATTGTGACAAATATTTAACCTTTGAATATAGGGTATAGAGTGTAGTGACACATGTTCTAAAGTTCTAACGTGACAGTTGATAGAGGGGAAAGTTCACTCGACAGATCTATTCTCGAGCTGATTTATTGTTATGTATTGTTGACAGTTGCTAGTTGACAGTACCTAAAGGCGGGAATAACATTAGTATTTCAAGCTGCATGTTTGGTATGTTTAGTAATCCTTCTATTTATAACAGAATTTTTGCTTTCCTCGGGTTTTAAGACCCTGTTCTTTCGGTTGCAGATTGAATATATAGGGGCATGTTCAGCACGCAATTCAACTTTTAAAAGATTTATTCGTAAAAAGCTTAATTCCAAAAAACTGTTATGCGAAAATATTTTGCAATTTTGATATTCAGACATGTGCAATGTGGCGTACGAAGTAAAGGGCAGTGCAAAATTTTGATGGGATGGTGTAAGTTTGTAAATCACTTTCTATTCTATGTAGACGTTCATTGTTTTCGGCGTAGTTTGGGGATCCGCCTCCATATACAAAGTAACAAAATATGTAAAAATTTTTATGGTAAGAGGTTATAATTTTTGAAATTTTTGTGACAAAAAAAATTGTAATTGTGGTATTAGCGTGGACGAAGCTGTGCAGGTGACTTTTTAGTCGACCTTGACCGTCTAAAATGTTTTATTTTACGTTATGCACTTTAACTCTTCCGTCGAATATTCATTTTAAATGGAGATTTATTATAATTTAAATGATTTATTGCGCCAGTACAACATTTGACACTGTGTTAAGCTTTATTAAATATCAAATAAAAAATTTATACGAAATCTTTATAAAAATTCCTACACCAGCACAACATAGAAATCCTATCATTACAACATTGCAAAACATGTTAATAATCAATAGCTGCACTATTGCTCTTATTCTCTTCAACATCGATAAACATTAATAAAAATTCGTTTAAAAAACCTATATAACATTTCAGAAATATATATTAAATAATTAATTTAGCGAAACATGGAGGTAATGACAATAAGGGTAAAAACAAGAGATACAAATACAAGTAACAAAAAGTATTGAGAAATCATTTGATTGTTACACAAACACATATGCATATGAGGAATGAATTAAAATTTAATTTGGATATAAATTCGCTTAAAAAATCGAAAAAACCGACAGATATTGATTAAAATGCCTGAAAATTTAATGAATACGTTTTAATAATCATAACAAAAAGTTATTTATAACATCAGCGATAGCATGCTGATAGCAAAATAGAAATATTTATAATATACTTGAAAGAACTTGTAATTATTTGCTGCAACAAATGTGTTTGCAACATAAAATATTCCGAGTGCTCTTATTCGCTGCAGGCTATGTTATTGTAGTCACTACAGAATAAAAAAAAATACTAATGACGATAATTGATTGATTGAACTCTTTTTTTTCTTTCTCGTTTCCTATCTCTCTCCCTCATCTCCTTTCTAGTGAGAATTCTCGCATAATAAGGGATGTGGGTTAGGAAACTTTTACATTGTATTAAATTTTGGTTGATTTGATTTCGGTTTCAGTACCTGCGTGCATATGTGTGGTTTTTCCGGTCGTTCTTTTAAATTGTCAATTGTGGTTTCGTGTTTTGTGCGTATACAAAAAGAAAAGCTTTTTAGTCTATTGAAGGCAGCACGTGTCCAAACAATATTAAAGTATTTAAAACTTTTTACATATACGTAAAAATACGTTAACTGAGACGATTTCTTCTTCCCATTTATACTGGTTATGAATAAAAAATTTATCTCAGAGTTTGGCTGGAGAGTTATGTTTCGATTAGCTTCCATTTAAGCTACTGCAAGAAAATATTTTGAGAATTTAATTGTGTTTGTGGCCATGATCTCGACCGTTTTATCACTTCGTTTTAATTAGGTTTCTTCTCTATTTCTTTTCATTCGTTATATGCGTTTCTTTCCATTATTTTCAATTTTCCATTGTTTTATTGATTGATATGTTAGTTAGCCAGGAAAAATCCCAAGACAGCAGGGTAAAATAACTTTTGACAATTAGCTAACAGATAGCTAGAATGAAAGATATACATAGTTATGCAGAGTAAGCTTATGTTTATGTTGTAAGAAACTTTCAAAGTTATCCGTTGTGTTATAGTAATGAGACGTACTTTTTGAAATAGTAGATCAAAGTGAGCATATACGACATGTAAGTAAAAGAGTTGCAGAAGCACATAGAGAAGTATGTGCTCTGTATGGAACTAATGCTGTCGCAGAGCGCATTTACCAAAATTAATTTGCGAAATTTCGTTTCGGAAAGCGTTACGGCCAACTAAATGCTATGATCGAAGCTGATAGACATATCACGATTCGTTTCTTGATTGCAGAAAAACTCACTTCATCCAATACAATTGGGATTTGTAAAACAACTGGATACTTGAATTCCACATGATTCAAGAGAAAATTATTCAGTTCATTTAACACAACGCATTAATATCTGCGATGTGCTGTCAAAACGATATCAAAACGATCCACTTCTGAAGAGAATTGTAACTGGTGACAAAAAATAGATACTGTACAGAAATGAGCAACGCAGTAGATTATGATCAAAACATGGTAAACGGTCTAAACCAACATAAAAATTATATATCGACGAAAAGAATATTTTTCCGTCAGTATGTTGAGGTTATGCAGGAATTGTGTATTATGAGCTTCCGCCCCAAATTAAATGAGTCCTTGCAGCAGAAACGTCCAGGATTGGTCAACCGATAACATATTGTTATTTATCATTGATGCAAGAGCTCATACTTCTTTCCTCACCCGCCAGAAATTATTAGAACTTCACTTGGATGTATCGCTACATCCATCATTATATAACCTATATAAGTTTATTCCTTATATAAAAGGAAATTATTTTATTTCATAGTGAAAAGCCCATATATTTCCCGACCACATAATAAAATCAACCAAGAAAAGCCGTACACTCACTCTATCACTCACTTTCTCTCTGTCTGTTGCTCTGTAGCCGCGCGATCATCCTTTCCTCGAGTTTATATTACTCTTCTCTTATTCCACCCACGACCGGATTTTAAAAGGAATGCCGCTGTTTTCCCACGCCTTAGAGCTTAAAAGGGTTTCTCCTACACGTTTCTTTCGTTTTCTTTGATATTAGACGTGAAAAACGTCTTTCCTATGCGCTTCTTTCTGCGCACATCGATCTCATCCCCAATTTTCTCTCCTCTGTTTCAACTTAATGCCGCTCGTACGCTATGCTTTTTTATACCCTTTACTAAAGGATTAGTGGTGTATTCATTTTATCAGAAGGTTTGCAACGCCCCGAAGAAAGCATCCTAGGCGTCAAAAAATGCACACATTCTTGATAGGCATCAAATTCTAAATCGATTTAAACATGTCGGTCTGTGTCTGTCCCTCTGACTAATGTCTGTTGTAAACATTTTCCTGGACACAAAAATGAAACTACCGGCTTCGAATTGGCAGAAACATTGCAAGTTCAGGATGGTAATGAAAATGACCTAAATCGGTCGAAGGACACGCCCACACCAGCACGTAAACTGAGAACGCTTCTGTTTTTCAAAGCCAATAAAAAATTGGCTTGTTCATTACGCATAAACTATAGCAAATACATTATATAAAAATTTGAACCCATATTGTGTGGGATGCCGTAACACCGTAACAGAGAAAATTAATCGCACCTGCCCAATGTTATAGTGAGTCAAAATTTGGTTCTAATTATAAGGCGCAGAAATAAGCTTCAAAATGCTATAAAATATATAAATTCTTGGTCAGCTTCAAATTTGGAATGCACCTAAACGTGTGCGTCTGTTCGTCTGTTCATCTATCTGTTTGCGGTGCTGTGCAGTATTTGTGGTAAACATTCTTTGGTTAATGAAATTGAAGATATCGCTCACAAAATTTGCAAAATTATTTGGAAGTCACTTTTCCAAGGACATGCTTACAACGCCCACACAGCTGTTCAACAAAAACTATTATCTTGAAAATATAAAAAATAAACCACGCCCACTCTTTATTACAGAGCATAAAAATTGAGTTCTTTTACTTTTTTGCCTGTTTTACGATAACCGCGAACATAGTTTTCTTACTTGTTTGCTTTATGTTAGTTTTCTGATTATAAAAGAAAACCTGAAATTTTCAGCAAAAACTTAATTGTGGTAGGTTTGATATTTTGGGGTAATAAATTTTTACTAAGAATGATAGAAAAATGAGGTCCTCTTCCATGTTAGTAGAAAATGTATTTCTGTTAAGAGATTTGGACAGTATTTGTGGAAATTTTTTTATCTCTACACGTTTAAATTTCGTATCTGCCATAGTAGCATGCGTGTAATTTTATACGTATACGTCCTAATTTAAAAAGAAGACGAGAAGGCGATACTACCCATTTTAACCGCTAAATAACTAGTAATTGTTTTAAAATGTTAAGGAAATGTTTCTTAAACCGGTGTTTTTAACTACATCGAAAAAGCTCAAACGGGCACTTCATTAATTAAACACCACGGTTATACCTTGAAGTCTTGGTTAATACCCACGATTTTAAGTCCACCAACTCAGGAAGGACAAAGTAATAATTATTTAATCTTAAAGTCCAGAAATGCATCAGAAAAAATATTTAGAAGTAAAAAGACGTAGAGTGATACTTGTAAATGCACCCGGCCCAAAAAGGGGTTAACTTAATTAGTGCTTATAGTATATTATACAATTTTTTAAAACAAGGTGTAGACAAGGGAAGACGTTTGAAACTGAGATTAACAAAGAAACAAGAGAAGAAGAAAAATATGAAATGAAGAAAAATGTATTCAGAAAACTACTTCTCCCGCCACTAAAACGACTGTCAAAAGCTTTCTCAGTCATAAATAAATTGTAGTCTAGCGGTAACTTTTTTAAAGCATTCGCTCGTTTTATTGCATAGAAAGTCACTAAAGATTATTCTTAGACCAACGTAATGTTTATCTCCCTTATGAAATGCACAACAATAAAAACTTCGCAATAGAATATATATACATATAATATATGTCAATTCAAAGCGCCACTACTCTTCTTCAACGCTATATCCATGAAGATCTGCTTGAATTCAGAACAAAGAAAATGAAGTTATAAACCAACGCGGCCGCCTACAGAGTTATATACGGCTAAATGGATCTTTATAAGCTATTGTCAAGATTTCGCTTGCCCATACTCACTACCTTAATTTTCTCGAAACAACTTTCCTGTTTAAAAGCGATAACACACAAACTGCATTAAATTTCTTTTCATTCAACTAAAGCAGAACAATCAGCCAATAACTCCTGGGACTGAGCCATACACTTCATGTTTAAAAAACCAGTCCATATTTCTTAGAAAGTGGTAGCCATCAAATGACGTCTACCGTTCATATATTTTGTTTTTAGTCGTATGCTTATGAGTGACAGCGATTTTACTTTGCTTATTTTCATAATAATCGTATTTTCTGTGTTGGTTAAACGTTGGTTTTTAATCACAGAATATTCCGCTCAAATACACCGATCTGACGCGCAGCGACTGCTATTTTTTTGTAAATCTCAAGATAATGCTACTGAGAAAGTGTCACATCAAACGACAATACCGTTCTGAAATCAGCGAATACTGTGATGTTGTAAATCATTTTGTAAGAAGGGCATCGAAATGGTAAAGAAGAATACTGTAGGTTAAGTTATATTTCTCTAGAAATAAATTTTGTTCACGAAAATACTCAAATTGCGGCCAATTATTGACCGGTGTATCAGATCTTAGTGCAAAAAGGTGTTACAAAATGTGAACACGTAACCATCCAGAATAGAGTAAGTGAGTAAGTGGCTTAAGAAGCGCATTTATTTTATTAATTTAAAATTAAGACGACGTATTTCAAACCTTTCCAAAAAGTTTTTACTTCTTTCTTCAAACCAATTCTATCATAAATTCAATTTACAAGTTTCTAAATTAGACAAAATTCATTTTTAAAATATCACTTTAATTACTTCTAGGAAACGAACGGGAAAAGAATTCTTGACGCCGTTATTATAATAACGTTTTTTTTTCATAAACAACTTACATCTCGTTTAATCTTAATTTAGTGTAATTCAGTACCCTCTCATCTAACTTTCTTATATATTTAAACACCTTTTTTACAGCCGGATTCAGTTTATTTTACGAAACCTGGCAGAAGTGAAGTTCTCTCAGGAAAGGTGGTGAAGAACAGAAATAAACTATTATTACTGAAAAGAAAAGTTTTTTAACTAACGAAAACTATACAAAACACACGCTAGGAACAACAATAACAACAACAACAACAACAACAACATCAATAACAAAACCCAGGCTAAGTAACCAACTAACAACATTCTTCCGCTGCAAAAGAAAAAGAGTATAAGAGAGAAGTGAGATGCACGGTACTGTCGGAAGGAATTTAAAAAATCATTTAACAGCACAACAAAATAAAACACGAACACGAGCTGCACAGTTAAAGTTATTTTCTTAAACCATAACATTTCTTCAGATGTTGGTGTATTAGGGTTTACGTATGCATGCTTGTGTCTCTAGAGTCAGATAGGTGTGTTTAAAGTTAAGACTCTAGTGACGGTTATAGTTTACAGTTAATAAAGCTTAAGTTTAATACCTTAGCAAAGTATTGCCAACCATGACGATATTAGAAAGAAATATTAAACAACAACAACAACAACAACAGAAGCAAACTTAACACTAATGATGAAGTAAAACTTTGAAACTTCTTTTTTTTGTCTTTCTTAGTTTGACAAAGCAAGAAAGTATCTAATGAAAATAGAGTTAAAGGTGTAGCATACAACAGCACAACTTTAATATAAAGACTGACAACTCGTTTTCTTCTTAATTTAAGGTTTCAATTAAAACTATTAAAACTGCATAAAGATAGTATGTGGAACTTATAAAGAATCCTTTGGTGCCCATTCTTTGTTTGCTTTCGTATTGTTTTTCGAAATAAAGAAAATAGTCTTCCCATACATTTTTCCATAAAAGTTACTGACTTTTCACTTCAATTATGTCATGGTAAGCTTATGATTCAATGCCAGCGAAAGCAAAACTGGAATTGGAGTGAATTCGTAAAGAATGTGAAGACAGTTCCACTTTTAAGTCGAACGCATATAACCTTTTCCCCCAACCGTGTCCACACGTATGGGAAATATCTCCTAAAGGGCCGGTCAACTAAAAACAAAAAAAATCAAGTTAAAACTGGTTTCATTGTTAGGCCAAAAAAGTATTTAAACACACAATATACAGTAGACCGATAAATCATAAGTCTTTAAGCCATGTTTCCAATTGACGTTTTTTGTAAATAAATTTTGTTGATAAAGATATAGCGGCATTGTTATGTTTAGTATTGACTCTTATTTACTTATGAACTTGAATTGCCTCCAAAACAATTCAGTGTATCAAAGTAAATTGTGCTGCACTTTTGCTTTTACATTTAAAATTAGTTGTGCTTTTCAATTTCGAGCATAAGTTACCGCATAGCTAAGTAGTGAAGAAGCCTTAGTGAGTAAAGAGACCGATCGGGTGCACATCTCCAAGCTGCGGGCGCTCCCTACCCCACTCCTCACCACTTATTCCTACCTATCATCGCAATTCTCTTAGATGACTTCACTCGAGTGATTGGTCGCAAAACAAATTTCAAAGCAAACAGTACAAACAAACCGCAGAAACGACATATCCGCATGTCCGTTTTACACGTGATAAGAACATTTTATTTATTGCCTGTGCGCATAGGCTCTTATCACTACCAAATCCACTATTTCCTATGCTGTAATGCAAGCAATGAAAGAGTAGTTGGCGATTTTCTTTTCACAAAGAAACTTTTAAAAATCCATTTTTTTTTTTTAATAAGTGCAGATAGTGTTACACTTTCTATATAGCACCTTCTCGTTACATAATTTAAAAAACAATAATCGTTTTGCAGCAAAAAATAGCTGCATATATTTTACTTAATCCGGACTCACAACAAGAAATCGGAACGGCTACCTTTGTCATAAGGTTTAGTATTTTTAGACTAAGTAATAAAATCTCGGAGACCATAAGCCGTGAACGGGGCTTATCAATGCCTTTAAAATTGCGTTTAAAAAATTCAAAGGAGAGAAAAATTTAGAACATTTTTTTAAAGTTATAGTAAGCTCTCCAGCTATCTAAACTTATTTTTATATTGTGTAGCCTAAAACATATTGAAACTCTTAGTAGTTGACTATTATTGGTTTCGGAGGGCCTCTATGTAGATTGCTGTGTGTTACTCTCATTCAGTGCAAGTTAGTTTATTGTCTTATGTCGAAAAGCAACTTATCCCACTTCTATAATATGTGAAACGACGCTGGTGGTCCTCCACGCAGGAGGTTATTGTGATCTGACTTATAATAGAAAATGAATAAAAATCTGCTTTATTGGAAACAGGATAAGAATAGTGAGTTCAATTGCTTCCTAACGTTGAATTATTAATCTCGAGCTAGCCAGGATAATTAACAATTTTATTTCCTAAGAAAAGATTTCAAAAGTCGCGTGTAGATATCGGTGTAGAAAGAAAAAGTGAGAACGATTCTAATTTGCTTTTAAAGGAACAAAATAAAATTTATTGTAAATTACCTTTAAGTAACGCAACGAAAATTTTTAAATGTACGAAAACATAGAAGCAATAAAAATTTTGTTTTATTTCAATAAGACATAAAGAATTAATTTCTTTCATTTTAATCTTACATCATTGCCTAATAAATTAAATTTACGTAAATCCTATTGAGCAGTATAATGCCTATTGAAAAATTGTTATGTAATTATATTTGGGGATACTTGTATAGATATTGGGATTTATGTATACATTTGATTGCACGCCGAGCATTAAAGGAAAATCAGCAGGCGTAAACCAATGATATAAGATCTATTCCATACAAATGACAAACTGTTAAGTAAACAGTCAAACATTACGGCAAACAGACCGACTTTCGAAAAGTGGGCAATAAATCTTTATATGTGGTATATGAATTTTGTGGTTTTTATGGAGAATCAGCAGTACCTGCGCTAATAATGACAACATGCACAACAAGATATATCCTACGTACAGGTATGCCTTTGCCTACACAAAGCAGCAGAGAGGTGGCAAAGCTTAAATCAGATTTCTACCATAAACAAGTATGTTTTCAGCCCGTAACATAAACAGACACTACTGGTACAACAAGTCTCTGAATAAAAGGTATACAGCCGGGCAATACAAATGGACAGAGAAGGAGAATAAAGTAAAAGAAAATTGCATAGATTACTATTTGAGGTTTTCATTCTATCAGCACATGATTTTACATAATACTGACTCGATGGGCAGTGTGGTAGTGATAAGTTTATGGGGTGCCCTTAATAGTGCTCACAAAGTGAGCACATGAATGGCCGGTCTTTCTACTGAAGATTTTGTAGGGTTGTGTTTAAATTACAGCACCTGCACTGCTACGTACGAAAAGATGTTTTTGTGTTAGCTAAAAGTATTGAAATATTAGGCAACTGTGTGAATTTAAAAAAATAAGAGAACGACACACACACAATTCACCATATTTTGGCCACAATACCGTAGAGTATTAATCAGAGCCTTACAATAATTTACATATCTTGCTGCATGCATTCAGACATCCCCCCCTCCCCTCCCAAATACATACACACACACACACGCACAAAGGAATGCTGATTAGGGTAGAAAAAAATTGGTTTTCAGCTTCACTACTCTCGTCGAATCCTACAAATATGGGAAGGAAACAAAAATTCGAAAATGTTCACAATTTCACAATGTTTTCGTTAGTTTTGTTTCTATTGTTGTATTGTATACGGAGAGCACATCAAAATCTAAATAAAAGCTTAGGGGAAAATGAACAATTGAAAATTTACACCAAAAATTTCCACTTAAAACTATTGACCATGAGGTTTTGTTTTGGTTTAATTTATTTTAGTTTTGTTGTTATTACTGTCATTTATATCAATTTGTGTGTATTGTGTAACGTTGTATGTTCATTGTAATTATCTTGCATTGTATTGTTTTCTATGTGTATTTTGTGGTAATTTTAGTTTTTATTCTCTATGCCTTTCTTTCGGTACATTCTCCTTTCCAAGCATCCCCAGAAAAAATTTATGGTAAAGTTATCTAAATAAACAAATAATTGCTTTGTGGTTGCATTAATTCGGTATGCAGGTAAAATTCTAAGATTTATTTGTTTATGGTTAGAAAATTGAAATGTTTATTGTTATTTAACATACAAACGCATTCACAGTGAGGCAGAAGCAAGCAGAAGCACAAGCACAAACACACACGCTTAAAAACGAACAATTACGCATAAAGGCCTAATAACAGAAGTAAAAAAGCCAAACAAACCACAATAATATAATAATTTGAAAATAGTTTGCATATTCTGCCAAAGTAAAAATGTAGAGGTATACTAAATCTAAGCAAGGGAGGGATCGGGCGTACTACCATATCCATATACGTAGGTTGTAAACGTTTAATAGACAAGAATAACGGAAAGTCGTTATTCTATGAAAAGTTAGCAATCGAACGATCATTTTGCTTGCATTTGTTTAATTGTTTTAATCAGTTCGCTTCTAACTTAGTTTTCAAATTTTAATAAAAATTTCCATCTTCTTTAATTATATATGGGAAGCGGACACTACAGAAATGATATGTGAATACGCGTCATACAACTGACGAGCACAAACGTTTAAGCCAATGGTTTATTTCTTATATTTACGTTCTTTTTTATCTTATAAAACTTACTTAGGTAGGTAGAAGTGTACGCTATAATCCAACACCTTCAAGATCATTAGACGACGTCCCACGTGTGTGCTTCGAGAAGACAAAGGATGTAATAAAACTTGTTTAAGCCATGTTCCAATGAAGACCTATAGTGACAACAAACGTCGTACATTAATTGTACTGGCGCTTTTAGAAAGTATTACATATTAATCCGCATAAAGCATGGCTGCGATATATTGTTGAAAAAAATATGGACAGATAAATAAATAAATACTTACATGAGTTAATTTCGACGTCAATTTATAAATTTATTGAAAGTGAAGTGATCCCCCTTACTACGTGGAATAACTTAAATCAATATACCGGAGTACAAGAGTAGTTTTTTCATAGCGCATCGGGCAGTAATTCCCAGGATTACGCAAGAAAAAAACATTTTTCTTTGCAAAGTTCGAATTTATTCATCAACATAGTCTGCTTGAAGAATGACAAAAGCAATCCCATGCTTGTCTAAAATAGAACCATTTGTCAAGACACTTAAAATACGCTTGGACTTCCGGAATGATCTCATTATTTAATCCAAAATTTTTACATCGAGTGTCCGTCCGCGATTTGCACACGGCGAGGAGCAGAGCCGAACACTACAATGGACATGATATTAGAAAGCTGAATCGTCCATCTAAAAATTAATTTATTTCTGCTCTTCAAGTTATTTTAATGAATTCTCTAAGTCTACAGTTTCTTTTTACTTATGTAAACATCATACTTATATTGTTATACTGTTTTTATTGGGACACAACAACCTGTGTTACTTCCCTCATCTTACCAAACCATTTACTTATGATCTTTTTCGACGTCTTGCATATTAAATAGCTAATTAAAGAAAGGAAACTAGTATTTGGCTAGCCCGAGATGTTCTCAATTTATAAGGTACTGTGTCAGACGGACTGACTAACATTTCTAGAACAATCAAGAGTTGACACTAATCAATAATGTGTAGACTTTGCATAATCTTTGAAGCTTCTTTTCGTACCCTGCATTTCGACAAAGTGAATATAGCTCTCATTCCTTAGTGATGGGTACCAAAAATGACTTCTCAAATGTTTTTTCGTAAATTGAATCCATAATTTTACAAGTGGAAATTAATCTTTGAAGAGTTTGAGTGTAATATCGATGCGAATAATTTCAATTGATACGATTTGACGAAATTACTGAGACACACAAAATCTCTCCACCTTTTCAAATTGCGATCAGAAAGATATCGCAAACAGAACTCAACTTTTCGTAAACGTTACAGCATGGATGGATTTGCTCATAACCTGGTTTTACTACTCTACGCAATATTTGTATACAACGTTGTTAAAATGTTTACTACAAAGACGTGCAACGTTTTTTGATTTGAGCTTGTTAAAGTCTTGGAGATCATCAATACTGCCTTTAAATTTTTTAAATCTCAAATTTTTAAGTGTACGGATTGGTCCGTTGCAACACTCATTTTTATCTTTTATAAAGGTTTTTTCTAAACGTTTGACTTTTTTAAGAAATATTTCCAAATTAACTCAACTGTATGTAATCATGACTCTCTCTGTCCCATATGACACTTCAAAATTGAATTACATTTTGTTAACAAAATGCCAAAATAAAAGAAAAGTATGAAAAAATATATATGTCTGGTTTCTTGTTTGAATATTCCTCTATTTGAACTTTTTTTTGAATGTGTATGTATGAAATGCTATCTATACTTCACAGATGCGTAAATATGTGTGCATCTAAGACAATCCACAAGCAAGTGTCGCAAAGCAACACCCATAATGTTAACGAAAGAGCATATATGTACATATGAGTGTATATAAAGAGAAGTGAGCAAATTTAAAAAAAAATAGAGATGTGAAACCTGTCTACGAGAAACAACGAATTTCAAACACCCAACGACTCGCAATCTATTGAACAATAGTAAAACAATCAGTTATGTTATGGATTAAGAAGCAAAAATTAATTGTGGAAGAGATTATGTTATAAGTGTAACGCAAAACATTCGCAAATTTTACGTAAGAGTTGTATCTGTAAGACAACTAAGGCTAAGTCACCTAAGTTTTCGATGGTTGTTTTCAATGTCAAATATAGTTCTGCTTGCCTGGAGCAAAGTTTTTCTGTTTGTTGTCAATGTTGTCTCAATGGTTTTGTCTGTTTATTTTTTCAAAAACGTCGAAATTTTTTTACATTCTTCCTTCAAGCATTTTTTTCTAGATTAACTTTTTGCTAAAAGTACATACGTTAAAAAATATTTGGGCAGAAAGCTGCTAAAGTGTAAGAGTGTGATATATAAGAAGTGTTAAGTCTGTGACTCAGGTTCAGTATCGCAGATGTCAGTCTGTATAAGTTGCCGCATATCAACTCGAAAGTTATTTATAAAAAGTTATTTTAATAACTGAACATTAAACTTAGCCGTTGATTCAAAAAATGAGCTATCAAAATATAACTTGGACGGAATCATTATGAAAATATTTCATATACTCCTGAAGATCTTCTCACTGCTTCCGTAAAAGATTGGCATTTGCGTCGCTCCCCACAGAGCTCCCCCGATAGAATTACGTTAGTCGGGAAATAGTACACATTTAGTTTTGAACATAATACTTTCCAACAATGATAAATGAATTCTCAATCCAAGAAGTTCGTGCTTTTCGCATGACCACACGTAGATACCTTACTTTTATTTACATTAAAAAACTTTCTATTGTTTTTATGCAAGTACGTTTTTGTTCGGATGAAGTGCTTCTTCAATGTCTTATAAGAAATAAAAAGTAATTCCCTTGGTTTTTTTTTGCTTTTCCAAAAATCTTATCGCCATGGTACATTATACAGCAATCAGAAGAAGCATTAAAGACTTTTGGAAATAATAATTTATTGCTACATTATGCAGGAAGTGTAACATACTACAGAACCTAAGGCTCAAGTAACCACAAACGCAAAAACAGTAGAGCGGCTTTCTAACGTCTAATGGCATTTGGTAAAGCAAATATCATTACAGACAAGGTTATCAGTGCCGCTACTACATTAGTGTACGTTCCCTATTTACTGTGGGCCATAATCATCAATAAATTAATGAAGTATAATAACGAAAATGCAATCATTAAGTCTCAGCATAAAGGATTAATGCGTGAATGCGTTAATCTAATAACGTTACAGAATACGCCAGTATGCACATACAAACAAGAAAGCACTTCTTCTTATGTGAAAGGGAGTATAACACAAATCCAAAAGAGGAAACAGTAGGTAGTTGTTTGAGTTGTGTAGAAGCAATACAATTGTTGTAGCCTGTGTATACAAGTAACTATGTATACTGCTATAGTGCAATATCTGCTCAATATACGAAGGCTGTTATTGTTGCTGTTTAAATTCGAAAAGGCAAAGCGGCAGACTGATAATATAAATGATGACAACTAAGAGTGAGTGCAAAATTTGCTTTCAGTGTTCGTTCCACCACCTACAACATAAACTGATAGGCTGAAATATAACAAGTTAAAATCTTGTATTCGAAGAAAGGCGAACATTAGCTTCTCTAAATCACTTTGACTTTTAGAATCTAAAGTTAAGAATATAAGAAAAATTACTAAAAACATTATAGTCGGCTATGGCTTGCCGTTATTCATAAAGCGACATTACAAAATAAGGCCGTAGATCAGAAGTGATCAAAAAGTCCTATCCGAATCATTTTCAATAGCGTTCGTCTTTGACTCGAAATACGGTGGTGTGCCAAATTTCATCAAAATGTCTCAAATACTCACTGCAGGCTGAACACAAAAATACATAGGCAGATGATTAAAACGCGGGTCGGAAGTCCTTCCGAGTGTTGAATACGTTCGGGGAAACTTAACATACCCGGAATCATAGTTGATGGAAAATATAATTAGAAATTTAAAAAGGAAATGAAAAATATATTTTATATAAAGGACTTCTTGAAACACTTTATGGAGAAGAGTCCAAACGCATACAAAAATTACACTCCAAATTTGTTTTAGTTATGAGAAACATAAAACTTACTGTTCCCAATAAACTTTATATGGGAAATGTTCAAAGGCAACCGGCATTGTTCCAATTTAAGGAAAGTTCGTTTTCTCCTTCTCAAAGTGTTTATAAGACTATATCCAATTTCATATAATTAATTAAAAGTTAAACCCACTTGACCTATTAACGACTACTTGTTGCAAATACCTGAAATATCAAAAATGCAAATATTTTTTTCATATGTGTTGCGATTTTTCAAAAATAAAGCTTCTTACGGAGAGCAGCCGTAAAACTGATTGGAGCCAGTTCATTTCCTTGGGCTGCTAGTATGTTAAGTTTCTTCAAAATATTTTCGACATTGCTCCCCGTAGCTTTGAACACGACATGCATGAACAGATATTGGGCAGACAGAGACACAGACATGCTTAAATCGATTCTGAAAATTATTTCGTAGTCTTATAAAAAAGCAAAGAATTGAATAAAAATTATAATATATAAATAAGATCACATCAAATGTAGGGAAATTGAAGGAAAAAGAAAACACTAAGAAATCTATATATTTTTCTTAATATCAATTTAAAATGTCTAGGAAGATATTTAGGTAGTTAGCTTTCAATTGTGACTACGATAATAGTTCCAACAGAATAATTATTGTACTGGAACACCATCCGCAGTCGTGATTAAAAATTAAGCCAAACTATCTATAGCTTAGAGGTTATTCACAATCCATACTTACAAATGTATAGTTACCTGCGGTTAGCACAAGTCAAAAGATCGGGGATTCGGGGTGAAATCGAACTTATGTACATCCGCAACTTAAGTTAAACCTAGCTAGAGTGAAGCACGTAATAAAGTTTAAGTGATGATCGCAGCTTGAGCCGAATTGTGGGAGAATTGTTAATGGGATTTCGCTGACACAAAAATTTCACCAAACATGGACCTTTGCAATTTTGAGCTGAAGTGTAGCAGTTCAGTTTCTCGAAATTGCGTGCGCAACTGAAAGTAAATAGCATTAGCTTTCGCTAATTGACAATGAGAGTAAGTAGAAAAATTTTGGGATAAAGTTAGTTTTGTCAGATGGCTAATTGAAGTTCTGAATGTGATTTCAATAGATGAGCAAACAAATAGACAAGAAGTCAGAAACGGACAGAAAAGTTTACAGATGAGTTGACAAATCAACAGACAGATACATTTATTCACGTCGATCAAGATTACACACACTGCCAAAGATAACAAGTAAGAAAGTTATGTTCGGCTGGGGCCGAATTTCGCATACCCATCACATTGCTTTTCGCATTATCCTCTCCAAGTTCTTTTATTTGATATCCATATCGCTAGTATTATTAAGAAAAAATCAATCGCGCTGTCTACCAAAATTCATTTTGGAATTAAGCCATTTTTAGGCAGATAATATGTCTTCACTTGAGGAATGGTCGATTTTTTGCATTTTTGTACCTAAAGAGTAGAGTGTTTTGTAAAGTAAATGTGGAAAATCTCAGCCTTCTAACATTTATAACTTTTGAGTAACGAACAAAATTCCAAAAATTTTTCTTAAGAAAATCGGAGTTGCGTTCAGTTTACTCCTCAATGCGTGCTTCTGCGCTGAAAAATCTGCCTCTTTTTTAATACCAACCTGCGTGCAAAATCTTCCAAAGTTTCCACCAAATATGAAGTCGTGATCTTTATTTTTACGACCAGGAGAGCTCCAACAACACACAACACTCAGACACATAGACGCACATGCGTGGGTAAGTCAAGTCAGAATTTCACGCTGGTTGGAAATATGTATACTTTATTGAGTCTATGAAGTTTGCTTATGGGCGTTACATACATTATGAAAAAGCGATATGAGTATACCCCCATTCTTCAATGGTGGATAAAAAGCGAAATAGAGCTTCATGACACAATATAGAACAATTCGCACGACATTTAACAGCTAAAGTGGATTAATATCAAAATGAATTTTTTTTTTCCAACTTATTACCAAGTATATAAGCAAAGCTTTTGCGGAAGGCCAACAAAGTCGAATCATGATATTTGCATCTTGTTATGCAAACGGAAAAGTCTAACAGAATAATTGAAACGTTATAAATATTACCTCTTGTGAATTTGTAAATTCTGTAAGTAGATCCTCAAAAATTGTTAATAAACACTATGCGATCCCAATTACCACAATTCAAAGATACGAACTTCATCTTAAAAATAATTCCCGGAAAAGGTGAAATTGTAAAGAGGCATTTTTTCCCCAGCAATGTATATCGCAATTAATATCAAGTTAAAGTTTTACGAGTTTTAAAGCCAGTTGTTCTCTTCGAAAAGCCTTGCGGATACCAACCATTTTTTTTGTCATGTTCTGCTACGCATTCAAATGCTACAACGCGTAACCGTCACCCGCGACGTCGTTATGAACGGTTGTTGGATCATCATTAGTTAGAGAATTTTTCTTGATCGAATGCTGGAGACATTAAGGATTTTTTTTAACGATTGCCAAGTTATGTAGGGCTATATGGCAATAAAAATTTTCACTGTGAAGTGCTTGTGCAACATTGTATGTAAGCTATTGTAGTAACGCAAAAGAATGCCGGAATGGCGTTATTGAAATCAGCAGATACTCTTACTGAGGTTCGCATAAGATTTCGAGCGATAGCTTTTAAGCTACTGGAATAGAATCATTTTCATTCGCCATGGCAATTGCGTAGATGATATATGAAAAATTAATTCATATTACTTATGTACAGTTAACCTTAGTTATCTGTTTAAAAAAACTACGAAAAAAACAATAAATAAACTTTGTTGAACTAATATTTTCGATATTCATGTTGGTGAAAATCTGCTTTCTAATTGCTTGGGCATAATATTGCTGGAAAGGACCATAGAAATTGTTCGACACTGTCAGCAGATGTATTGTGGAAATTTATACATTGTTGAGTGCTTTCAGTTTCTAAATTGGTGAAGTCGTGTTAGTCAGGCAGCCTTTTTACAAGCAAGAAAAATATAGAAAATTTATTATCATAGAAATAATTTAAAAATGAGTTAACTTTGTTTATAAACTCGATATATGGATCACTGCAAGCAACTGATCGTGCTTTTCAGGCGTTGCTGTTTATTGTTACAATGCGCTTGTCATAAACAAGAGTGGCATGATATTTGCCCAGGTAAGTAAGACTCCCCTCAAGTCGAGCGTGCCTTCTTGATTTATTTTATACTTCTTTCCTATTGTGTATAAAATTTAGAAACAGAAATAAATTTAACTCTTCATTGAGCATATAGTACCAACACGCGTAATTCATGCATTTTAGTTTTTGTTATGAATATTTATGATATTTCAAAAACAGCAGGTAAATAATGGCAAAACTAACATAAAATGAAATCAAAAATAGGTTTGCAAATTACGCTTTAACTAACACCCAAACGGATACGTCTACCACATAGGTCTTAGCGTTAATAGAGCAGTGTTGAATTTGCGATTTATTTGTAATAAATAACATGCACAAAGAGTTAGACATTGTTATTACAACACTTGACTTTCAACTATCGTGTGATTACATATTTCATTTATTATAATTTATGTTCCTTGTGTCTGTATACAAATGTCCACAAATGACGTTACTTACTTTTATTTATGTCACCTTCAAACTAAATATTATTAAAGTGAAAATTGTTCGTTGAGAGAATGATAAATAGATACATAGATACGTACATAGGCGCATGCGATTTATGCCAAGGCATAAACGGCGATGAGCACTACACTGTTTTTGTCTCTTTCGTTTGGGCATATTTGTTTTCAGATCACTGGAAATAGACATTACGCCAGGTAATCTGCTAACGGTCATGGAAGACTTCGCCGGTTTTTTGCGAAACATGCTTCGACATCCAACCCACTAATCTCAGGCGAGGACGGGGGAGGTACGATGATGTAGTGAGGATCAAGAATTTGTAAGGGTCCTTCTGAAAGTAATGTAAAAGCGCTTTTGGAGTGTCTTTGGCTCCATATCCATTAAAAAGCAGAAAAGAGGTAGAGATAGAGAGAGTGACAGCAAGAGAGAGAGGGAGACCGAGAGAGTGGGTAAAAGAGAGTGGAGAGAGGGAATAGGAGATAGAGAAAAGGAGAGACAATAGGAGACGTTTTTACGCAAATGTTAAATGATGTTCTCGTTTCCCTTTTTATGTGCAAATTCATACCTCTGGCTTACCGCACATAAGCTGCGCTTATTCTTTATGTTTATACCTCTTTTGTTAAGTCTCCTTGTACCCATTAGTTTGATAGGGTTTACACGGCGCTGTAGCTAGGACGATAACCGGGGTAAGCGCAAATTTAGAACTTCACAATCCTCTCCGCTGTGTTCTGAGGTACAACTTAACAATCATTGCCGCTGACTCTTTTGAGTCAAATGTTATGGTAAAAACCGCCTCAATATGTCAAACATGCTCATACCCGACCAGGAAATATTCGAAGTGCTGCAAAGAGCCTTTCCAGTGAACCTGCCTAATAAATGCTAATTCTAGGTGTGGCATGCTTCGGTTCTAGAACACGATTCTAATGGTGATGGCTCTGAAATGGCAAAGTTTTGCCTGAAAGGATAGTTGTCCCCTGTGTCTTATCTATTTCCTCTTCCGCCATTATTATGTCATTACTCTATTTTACTACATTTTGTTTTACTTTTTAAGTTCAGTATTCTACAAATACTCCATTCATTTTAATCCTTATATTAATTTTACGTAAAATTTTGTATGAAAATTTTCATACTACGTAAGTGTTAATATTTCTTATATGAAATAATTTCCATCAATTTTTATTTCAGTGTGTACTTGGTTGATTTCGTAAGCTGCAAATTCTTGATTTGATTGTTCGTTGGTCTTACAACTTTTTTGTGCTTTAAAAGTAGAAACAGAAAGTAATAAAAATAAAATATTTTCTCAAAACCATAAGCACATAAAAAAGCATAAGAAGTAAGTAGAACAAGAAGCAAAACCCATTTACTTTAATCACTTCCCCATAGACATATAAACGATTTATCTTCGACATTTTATATGTTTAGAGAAGTATAAACTCTGCAAGTGCATATAACACATACAAACAAATAGGATATAGACACACAAACAAAACCTTACACAAACGCAAGCACATTCTAAACCATCTCAGTTTTCTAATATCATACAAAGTTGGATAACGTTTCCTCTCTGTGTTGCTGGCATTCAAAAATCATGGTCTTGATATATTTCTTAAGAAAGCGAAAAAAAAGAATAAAAAAAATATTACATTTGATAACCTTTGGGATTCAACTGCTGGAATGTTGGTGAGTAAATTCTTCTTTAAAAATTTTCAGTCTATTTTTGTATAATTTATCTTGTTTTCTTATTCTTCTCTCTAGTTTCTTTTTTTGGTAACATTTACTAAATTCTCCAAGTTGAGCAATATTTAAAATTTTTGTATATATGTTTCGTTAAGAGAAACGCAAAAAATATAAAAAATTCTTAAAAATTTCAACTAAGATGGTTACTATTTTTTTGTAATATAAAGTTTTAATAAAATTTCATTCCTTTTATTTTTTATTATAATTTTCATTTTCTCTTTCCCCAGAACAAATATATTTTCTTTTTATTTTAATATTAATGTAAATTCATTGTCACTTAAGTGAGAGCTGTTGTGTCGAATAAATTGTTCATTTGGTTTTCAAATACAATGACCACGTTTACGTACATGCAATCGCCGCAACGATTTGAATGGGGATTGTATATCACAAAGAGTGGTCAACAAATGCTGTTCTCGTTGTCGTTGCAATTGTATGCTGAGTGTTACTGTTTTATTGTTTCAACAGTAGTGTTGGCTTTGCAGAGCTGTTTGCAAACCTATGTTTCGGTTGTACTATAATACATACAATACAATATGTCAGGGTTACTTAAATTTTAAGTGCGTAAATATTTTCAGCTACTGTTACCCAAAAATGCATGAAAGTTTTGTGGTCTGATCTTTCAAGTCTTATCAATTTATATGAGTCCCTTTGATGGACTAAAGAGGAGAGATAATTTTAAATGAAACTTAATTTATTTATTTGCACACATGAATTTCTGGGAAATATATATGTTTATGCACGGAAAGTAATTGTAAAAAGAAAAATCTTCTCTTCATTATATCTATATACTAAACTAAAAAATGCAATTTTAGTGGTGATGTGTACTAAGCTGTCACGAGGACTATGTGCTTCGATAAAACAAATTTTATTGAAATAATAAGGAAATAAACCGAAACTCAACAGAAACAATGTATTCGAGTTGGCTCGAAATTTTTATACTCACTCAATTAATAAGCGAACCGTGAAACTGACGAAGAAATGTATTTCATTAAACAGTATATTCCCACTATTGAGTAGGCACAACAACGAGTAGAAGCTTGCTTTGTGACAAACTTAGACACCTGCTCTTTTATGTAATTACGATATATAAAAACATTTATTTTTCCATTCTTGATCGAAATTCAGGAACGCAGAAGAGAGAGTATATTAGAGAGCTAAATAAAAATGCAAATTTTTCGTCTGACGGTAAAATATTTTTGTTTACTTAGTCACTTATCTGACAACGTTCTCGTACATCAATTTTTTGTGAACTTTACCACTTGACATTCTGTGATATTTGACTTTAATCGGAGGTTTTTAATTGTAGATTTTCCTTAGCTGTGTACATCATACACAAACATTATATATTACAATATTGTCTAGACTTAAACAAATAAACAATATTTTCGGATAAGCCTGTAAATCGTCCATGTCGGCTTAGTCTTTGTACTCTAAACAATAAAAAGAAAAACACAATACTATATTAGAGTGTAGACTATTCCACCTATATATTCTCGAAGTGATTTTTTTTGAATTTGTGTAAACCGTGCATTTTTCTGCTTAATTTCAAGCTTAGTGATGCTGAGTCGTGACGCGTAAAGAACAATGGATACGGTTCGATATCTAAGCGACCCATGAACGTCAATGGACAAACTGTATGTCTGACGAGTGGTTCAACTCAAATCTTAGCAACGTCGAACTGCTTTTGAGTAATTCGATGGCTTATAGTCTGTTTGAAGAAGACCTTCATCCTTATGAAGATAGCCAAACAATTTGCTTTTTTCTCAAGCCTCAAGAAAATGATAATAAATAGACACCACCGCGAATAAAATACCTGGTACTTTTTTTTACTATTAAATGCTTAATTTTAATGAAAACTAGGTAGCAATTTCTTCAAATTCTAAAAAAAATAGCTTTCCCAAATTTCAAAGAGATGTGGCTCTATCTTAAATATTTTTACAACTTAAATCTATTTTATTTGCTTTCATGTTTGAATAATACAGTTTTCACATGTAAATGAATCTCAACAAGTTTACCCCTCTGTAAGCATTATGTGAAACTAATGCTTCATAGATTGTATATGTAGTACACGAAGATGTACACGTAGTGCACAAAACTATATCGATCAAATCTTCTCTTTAAGAAGTTGCACATTTTTGATGTTGTTAAACTCAATCTTTATTCCATTGACAAATCTGAGCATCTTTGTATCTTCATTTTTACGAAAGGATCTCTCGCTTGTACGGTTTTAACTGATAATTCGCTCGAGTTCGCGACAAGCGTGGAAACTTAGCTTGCAAAATAGAAAAGCAATAAAAGTAATAAGAGGGAAGGTTACACATTCGTACGGAATAAAAACAAAACCGAGTTATCTTCTGGTCTTCGTTTTATGTTCGCCGTGTCCTATTAGCAGTCCATTACTTAAAGCTGGCAAGCGTAATACCAAGTACTACAATTATCTTTGCAATTACAATCAGTAATGCAGGAAAACTAAGCTTTTCTCATAGGCTTAAAAGTTACGACATAACCAACCAATTTACAAGCTTGGCACGTACATATCCAGTACTCTTTTTTTACGAACTGCAAAATGTTTTTATCCTTGGAACACGAATTTAAATCAACTAACCATTATTATCAAATTAATAAATGAAATATATTGTTTGACAGTGTTTTTACAATGAGGAAGCTTTCAGGACATTTCAGCCGTTCTGCAATTTTCTTCGCTATCATCAAAAATACTTAAATAAAAAAAGAAGAAAGCGAACAAGCAAACGATAAACAAGAAAGACAATTGAATCTATATTTAAAAACTTTACACATGAATTGTATATCATCTAAATGAAATCGTGGCAGCCAGAAGCATAAGTTGCTCGCCCTCGCCATTTCTCCATTTTAAAATATTTCCTTATTTTCTAATATTCATCATGTTTTTGCATGCAAATGCAAGCCGTATGCTTATAGATAGGAATTAACCACCCGATGATTTGAATGCAATGTAAACATCAATGATTTTAAAAGAAATGACTTACAAAATTATTGACGTAATTTCAATATTAACAAAAATTAATAAACTGTAATTTATTACTATTATTATTTATTTAAGCAAAGCAAATCTTTTGCAATATGGTGTACAACTAATTTAAATTAAATAAGATAGGGTATCACAACCAATAGAAAATAGGAGAACATTTAAATTCTAGTTACTCTAACTATCCCACAAATCCGAATTTCTTGCTTATTCAGTGCCCTATATGCATAACATTTATTAGTATTTTTATTTTTATTTCGAGACTCCGAATGTATTAATAAGCGATTGCCCGTGTAATTAACCGTATCAATGTATAATGTAGATTTCCAAAAAGGAAAGTGCAACCACAATAAAACTAAACTACAACAAACCGTAGCGATCAGGTGGACCAGCAGGCACTATAATATGAAATTGAAGTTTTTACTTTTAGAATTGACGGGGCATCGATGAATACCATGAAGATTACAATAATCAATAAATGTGTACGAGTTTGTGGTAGCCTGGTAAACCAATAATTTCGGGTTACTCTAGTCGGCACATGAATATCTATTCCGTTCAATAAAAACGGCGAATAATACCCGCCGCACAATACTTTTATAATAAAAGCGACGCCTAAACAAATGCATCCATAGTTCAAGCTGGGAAAGTGTATAAACTCTAGACGACTCTCATAAGGTGGGTATGGTACTGCCGGACTCTACTTCAAGCATCACAAACCAGATATGAAAAAAGCTTTTGACACAGAGTCAATCTGGTCAACATAATACCAGTGTTTCGGTGGCCATATTACTAAATAATTCTCCAACGAAGCCTTACCAAGGACGGCAAAATGCCTCTTACTAATGTAAGGGTCATCGACATCGTACCACCAACGGTTGATAAATGTCAACAAAGCTTTCGCTTTATGAAGAATGCTTGAATTGACAACTCAAAGCTCAACTTAGAATCAGGCATAGCTCCCAAATCCACGAGGTTCGGAACAGAATCCAACTTATGGGTATCAACACAACAGTCCACAGGTAATGGAACGCTCGCCCCAAGTAATAAAAGAGTAACATAACATAGCACGATCCATAAACACTTAGCACTTAAAAAGCTTGCACGCACGAGACTAAGTCATTAATAAATAAACTAAAAAGTAGCGGGCACAAATGGGTTCCCTACGGAACTCTAGATATGACTTGTATAGACCGCAATGTACAAGAATTAAACAGCACGCATTACGTACGGTCAGTCCACTAAGACTTAAACCGCACAACTCACTTGGTAGGTAAACCAATAAAATACTATTTATGTAAATGGAGTCTCTGATCAACCCTATCAAAAGCCTCAGAAAAACTTGTCTAAACACCATCAATTGTGTACTCATAGAGAATGCATTATTATAAAGCCATGTTGAGAGGATGATAAAATAGACATCAGTGAAGGTGTAGTTATGACATTCAGTTAGCAATCCCTCCATAATTATTTCTGACGCTGCTTTTGTGCAGAGGAATTAAAAATGGCTCTTTCCACAACTGAGGAAAATATCCTTATCTAAAATAAGAGAGTAAACGCGTTATGTAAAATACCAGCACAACGCGTCAAGGTGCAAGATGTTATCCCATCTGAGCCAGCCCAAAACCATCATTTTAAAGCAGCCAGAGCATTAAATATTTCAAGACTTGTAAACGAAATGTTAGGCAAGATATCAAACGACTTGATATTATATAGATAACCGTTGCTGGCGCTATTGCGGAAGTGTAGGACTGATCGATGAAGTTAGCAAATATGTGACAAACGAGCGTAGGGAATCCACCCAATTTCCGCTTGGAATTAACAAACTTGAAAAAGCTTTTGGAATCCGATTATATTGAAATTCTTACTTTGCTAATTAGGAAAATTCTTTCCAATTCCGAGGATACCTTCCTTGTAATAAGTCTTTTTTGTTTCGACAGCGGATGTCAACTAAAGGCAAACCAGGAAGTTATACTCGGCTGTGCTTTAATTCCAAATCCCTTCATCTATAACAAAGAAATGTGTAAAATAATGAAAAAATTAAATTTTGATATTTTATAAAAATATGTCAGAATATCTAAGATCCGTGAAATTTTAAAAATTGCGTCCGTACACTACTTGCAGTTAATATTATTATTAGTGTTACCGTTACCATTATTATTATTATTATTATTATTATTAATATCTGAAGAATCTACAGCGAAGTTAAGAATTTGAAAAGGAAGCAGAAAGACAATGTTGAGAGTTATATTCGGCTATGATCAAATGTTTTTTGCACCATCAGTATGTCAAAAATAGATAAGCAAAACAAATTTAAAAAAGAAAAAAACAGTGTGTGTGGAGAAGCCGCGGTCAATTTTTTCCCTTTGTTGCAAGTTGTAAGTAATGAGAAAAATTTCAGGATGTTTTGTTCTTGAAAACAGAGGTTTTTGTAGTTTAGGCGCGTTCTTTGATCGATTTGGGCCATTTTCAGTACTAAGTTGCGTGCAAGAACTGCTAATATCTTCGCTAAATTTTTTTTTAATTTAATTTTTAATGTAATTTTTTCGATCGGAAAGAGTTTACCACACTCATAGACAGACGAACAGAGCAGCCTAGCTCGATTTCATGCTGCAATATTTGACGGGTTATAGACTACATGAGGCTTCCTTCTAGGAAAATGAACGCGCATAGGTCTTACCTCTCCGTACTAGAAGTACTGTTGTCGATTCTGTATCCGGTTGATCAGAGAAGATTTTAAGGATGTTATCATTCAACTGTAGTCATCAGTTTTCTTACATTGAATTAATAAAGGATTTCATATTTCATTCATTTCAGCGTCAGAAATTGAAGCAGCTTTTTGGAAACTATGGTGACTAACAGCGATCGATTCGAAATTTTAAAGGAATATCTGTCGTGGCCACTGCAAAGCTTTGCTTCATTATCGTGATCTCCTTTCCGCTGTTCAAGTAAAATATATAAACACATTTATGAATATTTTTTTTATTAAGATTTTTATAGCACGTGCTAATTATTTTTTAAACTTCTACAACATGTCTTTGCTCAAGCATTAAATAAATGATTTTGCGAAGAACTAACGTATAGAGTACTCCTTGAACGCCCTTTAATGATAATTTAACTTTTATTAGACACTTTAGTGAACGCCTACAGCAATTTCACCCATGGTATATATATACATATATAAATGTATATAAATATACCGTGCGCTCGTTTACACTCGCACGTACGTTGCTAATTATTAACATACCAAACATACAATTAAAAGCAAGAGAATTTCTATGAATGAAAATTAAACATTAGAGAGTTATGTAAAACGACATCTCAGAAACGCAAGAACAGCAACGATGAGGAAAGAATGCAACGCACAACCCGATGTGAAATGGGAAACGGCAGAATAGGAAAAAACAAGTAAGAAACTTACACATGCCTTAGTATGAATTTTGCATACTCACTACTATTCGTACTGTCTCGCTGTTTTGGGCGAGCTGTAGGTCATATATACATATAAATATAGTTAATGAAAATGTATTTCATTTCTCATTTTTCATTTTTTGTAGAAATATTTGTGAAATGGTTTTTAAATTTGATCTGTGAGCCGAGAGTAATCTATTATCCCAATGTCGGATTGGAATATCGACATTCTATTAATAATAGATAGAAAACTGCCGAAGCGATGGGCAGATGGTTATGGTAAGATCAAATTAGCCTTTACCGATGGTCAAGAATGCACACACTTGCGTTTCTTGCATACCTCTATGCGTTACAAGCGGAAGTACGAAATTAATAAACTCTAATCCTCTGATGGTTGGTATGAAAATTATAATAAACGCAAATATTGATAAAAAAGTGTACATGTGAATGTTTATCTATGCACGTGTTACTTTGTTTGTATACATACATGTTTGCTAACTAATGAGTTGTTTTACATGACGGTTGTATTGTAATGTTTTTGCATAATAACAACCAATTAAAACACTAGACTTGAAAAATTAACGGGAACATAAGTAAGATGTACAGAAAGAATAATAAGAAAAAATATATAAGAGAAGACGACTAGGACATAGAAAAATTAGACATTTGGTTTGATGTAAGTTTTCGGAAAACTTTTCGAATAAATGAAATAATTATGTTTATAAATTTCATCAATTGCTAGTATGAATGGAAAATTAAATAAGTAGAAATAATTAACAAAGAAACGTCACTAAACGAAGAACTGGCACATGAGATACATAAAATAGGAGCAAAGAATATGATCTACATTCCGCATTGCTTTACCGATTGCACGGAAATATTAATGCGTCTATAGGAGGATTTCGTCTTGCAAAACAGATTTATAGGCTGAATGTTTAATTTCATAGGAGCAGACAACAAAAGACTTCAACGCACATACGCAGAAAATATATTTTTTATGTGGCTAGCTTAAGGGCTTTAAGCTTTAAAGTATTAAACATAATGTAGTGTATTTCTGGTCACATATATAAGCATATAACACGTATATAGTTTATATCCTGTTGCGTGTGGACTATAAAAAGGTTCTCTTTCCTTCCGGTTCATTTGGAACAATGGTAAACGGTATTTCAGACTTAAACAGGTCATAAAGAGTAATTATAAACAACTACTATTACATAAGAACAATGAAAAAGAGAGGTATTTGCACCGAGCTTCACATATGATAGAACTCGGATAAAGAAATCGATACAATCGTCGTAGAACTTGCACAGAATTAGGATTTTTACAAAACATATAATTTCTTCAATTTTAAAATAACGGTGTCTTAATAAAAAACATATGAAACAATTCTGATAAAACTAAAAAAAGAAAAAGTGGATTAGACAAAAGAAAACCTCTTCAAAATTTGTAATGTGCGGTTTTGACTTAACAAACAATGTTTGCTAAAAATGCAACCCGGCATTACTTAGTTTGTTAAGTTAACGCACGAAGGTAGTTGACAGCGAGTGATAGTGTTTTAACCTATGTGAGTTTCTTCGCTTTGCGCAATTTTCGGTAGGGGAGGTGCGGGTGGAAAAAGAAAAAAAAATGGGGAATTAAACGTGTAAAAATTCGACGTTGGTGAACGATTCTTGAAAGTGGTATAACTAAAAAAAGTGAAAAATCTAGAAATTTGAAATGAAATACATGTACTTAACTTAAAAAGTTTAAATAAATTGCTTTGCATAAGAGACGGCAACATTGATAAATCAAAAAAAAAAAAAAATCGAGACAGACAAAAAGGTATTAATTGATTTACACAGACGTGATGAACAATTTAGAAGAAGTATTAAAAGTTGATAGACTTTTTCTTAAAATATCGCGAAAGGAAAAAAAATATTTGAAAATAAGACGCATATAAAAAGGAGGTTGATAAAAGTGCTTTAAAAAGAAATAAAGTCCTGTACAATGGTGATGAAGCATATATGAAGTAAGCTATGTGTAAAGTGAAAGTCTCGATGTAATGGAGGAATAGATCGGCCACTGCGCAACAGCAACAGCTAATCAATGAACTATATATGTTATGTGGTAGTAAAAGGTTTCCAAGAATGAAGTTCTTTCTTGTGAACATACACAGCTAAACTCGACTGTGCTTTAAAGCGCTTTCATAAATAAAAGCATCGTCAAATTATCTGCTATAAATTCGACGAATTCGGCAAAGGTTGCCAGTAGCAAACTGAGTTGAATATCTCCTCTCAAGTAACACTTAGTTGCAGGCATTTCAAGTGAAATCATTTTCTCATTAATTTTGCATCTTTTTGATTTATTTAAAATTTTCATTGCTGCAAGTAAAGCCATATGATTGAAGAACACTTATTTTCGATGATTTGCGCTGCTAACTTTATGCTAATTGATTTTAATCCTTCCTTTCTATTACGTGAATCATGGTTCATTGCTCTTTACGACATGTAATTATAAACTACCCAAATATAATAAAAACATGTATGTGCAGCCACCTGCATTCGTATTAATTGTATTTATAGTAAACGATTTATGTATAACAACTTACTCTTATTATATTTAAAAGATTGTATTCATATAAATGGTTACTTACATATATAGTTATATGCATACATACATACATATTTACAATTAAATAAATTAAACGATAAGTTTTATACATTTTAATATAATAAATTTTGTATAAAATGCAAAAGGAAAAAATCATGGAATAACCACTATTTTAATTTATAGGAGAGGAAAGTAGGTTAGAGGGGTCTTCGAACCCATTTTCAGAGTCTCCCATAGACATAATGGGCCGAAGGTGATCATAGACAGGGCAGATATAGAAAGGCCCAGGAGTACAAGGAATCCCTGTTTGGTAGGTTAGATTACGTCCGTATGTTCGTTAAAGGGTCAGTACGTGCTTTTCTTTTAGTTGTGACAAGCTGAGCGAGCGCTCCCACATCTCACGAATTAGCAAAGGAATGTACATCGGTCTCATACGCCTCCAATATTTCTAAAACGGCATTTTTGGGTTGCTCTAAAATTTCATACAGTTGATAGTTTTCTGCAGACAGACAGGAAGGATGAAGAGAGTTTCGTTACAATTTGCAAAAAGACAAGGCGAGAAACAGCAAGAAGGTGGAATTTATGATAGATCGGCCTGTATTGGCGTGTATCGATCAGATGGTACTCTAGTTATAATAACCATGACTTTAATTTACCTTCCAGGCACTTTTACCATTCTAACGTATAATAAAACGTCTGAACGTCCTTTTATGTAATTGTAACATGGCAATATCATGTCAAAAAATTAAAAAGCTTTTTGACTTTTCAAGAAAGCGTAGTGGTTCCTTTCTCCTTAAAAGTGATGTCTCTTTGCTATTACAGGTTTTTCAACGTAGTTTTCATTTTAAGAAACGACCGTCTCATTGATTATTGTGTTTGTCTCGATTTGCGATATTGTCTTCTTATTTATTTTTAAAAGCGTCAAAAGTTTTCTTATCTTTTATGTTTCGATAAAAGAAACAAGTCACATATAGCTACATGCAGAGTATGGCGGACAACGACATTACGCCGCGGTAAAAATTGTTGAGAAACACAAAAGCTTTAGGAATATTTTCGCATCATTAAGTTCTTAGTCAGAGTACTGGCATAAATTGCTTGCATGACTTCCTTCCTCGGTGAACTATCTAATGGTGACCCTTTTGTTGTACAACAAAAAACAAAGTCTGCTTTGTTCATCATTTTCAAGGTCTCCTTGGCCTTCCGACAAAATTGGTCATACCGTTCTGATTATAACCTTACCTTATGGAACACCTAAAGTGAGGGGAAATCCGCCAGAATCAATAGCATTTAAAATGGAACGAATGGTAAAAAAACTATATTTAAAAGCAACTACAATCAGGCTGTGTGACGTCGTCTATTAGGCATTAAAGCATGACATGTAAATTCTAGAAAGTTAGGAATTGTTGTTGAAACGGAAAGATAGACTTCAATAGCGAAAGCTATGTCCAAAGTGACAATGCAGCCGTACATTTCCGGAAGAACATTCCGCAATGCAATTCTCTACGGCAAGTGCATTATCACTATCGCTCATTGAGGTAGGAAATAAGACTTTCTTGCTAAGCCTAACCGATCTGGTCTCGATAGATTAGGCCACGCCAAGTACGTGTGGCAGGTAAAATTCTGGTGCTAATGGTTATTTTTGTAGCTACAAAAGCATTAAAACTTATATATTACGATAACGTGTGTAGATGATATTAGGTTGCCTTTCTCTTAAATTTTTATTTACGCGTGTACGCATTTGTTTGTCTAATATCCCACTTAACTCTTTTATTTAGTTTTGTTCTATTAAATTAATTTGAATTTTTTTTAATTTTATTTTTTTTTTTTTGACATATTCTTCTTTGTAACGTGTTAACTATTTGTTTGTTTCCCTTCCCTTTCTGCCTTTTCCATTCCACCCTTTTTTATGTCTGCCTATTCTTTTCGTTTTGACAAATAGTGTCTTATTATGATAGTAAAGTACAAATTTGAAATGCTGCCAAATATGTTTTTTACACTCACTTGAGAAAAAAGTTCTTATGCATAAGTGTACCACTCTATGTACAGCATTCATTGCCAAAAACACTTAAAGTTAAATAAACTCCTACATTTAGCCTTTTTCTTCTTTTTTTTTGGGGTTTTTTCCTTTCTAGGCTTCTTTGCGATTTTGCTGTTGGGTAAATTTTTCATTCATTGTTTAAGGGACAAAAAAAAAAAGTAGAGTAAGAAGACACAAATATTATGGTTTTATTTGGTAAATGCCAACAAACGAGTAAAGCAAAGGTTTAAAATTCAAATCAAAACTTAATGATTTGGAAAATTTACTTAATTTTCGTTTGCGTGTTTGGAGAAAGATTAGAAAAAGAAGAGTAAGAGAACCGAAGAAAGTATTTCTTTGGTTGTACATATCGTTGAACTTAAAAAAAACTTGCCTAAACATATTTAATACAAGTCGTTGAAGTGTTAATCCCGCTTAAGATAGACAAGGTATACGAACTTTGAAAGGGGCGGAAATTTTGTGTAAATTTAGTCACAATTATTCCTACGTTCATCCATCTTGGAATTTTTCGAAAGCAATAATTGGGATAAACAAGCGAAATTTTTTGCATATACTTTTTATATAGATCTGCAATTTCTATATAAGCTCAAGTTCCGAAATAAATTCCTCTTTCCAGCTTTGTAAATCTGTATTATATATTAATATATTTCCTGTTCTAATCAAATAATAAACGACATCAATCCATAATTCTTTTGTAGTTCGGGCATAAGCCTAATGTATACAAAATTAATAATAATACATAATCACGCAGCTAGGCTCCAAACTTTTCTATATTCACAATTTTCATTCATTCACAAATAGGCTTAAAATTGTTAAATAGCGGAAACAGTCTCGAAGATTTATTAAACATCAAATATACCAAAGTTTGCGTCAAGTCCTCACTAAAAGTGCATGAACGCAGTTCTATTCATTGCCACTAAGTTAAAACCAACGCCAAATTTTGTTTTTCTACTCTTCGCAGATATTTTTGATTCAAAACAAGTCTTGTTTCGACAATTACTTTAATCGGAATGACTAATACTTGGTCATCGCTATCATTATGGTCACGATAAAGCACAAACCGCTTTTATCCAATCGGTTTTATAGCCACAGAAATGCACGGTGCGCAATCGGTCTCGAATGGGTTAATATCCCACAAACTTATAATAAAAAAACAAATGCGACCATTTTATTCTCCTGCGACCGAATCTTTTCTATCCACCGCGTTTGTCCGGAAAAGAGCTTCAAAAAGCCCAGAAAGCAGAAGTCTTCTCAGTTTATGTTGCATTGGAGGCGTGTCTTTTAACCGATGTGGCCTATTTTCGCTATTAACGACGACATCTTCGCTTTTTGGAATGGGACCAGTGTTCTTTGAGAAATGGGCAGACGAAGAAGAATTTTTCGATGCAATATTTTTTATTTTTTTATATTCGCTTTAATGCGATCTTCGAAGATTCCATCGTATCAATTACTTTTCAGCTAGGCGTGCTAATTTATTATTGCACTGCTGATGTAGACGAAAAATATTTGTGCAAACTTTATACTTATTCTTTTTCGTTATCGTCTAAAACATTTTATATTGTATCTAAAATTTTTATCGGCAGTGTCGGCAGTTTTTGGCTGCGATGATAGCTGCAAATATTCTTGCGTCAATGGCGGACGTATTAGATTGATTTTCGTTGAGTGGACGCGCGTGTGGGTGCCTGCATTGCCTAAAATAGAAATTCCGACCTTTTGATCAATTTGATGCGTGGATGTTAACTAAACTTAATATGCAAGCAAGGTTTAAAATTTCTAGCAAACTATTCACGACTATTCCGATTCTAGAAACGACGGAGTGAACAGATAGGATAATTATTGTTTCATCAAGAAGAGCTATTTATTATTACTACTGATGTATACCAGTGCAATGAAATGCCGCTGCTGTGAAAATAAATATATTTTTTAATTCTTGTACCCTACACCAAAGAATAGAGTAGATTTGATGCTTTGGTTGTGCAGAAAATTTAGCATATCAACACCTGATATGCATGCATCAGCATATGATTTCGAAACCGTCTAGCTATTTCCGTCATTCCAGGCGTCCATTCATTGCTTGTTTGCTGTTTCTCTTTGAAATGTTGACCGGCGAAAATTCCGAGAGATGGTACGCACGCAATGTTTTTTTGCGTGCTGTGTCCCTTCGTCATAGTATCTGCGTATCATCTGTCTCTGGAACGGAACTTGGGATAGAAAGTAGAAACTTGGCACACACGTCTAAATGTGTGCATAAGTAAAGCTATGCGTAACGAATCGAATTAATAGAATAGAATATTGATTATTGTAGGACGCTCAATAATCCCTAGGACTAAGTAAAAAAGACACTCCTTGCAAAATTCGACTCTATTCATTAACAAAATCTCCTTCAAGACTCATAAAACGATTTAAATGCTTCTAGTACATTTCGCTTTTTTCGGGCACACGTAATACGCATCAGTTTTCGCTGAAGCAGCTTTTAAGATCCGCAAATAGAAAACAATCGCTGCGGACAAGCTCTTAATGTTTTCTCGTGTTTCCAAACCTCGTGACCGGGTATGGCCTTTAATATCATATTAGAGCAATTTTTAATGAATATGCAAAATTACTATTTTTCCATTGTTTTGAAAACAACAAAAATAGCGCCACGATAAAATCATTCTAACTCGCTAAAAATAATTGGAAAGTACATGAAATTTTGACACGTGTAGCTTGGGAGTTGCAATTTCCTGAAGGTAGCGTTGTATTTTCATTAGCCATGAGGCCGATGTGATGGTCCTGGGAATTATTGATCGATCTGTTAAAATACAATTTCATAGGCATACATTTGTTTATGCGTGAGCAATATTTTCATGTTACCCCTAAAAAGAGTATTTGTCTCACTGCATTTTGAAATATGGTGGAAAAACAAAGAAACGTTATAAGATTTTCTAAAGAAATCTGTACAAAACGTATGTTATTGACAAGATTGTACACAGAAGGCTTGCATAAAATTTTTAGAAATATCAGAAAATTATTAATTGCAAAATTAACAGAAAACGATTTCAAATAAATAAATTTCCATAAAATGGTTTATTGAAAGCTGGATATGCTGGCTGGAATATGTGAAAAGCTTGCTTATATGGAAATCGTTTATAATCGTTTTGTTTATTTTGCATATTTGTTATTTCAATACAATTACACAATTTTGGAAAATTCTTACGAATTTTGTAACTTTATTGCAAGCTGATAGACTGAAGTAGATCCAATTAGAAATTTTTGAATATCTTCGTCAGTAGTTGAATGTGTGCGTAGAGTCCAAAGAAATAAGATATCGTGCGATCAAATAATAAATTTTTTTTTGTTGTGAAATCAGTTTTTCGTCAATTCCAGAAGTAAAGCTGGTTTTGAAAATTTAGCGTAAGATTAATTATATTTTGCATGTGTGGTATAACAAATTATGGATTATTATATTTCATTTCACCTTTTTCCATGCGAAGGGAGGAAAACACGCTACTACCTCACAAACACTTGAACAGCCATATACCGGTCTGGCTAGATGCCATTGGGGAATGTTCCCGTATTTTGACTTCCTTACTTCGTTTGATAATTTACAAGTAAAATGGATTAAACCTATCCTTAAAGTGACTTTAGCTGCCTCAGTTACGACTAGCATTACAGGACATACCCTCATCTTTAATTCAGACGAAAAGAAAGTAAAACACAGAAATATCCAAAATTTTATATTTCTTTAGTGGTATTTCTGGTGCTCAAGAATATTCATAATTTCGAGACTTTTTAACTGAATTAGTTTTTTTGCTTCAATTACTTAACACAATCTTAACTATATTATAAAACAAGTAAATGTTTTGTCTATGTATATAAACTTTTCCATAAAAACGCTCTGTTTATTCTCGTTACGAAATTTGTGCTATTTGTTAAGCAAAGAGAGCAATGCTTTTAATCCCGTTTTTTAATTTCTCTGTGCGAAGACATGACGATTGCGCCTGTAAAAGTCTGCTTGAAAGAGCAAACTTTGGTAATTGTCTGCAATAAGTTCAAAAATTAGTTCAATCGGCCACCGAATGGCAAAAGCCTAATAAATATTTCCTCTTCTTCAACTTATAGCTGACGCTTTTAAAGTTTCTAATTTAACGTTTTACGATGAATCTAATACGTTATTTTCTAAAATCTGCGCATAAGTCTAAGTTTATGTCTAAAAAGCACTGAATCTAATTGAAGGTTCGCCCATAATTGTTAATGCATAGAAAATGTATCAAATACATATACATAGCACGGTACATATGTATATTTATACAGGTATGTATATATATAAAGAGACAAGAAAAAACGTCTTCCGTTTTGCATTCACATCTTGGTTCGGAGAAAGTGGGAGATTAACAAAAGGTGGGATTAGGACAACCTCCGCCGGATTAGTTAATTTTCGTGGGAAATCTGGCGATCCCGTCGCATCTTAGACAAGTAATTTTCGTATTCCGTTTGCCTCCTGCTTCTTAAGTGGCAACCAATGCAAGCAAATATATGCCTACGTGTATCTTTCTCTGTCTAGCGTGAATAGCAGCCAAATTCAGACGTGGCCTCTAGCTTCGCGAGTTTAACTCCTAGCTTCCTCGATAAAACAATGTAACAGACAGTAGTTATTTGCCAGTTTAAATAGCATTGCCATAAAATGCAGAAGAATGCGATCCAGCAAAGAGTTTAATAGGAGAAGTTGTCAAAAAGGCAATAAAACCAAAAGAAAAATCACAAACGCAATTCCTGAATGCATTGATACTATCATCGATATTGGACGCAGTGAGAACAAAATACTTTTTAACGACAATCCTCGCCTACCGATTGCGCCCAAAAAAAATAAATGTTTTTTATGACAAAATCTACGATACTTGGCGAGCGATTTCTCATCCATAGCGATACAATATACGATAAGTAATCGAAATGTCGACTGATCTTATTGACAGGAATTCTTCATGGAGAAATTATAGAGGGTATAGGAAGTCGTCTGCTTTCAGATTTCTTTAGTAAGCAATCTGGTGCCAAGAGGGTCCAACATTTAACGCAGCTCTGTTAAGCTATTGTGGGAACTAGGGAAATAGTAGTACGATTGGGCGCCTGGGACTAGTGGGTCGCTTTCTCTCCTTGGACGTGGAAAATGTATCGAGGAAAAGTTGGGTGGCAGTATGGATGCGTGGATAATTGAAATCTTAAATTCGCGCAATGCCTAACACATTAAAATATTACAGTCCGAACGAAGGCGACTACGGGCTTCTAAGCGCCCAGACATTATCCGATGTGTACGTAGAATGGACCTATGCATTTTTAAATGCATACGGAATGGCGCCATAGAGACAATGAACACCCCACGATTGAATATGGTCCTTCCGGGAGTATCGTGGCAACTATGGTTGCAACTATGGTTGCCACGAATTGCGATTGGACACTAAATAATGACTAGCGGAGTAAGAAAAGGATCGCGATTAATAACTCGAGAGGTCGAGGGTACAATCTCATGAGCGGTAGACTTTTCAACACTGGCGGACATATGATCTAAGTTATCAGGCATTCTTTAAATCACACTAGTAAAAAAATAAAAAAATTTGGGCTGCTAGATAGTCCTCGCCTTGCCAAGACTGTAGAGTTTGGACTAGACTCGACGTCTCATATCTGGTATTCCACATTGACATAGGCTGTCTAAATGATGTAATATTACCGTAAATGCTAGTTGATACAAGTTTTCGCTTACATGTAGCTTTGTAAAGCTAAGGATTTTGTCTGTTTAAGTTGTTTATCAATAGATATATCGAAGCTAGCTGTATTATCAAACCAGTAGCAGTTCGTTTGCTTAGCAATTATGTTTAAAACGCTAACGGTGAGCATTGGAAACCCGCTGCAAGCCAAAACATCTTTTTTCTTTTATCTATTACCTCATTTTTCTCAATTATTGAAAATGCATGAAATTTTAAGCACTCTCTCCTACTTTCAGTCTAAGTCAACTTTTCGACTTGCTGAACAATAGCGAACATAATGAATTCAATTGTAATTAAAATGAATGTTAAGAAATTTTTCATTGTTTTTTTTAAGTTTACTCGGATTTTATTTTTTTATTTTTCTGTGCTGCATTTGGCCATTTTAACACAACCCTTAAGAATTTTACATTGAAAATTAATTAATATTTAGCCGTAAACTGAAGAGTAACTGTGTGATAGGTACGAGGGGAAGAGGGAGACTGTAGGAAAAATTAGCAATGTACAATTACGGAAGAGTTAGGAAACTTTCACCATTGCAGGCAAACGAAAGCATTAATAACAAGCACAGGCACTTATTAGATCTTTTAGAGAATTGCTATTCTTCATACAAAAAAAAAGTTTTTTCAGAAGGAAAAAATCAATCAAGTGGTTACATATATAAATACATATAGAAAAAAAATAGAAAAAAAAAACGGAAAAAAAAACTTAATGTGGTTAACGACCATCAAAAGAAAGTAAAATGAAGAAAACAATTTTTTTCACTAAGCCTCAGGCTAAGTGGGTTAGAAGGCTATTAATCTATAAAAGCCAAAGTGGTTGGAATGAAACTAATAACATTTACAAGGTAATTGTAATAGAAAAAGTACTAATACTATAATAAAGCAGTAAAAGGAAGGCAACGAAAAGTGAAGATTTAGAAAACGGTTAAAACATCTCAAAGTTTATTGAAGGTCAATAGCTAAGTAAATTTGCAAGGAGAACAAAATATTTGAAATGCAAAGAGTTTCAGTAAAACTTTAAAGCAAATAAAATTGAAATCCAAGTATAATCATAACAATTTTATCAATACTCTACGATTGCCTTTGGAAAATAAATTTCCGTTGCAGCAAGTTTAATAATTGTTTTTCGTATAAACAAAATAATAAACTAGTAATCGATATGTTTAAATATTAGAGATAATTGTACAAATAGTATAGATCTTGTAGAACATTGTAGTGTGTGATATCTAGATGAGTTTGCATGTGTTGTCTATTAGTAACATTAGCAATTAAATGCTTACTAAGCATTAAAATGGAAAGCCAAATATGTTCACACATAATACTCTTATTACATAAGTATTTGCACAGAGAAATTATAGGCGAAAGTGGTCATGGTGGTTGAACAACATGTGTTACTTAATGTTTAAGTTGATTTTTAATGAATCCAACTAGACATTGGAAACAAATTTAATTAATCAAAACATTGACTAGAATTTGGGATTCGCTCTAAAATTTAAATGCTTATGAAAGAGCGATCGTGTTGCATTCGAAATATCATGCCACGACAAATAAAATTTACCTTTTATTGCTTCCGGTATTTCGAATTATAATCAATTCATGGAAATTGAGGGGTTCAACATGTGCATTGACAATAAAGTATATCAACTTTCTATAGCCACCGGAACGCCTCAGGTCATATGATAATAAATTGTTTGTAAATTACTTAAAACCTGATCTTTTACATATCTGATGGCAAGGAATGTTTTTAGAAACGGACGAATGATTGCGTTCACAAGAACCAAGTGAAGCAAATCATGAAACATAGTGGTGGCGGTATAATAGTGTGTGGCTGTTTCACATGGTAGTAAAAATTAAAGCAAAGAAAAAACTCAATGGAGAGGAGTAAATGCAACTTGTTTTCTCTTTATCGTTTATATTTTAACACACATAGAAAAATCATAAGTTTTATGTTCGTCAAATGCTTCAATGATTTTCAGTGAAAGTTTTCAACATATGTGTGAAAGAATCTTTCCTAACTAAAAAGTTATATTGCAGGAATATCTCGATTCTGTTCTTATTAATGCCTACCCTAATCCACCCTGCCATAGATTTCTTTGCGCTATCCTATCCTAATTACCCTACCTTTACGTCATGTAGGATTATCTTCGAGAGTGTGCCGTATTAGAATCCACCATTGGCTGTGAGCATACGCCGTACTAGAATTTCCTTCAAGTTAACACAAAGCGTCCCATTACCATTTGTCTTTGCCTATCAGAATGGATCGTACTATAATCCATCGTTGCCTGTGAGAATATGCGAATGTTCGAAGATTATGACACATAATGGCTGCACGCTCTGCGAATTAAATGTTAAAGCTATTTGCGTGGATATTTGCCCCATCAATTAATTTGCCTTCAATTGTGTAAAATATTAAAAGAAAACGACGAAAACATGAACAACGCTTAACTATGTTTGGGTTAGCAATTTTTAACGGAACAGTGAAGATTGTCTACACCGTTTTTGAAAGTTGTGCATAGACAACCTTGGAATTTAAGCATTATCCGTCCACAATCTTTTTTGAAATATTTAAGCACTTAAAAAAACCAGAAAGTAGAACCAAAAAGAAGCATTTAAGCAAATTAATTGTCAATAACCAAATCAAATATGTCTACATGAAAACTAACTTTTTAGAGAATAAGGTGTTCTAAAAATGTTGGGAAAGCGATAAGACCAAAAAAGAAAAATTGGTAATGGGCGATTGATCAAAAGAATTAACGGAACCGCCCGAATAAAGTCTAGTGTCACTAATATATTTTCGAGAGACTTCTAACCTATGCTCTTTCTCAGGGCAAGGAAAATTGACACAAGATATTCGAAGAGACAAGTTGAAAAAATACCTTGAAATGTTGTTAGATGTAAGCTCCTATAAATAATTTTTTGTAAATAATTCCGTTAAAATATGTAAATCACGCTTTTCTAAAACGCTTTTGTAAATAACTCTTTTCTAATTTCTCAATCCATTGGCAAGAATCCGATCAGAGAAATGTTAGGCAGAAAGTGCAAAATGGTAAAAGTGGATTTTTTTTAACACTACTGTAGCTACTGTTAATGTGAAGTTTTGTGTGACCATTTACTGGCTAAGAGAAATATTAATGTAAGGCATATAAATATTTTCTTTATTTATTTAATAGTCATGCGCTTTTATAACGAAGGTAGATCAATAAGTCTTAACCTCAGATTGTTACTTTCGGAATTCATCATTGGCTTGAAAAAGGTTGTGGTAGTTCTTCTCCGTCGATAACAACCAAAATCGGGCGTTCGCTGATTTTAAATGAAGTCATAGAGATGCGGGTGACGCTAAATCCAGAGGACGTGCAAGCAATGTGGTTACTCTACATGACATTAAAATAGCCTTGAAAACTATTGTCGATAAATGAAAAGTGCTCTTTAACCATCACGTTCGACGGCGTCATAGGTAGATAGCAGCATTCTGTGAATTAAAGTCAAATTGTTGTTGTTAGAAACGTTCGATTGATCGTATCACTCCTGAAGAAGGTCACATTAATAAGCTCGAGTTTCGTAAAGAAGCGGGTATTCCTTCTTACTCCAGACGAAATGGTCATGCTCTTAATGTGCGATAATGCATAACTCAAAAAAAAAGTGCATACAAAGTTTGAGATTGTTCGTTTACATCCTTCTCCATTTCCTCTCTACCTCTATTGTTGGAATTGGTAATGTCAAAAAATCGAAGTTAAGCTTCGTCTACTTTTGTAGATTAACTTCGGTTACCGTAATTGTGAATTTTACGAATCGTTTGAAAGTCAACTTACTACTATTTCTAGAATGTCGCACAGGCCGAAAGAAGCAGAAGACTGATGTCATCAAGTTGTGAGACAGAGGCAAGCCCAGATCCCCAAATTCTTTAGGTTAAAGGTCTCAAGAAAGGGGTTTGCAATGAAATTCAATGTAAATCATAAAATAATCCTTTACCTTCTAGTAACAAGGAGCAGAATTATTTCTCAAGGAATTAAAAAGATCTCTTACGAAAACCTCGTACCAAGCAACTAATAATTAAACAGGGTATTATCTTAAAATGTTCTTTCACCATTAAAAGAGAATTGTAGGGCAGTATTAGTTTGAAGGCAGAACATTATATATATTTTACCGAAACGTTGGAGCTAAGTATGTTTCTATTGAATTAGACCTATTCGCAAAACTCTTTGATGTGCAGATGTATATAATAAATAAAATAACTATTATAAATATAAATATTTTTTCAGGAAAATTTTTCTTACCATAAGAATGGCCAAAGTTTATAGATAGTCATGGTCATTATGTGCCTAAGTAAAGTGCATTTGCAGTAAAAGAAAAATGGAATAAAAAAGCAAACAGGAAAATTGCATTTGTTTATGCCCACGGTCGTTATTTAAAAAAAAATGAAAATAAACTCCGTTTTTGCCATTTTATTACAGACACCATGCGATTACTAACAGAATATATGCGGATGTTTTCATCGTTGTATCCGTTGTAGTCTATGAGTGCTGAACATAGAAATACAGGTTTTTTCTTCTTCCGGAAACAAATTGTATTGTCAGTTTGCTTGGTGGGATAGACGTGCTCTTCGACCGATTGAGCATATTTTCAATACGAATCTGCTTGCAAGTGGTTTCAATGGTTTCGCAAATTTTTAAAACGACATCTTAATTTTAGTACAGACATTACATTAGCGTACAGATAGACGGGCAAACCCAGATCGATTCTAAGCTAAAAAATAAAACTCATACCCTCACTTACCTAGTGAATGTACCCCGATCGTTTTGTGAGGAATACAATTATAACAAATTTATTAACATATTCAGCATCATCTACCATGTATATATATATAACACTAATAAGTATTAACGAGAAAGTGCAGATCAAAGTCTCTGGCTATTTGATTATTGACTACACTATCTGTAAATATTTGGTTTTGCTGAAGTAAGCTTTACTTATTTACCATTATAGGCCTATGATCACGCCTGTTTTGAAAGTTTTCCTTCGTTTCTCTTTTTTATAACAGGCTAGCCCGAATCCACACATTATGAGTCTTTGAGATTCAATTGAACTTTGAACCTTTTTCGGACTATTTCACAATCCAGTTTCAACAAAAAAAATATTTATAAATCTGGAGTTATGATCTCAAAATTAACCCTTTTCATAAAGTGTATATTATTATATAAGATGTGCCTCGCGATCTCACATTCAGAAGAAATTCCATATCGTGGGCAAGGACGATCTAAAGGATGGCAGCATACGTTGAAGGACTGCGCATAAATTTTCAGAAAAGTGCCCGCAGCGTCACATTTGATTATTTCCTCACATTTTGTGAACTGGAACAAAGTTTATGCAGAACCATCGCCATTCGATAGCGATCCTTTATTCTTATCTCTTGAAGGTTTTCTTTTTTATATACTTCGTGGGTTCAAACCTCAAGTGCGGTAGAGTTTTTAATAATGAAAATAATAATAATATTAATAAAAAAAATAAATAAATAAAAGCCGAAAGCCTTAGATGCTAGTGCTTTAAGACTTTAGTCTTAGAATTTATTCTCTGGCTAAATTTATATAATAATAATAATAATATATACTTCGAAACCAAAAAATATGTATTCAAGTTGTTGACAAAATCGATAAAATTTTTTATTTATTCTAAAGATTCTCGTAGGAGGCTGAGAGGCATATATTGGTATGACGTGTCATAGAAAGCCGATTGTATGAAATTAAATGTAAAAAAATGCAAGAAGCTTTTTTCCTCAAGAAGAAAGTCATTCAATACTATTTCAGTATTTCATCGATTCACACAAATTGGAAAACGTAGGCTCGTTCATCGATTTAGGGGTTCTATTCGACCAAAGATTACGTTTTAATTTCCACACTGAGCTCTCTTTAAAAAAAGTTAAGTTCGCGTTATGTTTCATTATGGAAGTTGCTTCCGTTAACTTCACCGTCACTTGAGGAACGTAGATATATTCTTGGTGTTTCCTTCTTAAATAAGTTAATTAAAGGTACTATCGATTCGCCCACATTACTTGCTTTAATGTCCCTAATCGCTTCTCTAGGCACTTTAGGCTTCATCAAGCTTAGTCAATGTAAATATAATTATGAGCTGTTTGCCCCGTGTAGAGTTGTTTGGAGAAACCTAAATGGTGTCTACCATCTATTATTATTAGTATTATTATAAATTTAGCCAGAGTAAACTCTAAGACTACAGTCTTAAAGCACTAGCTTCTGAGGCTTTCCGGCTTTATTAAAAATTCTACCGCACTTGAGATTTGAACCCACGACCATTGAGTTGCTAGTCGAGACTCTTGCTTACTCGGCCACTCAGGCGGATCAATGTCTATCATCTAATTCTTTAAAGTCTATCAAAACAAGTTCCCTGAATGCGCGCGATTTGCCTATGTCGTATTTAAACTTACTTGCAATCTTAACATCTCGCTATGATTCGAAAATTAACTGGTGTCGTTCACTTTTATCGGTTACCAATCTTTTACATGGTTGCAATGGTTTAGGAGTTCACTTGCAACTGTTTGTGTGCGTGCTTCTGTGCTAGCTCTGCACATGCTTTTTTACACCCACCACTGTAAGAAGGGGGTATAATCATTTTGTTTTTTTCCATAACATATGTAACACCCAAAAGGAAGCTTCAGACACCCTATAAAGTATATATATTCTCGATCATCGTGAAATTCTGAGTTGATTTAGCCATGTATCCGCCTGTGAGCTTGTATGTCTGTGTGGTGTGTGTTGTTGGCACTCTCCTGGTTTATTTGTTAGAAACGTTGGAAGTTTCTGCAAGCTGGTTGGTATTGAAAAAGGGTCAAATTGGTCACAGGGGAAGCACGCAGTGAGGCGTAAACTGAATCCAATTTTTTTTAACAAAGATTTTGGGAATATTGCTCGTTACTCGGAAATTATTTAAGTTAGAAGGCTGAAATTTCCCAAATTTACTTTACGAAACACTCTACTGTTTACGACTAGTTAAGGTTTTAACCTTCTTGAAGTGTTATGCTTATTTATCATAAGGCAAGCAAGGCGGAATGTTTAAAACTATTTTGTACACTCTTCAAATGAAGATATATTATCTGTTTAAAAATGGGTTAATTTTAAAGTGAATATGGTAAACACCGAATAATATGCGACGATGTGGGTGTCAAATAAAATAACTTCGAGAGCAGAATGCGAAAAAATGGTGGTTCAGTGGAGATTCAACCCCCGCCGAATATAGCTTTCCTGCCTATTTTTCTTCCCTATTTATTTATATATGAAGTATTATTTAAATATTTACTTGTTTTTCTTTTTTCCCTTTCTTCTCCTTCCTAGTATATGATTAGTATAAGATTTACTTTTAAGAGTCAATGTTGCTTGTGTAAGTAAATAAATAAAATAAATACGTAGACGGCCGGACCTAAAGCGCTGAAAGTTGTGGACTGATCGAAATGCAGGCTGAGGCGTGTGATATCTACGCCTTTTGGAAATAAATAAAGTTGAAATTTTATACTTGCACAGTCCATCCCTAGGTTATATTATATACTTATACATATTTCATGTCTATTTTTGTTACAAAACGAATGATGAATTTAGTGCACTTCCATCCGACATGGAAAAATGAATTTATTTTTACGCAGAATAAAATCTATATTTTTTATTACGACGTACAATTTAAAATGTTATTTCCTTCGATTTTTATTTTGCTTTTCAAAATATAATTTAAATTGTTTTCTGCTAAAAATCGCTTGCATTTTTTTAACGGATTTTATTACTGCAATTATTTGCACAACGTTTTTAATGGTGTTAACAAATTTCATATCCGTTTGCAATATCCTTAAATTTCCGTTGTTTGTAATATATAGCTTCGCACATTTTCACATAAACAAGCAAACAAAACAAGCACCATAACTCTCATACCTGCGCACACCAAAGCTTATTTCATTAATTTATAACACTGCTACACTTAAATGACAGATGTTTTCTTTCTTTATTTTGGCGTCGGTTTAATGTTAAAAGGAAAACGTTCGTTTTATTATTAAAAATATGTACAAGAGAGAAGAAAGCGACAACATTTATTAGCTGGTTGATAACTTATGAAAAGATTTTGTTAGTAACGATTTTATACAGGGTACTGTCTCCTTTTTCATTTCAATGGAAACAAAATTATTTTACAGCGGGAACCAAGTTTTTATTTTATACTACAAGACTTGATTATATCATTATACATGGCAAACTATACCATCGCCTAGTCTAATTTTTCAAATGGTTTTCTTACAATTTCAGTTCTGTTGTCTAATTTTGCCAACGAGTGCTACTTTTCAGGTCGTGATTTGTTTGCGAATAATTCGCCTGCATTTTGTTTTTGGAATCAGTCTAAGGGAAGTAAAGAAAGTAAGAATAATATCAAAACGATTAATATTGGTATCTAATTGGCATTTGATGGTTTTGAAATTACTCGTTCGACGAATTTGGACGACATTAAATGTATCGTTTCGGAAATGATGGGACATGTTGCACGTTTCACTGAGATCAAAGGCGGCTAACATTTAATTCATCATATCAGGATTACAAAAACCATCGTCCGATAACGTTCGCGAAGAAATATAGACCTATCAACTGGAGCGAAGATAGCTCACCGAGATAACTCACATTTTTAAGGTTTGTGCCTTCGCTGAAAAGTCTTTGCCAAGTTATGATTCATTGCGAAATAAAAAACGAACATATAAACTGGGTATTAAAATTAAATAATATTGGCAAACGTCCACATAGAAAACAAACTAACTAAGCCTCTCATTACGAACAAGAAACTAAAAAAGGTAAGTTATTGCTACTAAATCTCAGAGACATTGCCCGACTATAGATTTATGGTATGATATTTATCGGGTTTTTGAAGCTTGTTTCTGCGCGTTGTAAAAGTATTGAAAAAACAATTAAATTTTGGTACACTATAATGTTAGCTAAGTAGGTATGGTCAATTGTTCCCATATTTGGTAACACATGCTACAGCATCGCTCGTAAAATATGCCTTCAAATTTTCTAGCATTTGTTTTCTATAGTTAATTAGTAATGAGCAGAAAAACAATTTTTCATTCCTTTTGAAAAACAGAAGTGTTGTCAGTTTGTTGTTGGTGTTGTGGGCGTGTCCTTCAGCCAAGAGCTTCCAATGTTCCTGCTTCGTCGATAGCTTCATCTTTGCGGCCAGGAAAATGTTTACAACACACATTATACAGAAGGACACACCGGTATGCTTAAATCGATTCAGAATTTGATGTTGATCAAGAATATATATACTTTGTGGTGTCTCTGATGTTTTCTTCTGGGGTTGCCAACATTTTGAAAAAATGAATATACCCTCAACCTACGGTGATGGGTAGTTGAGAAGAAACACGCCTGAGTGAAAAACGATATATAGATCGAATTATTATTATGCGCATTTATTCGACACTTTTGTTATGCTTTAACGAACTGAACCACTCCTAAGTAAGTACTACAAAAAATTCATTGTAAATAAAAATAAATTAAAAAGCATCTCAAACATAATTGCTATTCGTGGGCAATTATTAAATTTTGTTCATGTAGAAGCAGGATCTTTCATTCAAATGCGTCCTATGGCAGAAACCAAAGTGCGAAAGAATAGTTCAATAGCTTGAATTGGAGTAAATAAAGAATACAATGTCAAAGCATAGGTCTGTCCATTGCTGTTAAACAAACGTTGTTTTCTTCTCATCAAATTCACGAATAATTTAGAAGTTTGCTATAACTTATTATTATACAGTTCAACACATTTTTATATTAAGTTTCTTTTATATGTATATAATGCTAATGTATTTTGTGATACTTAACAACTATTTATAGCTGCTGCAGACTTTTTCTGGCTTTGCGACAATAAATTTCTTACTACTATTGTCAATTTAGTGTTACCAACAAATGATGTCATTAGTAGGAGATTTACGTTTCGTCAACTTTTTCTTTCTTGTATTATTTGTCTATTCTCGGTACATAATAAAATTATATTCACAAATTAATGGAAATGAAAGTAGATAACCTTCGAAATAAAGAAAGAAGTGAGAAAAATTATGTATTCTATCCAAGAAGATATTTGCTTTCCAAATCTTGTATGGGAATATTCTGTTTTTTTTTTTAAACTTCAATTCCTTATAAGGGGTATGGTGTAGTTGTAAGTCGCTGTATAATATCTAAAAAATGACTTAAAGGATCTTTAATTGATTTGATTGATCAAATGATACCTTTAATTAGATAAAAAAAGACATTTTGGTCCGTAATTAGAAAAGCTTTCGATCCTAATGTCACAAACGTGAAACTTTGAAGTTCAATAATGCGGTAAGCACATAGTCGAGATAAAACAGATAAAGTCGAAAAAATATAATTTTTATATCCATCACCAAAGGTTGGGATGATGTTCTGTTCATTTTGCCATAATGTCTGCAATACCGAAAGGAAGACACCCTAAAGTATATATTTTTGATCAGCATCAAACTTTGAATTGATGTAAACGTGTTCGTCCGTCCGGCTATGTAATGGCTGTTATAATTATTCTTCAACCCACAAAAATGAAGCTATTTGGTGCAAATCCAGCAGAAACTTTAAAATCTGTTGCAATCTCGTTGTTGTTAAAATGGGGCCAAATTGGTCGAAGGACACGCTTACAGTATCACGCAAACTGAGAGCACTCCCGTTTTCCAAAAGAGAAGAAAATTTTTTTCGTCAAAGCTAACGAACTACATTCTAAGGGCGACGTTATTACAGCTGTCAAAATTGAAAAAAATTTGTCACGCCTGACTTCGTAAAATAAATACGGTCTTCGCCAATTGCAAATTTAGAATACAGCTAAGCATGTCCGGCTGAGCGGCTGTCTGTCTGTCCGTACCTTCAACGGTTTAGCGTATGTGTTAAACATTGCTCGTTCACAAAGCCATAGATATCAACCACAAACTTTGAAAAAAATTCGAAAATAGCTCAAACCGGCCAGAGGACAGGTCCACAATGCAACCGCAACTGCGAATGCTTTTGCTCTCCGTGGATTGTACTTCTAAACTGCAACAAATACATAGTATCAATTGCTGCTTTTATTCTAGAAAATAAAAAAAGTTAGCTACACCCAATATTATCGAGTATGAAAATTTTTTTTTTTAATTTTTTCTTTTTTAATCTTTTTCGGGATAACTGTGATGCGTGTAAAAGATTCGATCACAGTATGTAATATTGCTACTTGTTCCTTTTTCCTATTATTACCAATATCACAACATATAATATATTGTGAGGATTATAATTTTTCCTATTCGAAAAACTATTTTCAACTCTGTTGCCAGGGTAAGTCTCAGCGGCTATTGCAGGCGTTCTTATCTTTGATATTTATATCCTTCACATGAATAAAAATCCTACTGTCTCTTGTCGTGGCAATTCGGTTTTCTTTAATCAATTAACTTATGACACTAACTAAAATATACAGTTCGAATAAAAAAGAAAGGTGTGCAAATTGCCCATAAAGTACCTAGCGGCTAAAAAAATTAAAATATCAATGCCTACATTTAACTTAAATGACCTATCGTTAGTTGTCGTCAAATGGAACTGACCGTCTTCTCCCGAAATATCTCAAGTGATGATGACGGATTTAATTTCGGAGAGTGGTGTATTCGGTGGCGGCTCGGTTAAGAAAGAAGAGAATGTGCAATCTTCACTCATCACCTCTGTCCGTAATGGAATTATCGTTGGCGATCGGTTAGTTGATCACGTGCGAAGTAAGTTAGCCAAGTTATTTCGAACGTGATAACCTCATTCCATTCCGTTCTTACTTTTACAGTTCTTACTTATTACAGCACTCCCATAATACTCACAAGAGCATAACAAACTGCTTGCTATAACAGAAAATGAGAAAAAATGAAAGTAAAATATACTTGTCCCACTTTAAATAAATGAAAGCAAGAATGAGCAAAACTTAAAAAAAGTGATCACATAATTCATTTCTAATGAACCCAACCATTGGTCCTATTGGTCCCTTCCGGCCCACGATTTGCAATGGTAGATCCCGAAGTTGGGTTCGATGACCCCCCAATCTATCTTCCTCTCCATCAACCAGCAAAAGAAATGTAGTACGTTTTTATATATATAGTTTGTCTAAAAATCAAAAATCTTTTTCTTATGCCACATCACCAGTCTTTACCGCGTAAAGTTCGTCGCAGTTCTTTCCTCCTTCCCCCTTCTTCCCCCGCAAAAAAAAATCTCCTCAACATCAGTGGTTTCTTAGCGAGTGAGGTTAACAATGCTACTACTGTAAGGTTGGACTTGTAATAAATATTACATGACGCAACCACATGTTACACTTTCACTAAACCAGTTAAAATCTTCTCGTTGTTTCTAATAAATCTATGAAGTAAAAGTTAAAGCAATCAATTTAATAGCTACTGTAAATAGTTAATCACATTATTATCAACGCTCTAGAGATTTTTAATTTTGAATATGCGTTTAATTATACGTACGGAAATAGTAAGATGAACTATGCTAGGTTAAGTAAATATTTATCAAATCATTTCTTAGTGTGTTAGTTTGGGATGTCACGTGTGGAACAGATAGAAAACGTTAATAGTTATGTAAGGCAATTAAGATTTTCATCATAAAAGTTCATTCTTTTTTGGTTCTATTTTTTGAACTGTTAATAAATTCAAATGTAGAAAGACTTTGTGGAAAGATTTGTTGGCAGAAGGCGCTTTCAGACATTCAAGACTATTGTCATACATTCAGCATTGTGTAAATATTTAGGTGTGGACACAGCTTTACTCTCATTAGATTTTTTCTTTTTCCCGATGGTTATCGAGAAAGTTTAGAGTGATGGATAGAAGAAAGACATAGCATTTCTGTACGCCCGACTTAAAAGAGGAAATATCAGGCACGGTGCGAGAGGCCTCTGCTGGTAGGTTGTTCCAATTTCAATTAAAGAACGGCCATTCGTGTGGTATACAGGCCGAGAATTTGGAAACGAATGATCACATCTTCTCTCGGTATATGCTGCGATATAAGCTTTAGCATTCCAGAGAAACCGATGTTGAAAATTTGTTGCATAATAAAAAAATTCAAATTCAGATACAATGATCAACAGCATGTATGAACAGCAATTTTCAAAATACTTTGCTTATGAAGCCAAGTCTGGTGCGAAAATAATGGGCAACGTTTTACACGTAGTGAAGCTTCTACGGAAACGTTTCAATTGCTGAAAGGTGCCCGTAATTTGAATCTTGTGCTTTCAAGTCATCACTTGATCCGCTGATTACAGAAAAATGTGAATAACGCTTTGACATCTTCTTAACTTGGATACTATTTCCCTCGACTAATACACATAAATCATGATCAACAATTTGTGATAATTGAAGTTTTCTTCTGAAATCTGATCAAGGATCGGCCAAGACATTCTTTAAAATGCTTGAAAATGTAATTAAATATACTTGGAATTCACGGAATTTTGGCGGAACATTTGCACTACTGGAAGGTCTGTTCATTGCTTGTTCGGCACGTGTGGATTGCCGAATAAAGTTGTGCAGAAAAATTCACATTTGTTACCGAGTTTTTAATCAACGATGCATTTTAACTATCAATCACTCATGCGCATTCACCTGATTTAGCGCCGCTTTATTTCTACGTATTAATGAAGTGCGTTTGCGAACTGAGAGGAAATGATTTTGCCTGCATGGGAGAGGTCCTACACATTTCTGCTGATGCAACAAAATTAATGTCCGTTGACAGCTGCACGTCGGTTCCTACGCGCTCGACTGTCGCCTATCTCTGAGAGAACGTCAATGGGAAATGTAGTTTTCCAGTAGACGCAGCCGCCATTGCATATCCCATCTAAAATGTGTTATCTTAAACAAGCCCTGTTCGCTTTAAAATGCCTGTTTAACTTGATTTTGTATTGAAAGTTATATATATCTTGTAACTAAATAAAATTCTATCTAAAAGTATATATTAGTGACTGGTCTTATAAACCGAGTCAATTGAATTGTAGAAGACAAGTTTTTTCTATCTGTTTAAGCTCAAAACGCACGCAGACGTGAGTTCGCACTGATTACACTTTGATCTTCATCGTTAAACTTTGCTAAAAACAATTTATTTGTTGAAATCTATGAATTCTATTGGTACTACTTTCTTCGTAGCAAACCCGATATATTCCGTCATCCGTTTTAAAAATGGAAAAGGAGGTTTTTATTTTTTGAAAATTCATATACGGCCAGGAATTTTTAAGATAAATACGATGGAATTGCTTATCTGATTTAGAAATGAATTTCAATTCTTGCTATTGATCATTGAATTATCAATTTCTTGCTATTGATGACATTTGAAACTTTGCCTCGAATCCTGTAAGCCGCAAGTGCTCGTGTTTATAACAAGCTGTACAACACGTCACTGGAGAAAGTGATAATTTAACGTTCTTTTACTCAATTCCATATATAAAACATAAACACGGCCAAGAATGGTGGGTAATGAAAAAACCGAAACAATGATTACTAAAGTAAAAAATCGATATTTTCATAGGACGTAGCAATTTATGGTCTGGTACAAACTTTTCTCACAGACTTATAAAACATCTAACTGAAATTGGTCCACGTTAACATACTCCATGAGCAAGGAAAAGCCCCCAGCATTCACGATTCGTCTTAAGTTCAATCTATACGCAATATTCTCCTTTGTTTTTCCCCTCAGTTTTGTAGTCACTTGTATTTTATAGCTTTTTTTTTCTTTCTTATATTATCAGGCAAAAACTTATATCATACCAGAAGCATCCGCCCCGACACAACCATTACTCATAAACTTTTCTTCAAGGAAAAAAAGTAAAAAAAAGAACACAGACAAATAAGAATAAAATGTCATCAATGTCAGACCTCCCGCCGCGTTAAAACGTTATATGCTATATAAATGACGTGGAAAACGAAAATTCACCGGAGAACAAGGTTAACTGCAAATGCGTATATTTACATAAAAATACATAAGACTTTTGCTCCCCTATGTGGCTGTATGTTGGTTTAACATTTATAAAGTTTTGTTTGACATCAGTTCAAAGAAATTCCATTTAAATAACTAAAGTGGTTTTTTCTTTCTTGGTTTTGCAAATGAAATGAAATACTCGACAATAGTTTGACTTATTTTCGGTAAACGGTAATTTTACTACATAACCTTTCGAATTGGTTTTATTTTCCTTTTTTCCTTTATTTCTCTCTCACAATTTTCTTTGAACGTTAAGTTAAACGATTTTTAAGTACTTTTCAGGAAAAACTGATAACATATTTGAACTTTAGTTCCAAGTTATTTCTTAAGAGTCTTTAATAAAGATAAATGAAATTGATGTGACAAGTTCATGAGCACTTTAAGGATAAAGGTTAAATTGAAAAGAGTTCAAGAAACGTAGCTTATATAATGGACAGGAAAGAAAGTACAATTCGGCGAAACTTGTATAGTTTCACCTCAAGCGGATATTACCAGCTATTTTGTAATTGAAGGCATGTTAGTTGGTTGATTGAATTTATTTTCGCGCTAATGCTCGAGAAGACTCTAACCAATATTTTCCGTAGATGTTTGGTCATTGATATGAAACTTTGATTGTGTTCAATTTTTAGTTACTGTAGCCGTGCTTGTACGTGGATCAAGGTTAATTGCCAGCCGGTTTTCTATGTTTGCCCTTGCAATCTTGAGAGTGTTCAGCTACCAAAAACGATAACTAAACTGATTCGAACTCTTACGGTGGTCAAAACTATATGTCTTTTATAAGATTTCTAATCCCTGTTTTGATTATTTGTAAAAGAAGAAGAAGATTCGTATTTCTAAAACCATGAAGAGCCGGCTAAGGTGGCAAGAAGTGGTGTTCTTTATAACCTATAAAATCCATAATTTACTTCCATAAATGCAATGAAATCTCTTCTATTTGGATTGTTGTAAGGAATCCGTAACAAATTCCTGGGCGGCAGAGTGTTAAACTTTGTTAGATTTCATTTTTTCCCTGTCTTTTTAAGATAAATTCTGTGTTTAGTTTTTGGGTTTATTTTATTTCAATATTTTTTCTTTTAAATATTTAACATATGTTAAAAGTTGTCAAGATATGTGTAAACATTCTGGAATATCTAGAAATATATTTGCATTTGCGCTCGAGGCTGTGATAAGTGTTAGCTTCTTTCTGTATTGTTCTGTTCCATGTTCAGGTTGGTTGGTTTTTTATTTTTGTCACATTGCCGTTAGTGTCTGGTCATAAGATAAATGTACTTTTAATTGCTTTTAAAGTTTTCCTTCGTCTTAAAATGATAGTTGGACAAAATGAAGGCAAATATTTGAACGAAAGCATTTTATACATACATACATGCATATGCACCTATATATATGTACGTGTTTCTGCACAAAGTTAGATATAGAATATTGCTCGAGATATTGTTTTAATAGAGAGATTATCAAAGTAATTTTTGTTGAATATAACAAAAGAAAGTTTTACTAAAATTAATTGCCAGAAAAGTTTGCTTTAATTTAAAAAGACAAGAAGAAAAATTAATATAAATATAAAGAAACTCACTTAAACTGTGTAAATAAATTTATTTAATAAATATTTTCTCTTAAAAAATCGTTTTTCACTTTAAAAGGAACAGAAAGCTTGTATTAAAAGGCTTGTCATAACAAGGCCAGCGAACATAGTCAGTAAAGTCATTTCCAAAATATTTTACGCAAGCGTAATATGTACCGGCTACAATTCAACCAAGTACCATGTGAGCTATCTATTGCCATCAGAACATAACTAAATTTAACATATTTTAAAACTAATGTATTTAACGAACTTACTCCAGATGCCAATATATTTTATATAAAATACGCGACAAATTTGTGTTTCTACTCTAACGCCTGCACCTAAGAGAAGAATGAAAACAGAACTAATGTGATGGGGTATATCTATAAATTTGACATTTTTCGTCTTATTGTGACCGCATTTTTGTTTCTACCACCTGTGAAAATGTAATAAATTTGTGATTCTACTATTGCCTAGTGACTACTATTGAAATTGCGTTTGATCGAATAAGGAAACTTGGTTCCTCCGTCTCCTTTCTTTGTATAGAAAAAGCCACACTTGTAAAAACTGGAAAATAAATAGACAACTGGGTTAAGCTAATGTGATCAAAGTGTATAGTCACAGTGATCCACGCCTGGGTAAGCTGTAAAACAACCAATATTGTTTGAGTGTTTTTGCGTCATGAAACACGAAATTTTAAAGCTACGTTTGTTGGGACATTGCAAATCTAAGAACAAAAGCTGTTTCTTCGTAAATTTAACAAGCATGTCTAACCCGGTTCAGATATTAGCTAGAGTATCTTCAACACACGTTTGTACAAGGTCGCGCTGTTTAAATGGATCACAGTATTCCATTGTTAATTGAAGGAGATAAGTCGAGTTCGAAGATGGCTACAACAGGCAGAAGACAGTATGATCTAAAAATCTTTGCAAATATCTCACATGGCCATTGAAAAGGCTAGTGTGGAAGTACGAATTGGTCTGAAGCGTCCGAATTTAACCAATTTGAATTTCTAAGGATGCAGGTATGGAAAGAAGTATAAAAACAGTAAGGAAGCACACTAGTTGTTCTAGTTTCAGCCGTATTCTGGCGCTGTGACCGGTTGCTAATCATTAGAGCTTGTGACTATGCTTTCTTCTCACATATCTTGTAAATTTATATTGAATTTGGTATCTCATACAGCAGTCAGAAAAAAACTTTTGAGTGTCAACCTTGCTATAAGGAAAGTTTGTGGAGTCATTGAAAAAAAAAGTGCTTGTGGATGCGCCATCTCTACGATGTTGCTGGACATACGGCGATTAATCTTATAAGAATAATGAAAACGAAAATTTGAGGACAGATTTTTCTTCCTAAATAAAAGCTTGCAACCATACTTTAAAGAGGCAGACAGAAAAAAGTATTGGAAATGAATTGATTATTCACTCGTAGACGCCACCGCTTGTTTAACATGCAAATGACTTTATAAGCAGAAAAATTGTATTGTTGTACACAATTTCCGTTCCTTTTTATCGATCTGTAGTTGATATGGATTGTTGAAGAGTATGCATATGTTTTTTTTTTTAAACAAAGAATTATTCAAATATTTATTAAATAAAATATTAAGCGGCAGATAGTATAGCACAAGATAAGAGCAAGCCCTTATCAAGATACACAGTTGGAATTCCACAACGTTGTTTTCATAAGAACAAAACGTCAAATTAATAAACACTAAATAAGACTCGAGTTGATGTTTACAATTTGAATTGGACCGATTAACGGCAAGGTAGACTCAGCTCCAGAAAGTATGAATTAGCCAACATCATCAAAGATATTATTTTTCGAAATGCAAAGACATTTTTTGTAGTTTATTGGCAGGGACGAAAAAGTTGAATGCCGCTTTCCCTCACAAAGGTCCTGTTGCTGTGATTAAGTCTATTTGGTGCAATGTATTATATGATTGTTGTTGCAAAATGTTTGCACGGCAATCAACCACTAATCTTGTTTGAAGAATAAAACGCGTATATTGCAGATTAAAAATATGTATATTACAAGAAGAAAATATGTCTATATACGAGAAGAAAAACTGTGTATATTACAAGAAGAAAACTGTGTATATATTACAAGAAGGTAAAAGTAAGAAGCAGCACACAAAAATGGTATTGCCATTTTGTGATTTCGTCTGAAGAATGATAAACATCTGAACCTTTTCAAACTGCCTTCGCTACCCCAAAAACTTGTTGTGGGAATAAGATTTTGCTCTTTTCTATCAAAAGAAAAAACTATAAGTAAAGTAACTAACCGATGCTTTCACATTTCGAATTGGTCTTATTACCCCCCCTACTGGAGTATAAAAAACGTTCGAAAATGGCAGTAAAATGCACAAACCTAGTTTGTATGTTCTTTTCTATTGGAGGCTATACTTTAAAATGACTTTAAGGAAACCTATAGATAAAAGTGAAATATTCACATTTCTATTTCTCCTTTTCCATAAAATGAACGAATTCATTTTAGAAACAAGAGGATACGAGGAGTTCAAGCTAATAAAGCAGTCAACTAAAAGGCTACAATTTATTAAATAACTTAAATAATGATAGTTTATATCAAAAGCGATCCACATGGTCTTGGCGCTTATTCGATATACTTTTTTAATAGCTATATCAAACACGATATGAGAGAGGATGTATTCCTCATTTCCGCTAAAGGTTTATTACCAGTACTTTCATCGAAGTAATATATACTTTTCTTGCTTTTTTTTAAAGTAATTTAAGAAATTTCTTGTCCTCCTCTTTTTCTCTTGGAATTCGCTTCAGCATTGATGTCGATGACGACACAACGTCGCTGATTATTGTGTTTTGCTGTGTGCATTCAGTTTCATACAAATTGGCTTAAAGCAATTGTCTGTTTGCATGAAAACAATCATGCATATATAGCTTTAAATATCATGACATTTTCTGCTGATAATAAAGAGGTGATTGCATATGAAACTGTACAACTGGAAAATCTTCTTAAATACAACCCCCATTTTATCCCATTTTTACATACTTTCTTATACTACTTATCATATGCCTGAATGCTAAAATGCGATTATTTATCAATGGATGTTTAACGTTATGGATATGTATACGTATGTATAAATACATAATGAACTACGAGAAACAATATATATGTTATGTGCAAAAGAATTCGGTACGAATTGCGGCCAAAGGTACCTTGAACGGGAAATATCGAAAAAATTCAGAAAAAGTGTATAATAATCGATAAATAAAATGCAATAATAACAAGGAAAAAATAAGTAAGATGAGAAGCTTTATATAAAAGAGAAAACTATTGAAATCGGCATAAAATTATTTATGTAAGATTCTAAACTGGAGATCCTTTCTGAACTAATTGCTAACATATCACAATTTTCAAATGCTATTTTTACTGTATTACACTCACCGAACAAGTGTATACTCGCATGGTCATAATCATTAACTTCGCTTTGTCTACAGTTGCCTTCATCATTCAATATGGACGTGAACTTATCTCTGCATTGGTGCTGCAGACTTCAGCGTGACTTGTTGTTTGAACTCCTGGAAGATGTGAATAAATCTGATATTTTGACAGATTGAGTGGCTACTTCTGGGATAATGTTTTCTTTTTTTTGCCATGCTTTTATGCTGCCCTACAATTGTTCTCTATCGTTTTTACGCCACTTTTTACCACTAGAAGGAGTACCACATGAGGAAGAAAGAAAACAGGAGAAAAAGAATAACACTTCTAGAAAATTCTAAATTGTCGGAAAGGTTGATTTTCAGAATATAGTCTTGGTCTGCATTGCAGTTATTTTGCATGCACTAGATAAATCGACAAGTACACATAGCAATTGGAGATGAAAAGAATTTCAGACCCAATGACAGCAATAAATTCTGAATCGACCGTAGCATGTCCGTCTGTCTATGGACGAAACCGATTAACAGGGACACGTAGGGTGATCCTAGAATACCAGTCAACAACTGGAAAAGCGGGTGTGGCTGCACCCAATATTAAGGAGAAACGAAATTAGATTCTCTATCAATTAGTTTGCGACACCCTAGAAGACACTTCAGGAATGAGTATTAAGTATATACATATTTGATTACTATCGAATTCTGAATTCAGTTAGGGATGTTTGTCTTTCCGTCTACGTATTTCCTTGCACCTCTTGTCTGAGATAAGCATTCTCTCGGTCGCATAAATGAAGGCATAGGCTTCAATTTTGGCGAATATTTGGGAAGTTCTTACAGGCAGATAAACCTTGCAAATGGCCCGAATCAGTATAAGAACATATCTACAGAGCCATATAAATTGAGGACACATATGTCTTCAAAAGTAAAAAAAGTTAATTTTTTGTTCGTTTTCCCTAAAACTGCAAAAAAAAAACTAAATATTTTCATAATCTATTTTTATGTACAGGTGGTGAATATAACCGAATATAATTTTTTTAGCTGTTTTCCAATCAATTTTTCAAAAAAATTAGTTACTTTCCTGAACATTGTTGATTTGTTGCTGTAGGTGCAAAGTGTTGAACTATAGCGAATACATAAACGCTTTAGTGCAGCTGTAAAATAAAGAATTAAAAAAAATGAAAAGATGGTGGGTAAGACCACTTTTTCAAAGTTTGAGGATTTTGCGCGACATCATTTGAGCGCATTGTATTATCCTCAACAATTTTAAGATTTTGTGAGGACGAACCCACAAATTTTTGATTTGTTGTATAAGCTTATCGAACACCCAGTTCATAAACATTCAATCCGCTCGTCTACTTCAGCTCACTCGTGTAAGTATTTCTATATTAGAAATGTGTTTAAATGCCTGCAAATCTATTGTGATTTCTTAAGCGTTTAGCTCAAGGTGATAGCGTACTGTATCTCCCTTTTTCTTTTAAAATAGGCGTCTTAACTGTCTGCAAAATCACCTACAAGATGTGCGGAATCATATGGGAAAATTTTGCAGCTGTTTGCATAGCATCTCCTAAAAAAGGCGAATGGAAGAAAATACTTCAGAATCTCAATAACAATGCGGGGCTTTGCTCACTGCATCGAAGCAATGCATGGCAAACACATAACTTGTAAACGCTTGTGTAAAGAATTTGATCACACACACATTGGAATTGTCAAAGTGAAGCAGCTTGGCCGCGAATAGCGTCATTGGAAGCGTATCGCCGCCGATATTGAACACTTAGCATCGTGAAGCGACAGTTGCGCATTAGTAAGAAGCAATCTGCTTAACTTAGCACGCTGTCGGGACCAGCCATCAGAAAATTTTGAAAGAATTCACATCGATTACGCCGATTCTTTTAATATCATCAAAAATTTATCGCCACAGGTTATTCAGCGATAAATGGTCCGGCAGGACGATATATTCACCCTATAAAAACGAATTTAACATGAGATACAATATGATAAATTGCCATTGACAAAGAAGGAGGTCCTTTTACGCTGTAGAATAATTTTCTTGGCAATTTGTAAAATTCCCGCTATATATTTTTATGTGGATATATTCAACAATATCTTACTTAAAAAATTGTGCAAAACAAAATGATTTTATATGCTAAGGCCCATTAATTGTGACAGATAATAAATTATTATTTGTTTTGTGGTTATTTTTTGGAAAATGTTTTCTTACTATATTATTATTACTATATTTTTTTACATTTAGATCGTGGACGTCCAACCTTTAGGTCGACCTGGAAGATGACCAATCGTTCTAATATTAATAAGAACTGAATTAAAGAGGAATTGACTTAGTCAATGACGGATTTTAATAATTTCAGTAATAATACTTGGCGAAACCAAGGATATTATATTTCATTTAAATGGATATGGCAGCTTCGGAATTCTTTTACGTAGTGCAAGAGTAATTTCTTAGTTGCCATAGACAGTATTACAAGTTCTTATAAAGTAGACCAAAACATAACACGCGCCGAGAATACCGTCCTTAAGATAAAACGGCCGAAATGTACTAAATACCATTTTTGTGTGTGAAAGGGTCAAAGAAAGGACATTTCTTCTGTTATTGTAGGCAATATAATGGATATATTTAAACTTCATCTGACTACGATAAGCGGAATAAAGATAAGGGTTTGTTTAAGCGCAAGTTATTGATTGCTGGATTTAAAGGGAGTACTGCCACCGTACGTGCCAAGGGTTAGGCAAACGTGATTTAAATATAACAGAAAATTGCAAATAATGGACACTTTTCTGTTCGTTTCTTTCCTTAGTCTTTGCTTGTGTTGCACTTTTTTTAAATTTAATTTTGAAACTATCATATGAAATAGTTTGGTGAGTTTTTAAATGCGAACAACAAATAATATTTTATTGAGAATTTAAAAAAGACTAAATATGTGTTGCAAAAAAGAAAAGAAAAGAAAAATCGACAACAAAAAATTTGTAAAATAAATTAATCTGTTTGGATATGAATAAGTTTCTGGCGTTGTGTTTTACATTAAAAAAAGGTTCTACTCATATAGTAAGATAAGGTCCCTTATTAAACGCTCTGCCCTATTTCGCTCAATACAATTTTTCGTTTATTTTGGTCATCAAATATTAAAAATTATACACTATTACCGTTCAAAGGTTGGCTTTCCTTCGTGAGAGTGTTCACATCGTGAACCGAACTACTCCAAATTTAGTAAATTTTGTTGTCAAAGATGTTGACATATCTCGTGCCGAAAATTAGACCGTGATGCCTGCGGGACAAGATCAGAATTCTCGGAAAGATCTAAATTTTTCATTAGCAGTACAAAAGTCAACACGACATTCAAATTGAAACCACTTAGCATTCTATGAAGTGAATAAGCAAATGGAGATAAACACAAATATCGCCATATAATGCCATATAAATGTTTTCTTCTTTCTTAACGGGGAGGAGTCCGACAAATAGGCTTACATCGACATCAGAAGATTAGGATAGATTTATAAGGGAGAGGGTCCAAAAATATCAGGAGGTTGCATTAATTTTTTATTGTTTCTCAGCCAAAAAAGCGGAGTTTCTGGTGGCGTACTGTAACTGGCATTGAAAAGTGGATCTACTGCGACGGCCTCAAGTGCGAAAAGTCCTGGACTAGTCCAAGAGAGCCATCCCCATCGATACCGAACCGGACTATTAATGGTCATTAAGCTTTGCTGTGCGTATGGCAAAATTGTGTATTACGAGCTGCTAAAACCAAATGAAGCTATTGTCGCAGATGTCTACCGACGTCAGCAGACCAAACTGAACAGAAAAAACCAGCAAAAGCGGTTAACAAATGCAAAGTTATATTCTTACATGACAACGCTCGGCCACACGTTGCAAAAGTTGTCGAGAGATACATTGTTGCAGCTCGAATGGCAAGTACCGCCACACCCAGCGTACTCGCCAGACATGGCGCCTCTTGATTACAACTTGTTCAGATCGATGCAACATAGCTTGGCCTGCACGCGGTCCCGCAAGGTTGATGAAGGGCGAAAATTGGTCAGTGGGTGGACTGTTGCCAAATCAATATAAATTCTTTCGACGCGGTCTAGCCATGTTGCCAGAAATTGTAAATATTGTAAATATTGTATAAATGGTGGAAAATATTTTGATTCATGTACATTACACCAATTTTCCTCAGCAAATGTCTTTTTCAGGGGAAAAATTATCAAAATTGACGCAGTTCCGTCTCACACGAGCTATATTAAAAGTAATTTTTTTTGTGCAACTTTTTTTCTTAGGACTTCATATGGGAAGTAAACTTATTCCGATTCGAACGATTTTGAATAAGATTTGTCCTCTCGTCAAACTATGCCCCTCTGGCAAGTTTCATCAATATAGACCGAAAATTTGGACTTGTAGGTTGACAAACACATATACGTGGATGGGCATTAGACGGACAGATTAGAAATTGGAAAATAGTTCTGAATCAGTTGCTACATTGAAAGGCAGGTCTATCTTAACTGTTAAATACATCCAAGCAAACTTACTAGAAGCCTACTAACAAATAATTTACTCAAAATATTGACCATCGCCGGCTTATTTTACTACTAACGGTAAAAGAAATTATATTGCTATTTCCACGGGCAAAGGACACATGTTCTTGTCAAATTATCTAAAATATGACTTCTTTTGAGGATAAGGTCATAAGAATGGATAGCGAGAAACAAGTTGTCGATTGAAACCAATTTTATGAGTAAGCAGAAATATCTATCGAATTCTGAAGATAGCGGGGGTGACATTTCAAGTGGTTCAAGTTCAATACTAGTAATGTTTTTCGGCGGCCTTGGTCATATTGTGTGGTAAATTACCATGACGATATCAAGACTGAAAATCAAGCTCGGTTTCATTGCCTTATTTAATTCGCAGAACTTCGAGGATAAAGATGAATGTTAGAGGTACACGTCCAAAAGTTATTACTAGTTTCCTGATCGCTATGAAATGTTATTTGCGGTTGCGGTATGTCGAAAGTCATATAGTATTTGGAATTTGCGATGACTTTCGATTCCATATGCCAAAATTAATTAACTAACTAGTTAAAGGTTAATTACACTGAAATGTAACCTGTTATTTGCCCCGATGTATTCAATTCATGGCTTTTCGTCCGTTCAAACAGAGCTTCCAGCTTTATTACTAAACCCAAAAAAATGTTGCTTTGTGAATAATCTCAAAAGATCAATTGTTTTTTCCATAGGGAGTTCATAACCTATCTAAAAAGTCAGAGAAATCGTGACAAATCGGGACAAAACTTTGAATAAAATATCTCGTGCATTTATTTTTGTAATAAAAACGTTGAATTTTGCTGACAACCCTGAACTTATTTGTACTTCTAAAATTGTCCTCATGGTGTAAGATGTGTGTATTCACATCAGATATTGACTTGAAATTTTATCCATACACTTTTTAAAAATGCACAAAAGCCTCACATATGCAAGATTTAATAAAGGCCTAATGATATTAATGTGAAATTGCAGATCAACATCTGTTTTGCTGCGCAGTAAAACATTCAGTAAGCCTCAAGGCTTTTCAAAATTTTCGTACCTTTTGAAGTATGTGTACGGCAGTGCGTCGTCGAAAGGTCTTTGTGAAAATTAGTGAAAAGTTTAAACTACATGAGGAGGCGAGTTAGAAAAGATTATTGAAAGTTTGAGGAGTGAACCTCTCTGTCATTTAAACCCATAAGGCATGTTCAAGATCAATATTTTCAATGATAGCTTTCTTCCATTGCTGGATAAAAAAATTCAGATGAAATAGTAAAAATTGCATTAATAGTCTGCAGCTGCTATCGGTAAAGAAGATTGTTTATCTTTAGAGAAGAAAGACATGTAATAAAAATCCCAATGTTGTGATTAACAAAATTTCTCACATGCATGTAAATATAAACAAATCAAAAGGCTCTCCAAAGCAATTGAACACACCTTTTAAACGTTTGTGTTTTATAAAAGTAGTAAGATTCTTTCTCTCTGTTTTGTTTTTTCATTTTTTTTCCTCTTTTTATTTATTTTTTTTTTTATTTCTTTCTTTTCTTTGTTATCTTAGCAAAAGAGATAAAGACGAGCTTATAGGTATTTAAATGCTTCTGCTTACGTGCAACACAGACTTTTACTACGTTGATCTCCTACAGTAAACTGTTTAGTTAAAATTTCCCTAAAGACACATATGTATGTGTACGCAATCATTCCTACAACTAACTAACTAACTTGAGTACAAAAACTATGGCAAAAAGAAAAAAACAACAAAGAAAAATGTGTAAGCAAAAGAAGAAGAATCGAGTGTAAGAAGAATGTGTTTGTTTAACTATATGCTAAAAGGCATACAAAGGCATGAGGCATAAGGGGCAAATGAGAAGACGTACTACAATAAGTTATTATGATAACAATGCTGAAAAAAAAACGGTTAAATGTAAAGGAGCGTTTATATATCTGTGGTGAAGTGTATGTATATAAAGGATAAAAGAGTTAAATGTGTGGTTAAAATGCTTTCTTTCAAGAAGAAGAAAGAAATTATATATGGCTTGGCACGAATTTTTTAATACCCACCACTCGCTTGCGTACGTTGTTTGACTGCACGATAGAAGTAATACCTCATATCGTTTACATACATATATTTAAAAAAAATTTGCTTACACTTTGGGTGCTCTATGTAGATAAAAACTCAATTTACATACTTCGCCTTAATTTCGTACAGTGTCTTTTCTTTTCGGGTATCTTTCGAACTTGGATAATGAAAAAGGGCGATTGTATAAGGAGCCCTTAAGCTAATCGTACAAGCGTGGTAAGATCTAGAGCAACATTCTTTTTTTTTACATAAGAAATTAAGGCCGTAAATGTAACCTCAGCGGACAAACAGAGGATACACGGACATACCTGTATTGATTTTTTGTATATACAAAGCACTATATAGCACTTTCCAGTAGCTTCAAACATTTCTCCATTAAACGAGGTTTTAAGTTGCTAACCGCAGAAGTAACGGATAAATACGCAGACAGGCAGAGATATCTTATGTACCTTTGGTATATCTGGAGCACATTTTCATTTCGTTAAAAATATTAGACAAATTTGTTTTACTTTTTTTACTGGGAATAAAAATAAACGATATTCTGAGTAATTTTTTCAAAATGTTTTAAAAGACAAAAAATTCCAAGAAGAGATGCAAAGAAAAATTGTTTGAAAAAAAACTGGCAAAATTAATTTGGCATTCATATGTTTAATTAAAAAAAAAACTAATAATCCTTAAAGTACTTATTTACAAACTTTCTAATCAAAAGTATAAACAAATAAAAAAACATTGATGCCATAGTTAACAAAGAGGGCACGAAAAAACATAATTTTTTTTTTGGCGGACTTTCGCTTAATAGCATTTTATATTATATGTAGATTGCTGTTGTTGTTGTTTTTGTTGTTGCTATTGCTGTTTCTGTTGCCGTTATAGTTGATGTTGATGTTGTCGATATTCAACATTTGTATAACATGAGCATACGTTTATAAACTAAACGTATGCTCATACGTTTATAAACTAAACGTATGCTCATACCTATAAACGTGTATGTATGCATGTGTCCCCATCTATATATATATACATATATGTAACTTCAAGTTGCCGCACAATTTCATTCAATATGCATGAAATTTTATATGTACGTACAATGCGCGTGAATGTAAATAATACGCCCCACTGACTACACGTAAAAAATGATGGGGCAACAAAAAAGAAAACTTCAGTGAAAAACCCCGCTTTGACCGCTAGTCTATTAAAATGAATTCTATGCATTCGTTGTAATATCTACGTACTTACAATAATGTTATTTTTTTGAATGAAAAAAAAAACCAAAATGAAAAAAGCGCAAAAATGTAAATGCTACAAATTGAAGACTAGAGAAATTTTGTATGTATTGTTTTTATTTACTATTTGTTAATACTGTTGCTGTTCTGTTTGTGCCGTATATATGTGCGTGTTACCAGGTTTTAACAAATGCTTGTGCATAGAAAACAAACAAATTCTTCTACTCGCGTACATATGTTAACCTTATGTAGTTTGTGGTTGGAATAGTTTAAACTAAATCTAAAGTATAAAGTTGTTGTTGTTATTGTTTTTTCCAGGGAGATTACAAAATCGTTTCGTGTACACATTGCATATGGAATTTTTTATGAATGAAATATTTATAAATGGTTTTTAGTAAAAACTACACCATTTTTATTCCTACAAAAATTAAAAGAAAATCCTTTAAGCGAGAAACCAATCGACTTTTACAAGACTTGAATTTAATTCGAATATTGATATTACTGCGAATTTTTTGTTTTCTTCATAAGCGATGAAAAGCATCATTTAACTGTCAAACGTAAATATAATTTATGTCAACTTTGCCTTCACAATATCATTGTTTCCTTCTCTAGAAAAAAATTGATGAAAATTTGAGTTCTCTTCTTTTTTACCCATAGCAACCTTTTTTTCATATTTTAATACTCAAAACAAATATTTGCGGGGTTTAGGGGAAACATTTTTTTATGGGTACTAAAAAACAGTAGCTTGCAAGGAACACGAAATGATTTACATATATTTTTCGAAACATTGTAAGCGAGATTAAGGTTAAAGTTAAGATGAAAAATGTGTGTTGGAATACGCAGAATAACTTGGTACACTTAAGAATTGATAAGGGAATATGAAAGAGAAGATCATCTACAGACACCTACAGAATGTAGATCCTCCAATCGGGAGCCACATTAAGCCAACGCTGAAGTTCCCCCGAGTTGAAACATGTATTCCTTTACTATATAAAAGCTGTTCAGATTACTCTAAATCTTGTTGTCGAGCATAGTCTGTGTGAATAATTCCCAGTTTGAAGGGAAGAAATAATTCAACTCTCCGAGTTAATATTTTCGATTGTTAAGACATTTAACTACGATATTGATTTATTTTAGCTCTATCGATCGTGGTTTTTTGCTAGACAATACAAAATCGAGCAGCCCTTTCATCCCTTAATGATACGTAGTGAAATTTCTTAACGAGTTTGTTTGTTCCATTTTTTAGATTACTTCTCATTTAACTAACCATTGGATGTGAAACTTCAAAAAATCTCCGCCCTACAGTAATTCATTGCACGGCTTCTTCAGAACTCTTTATTAAACTACAATGGAAACTAGTGTATAAAAGCATACAAAAGTACTTAATAGGATTAAAATTCCTTTACACTGCTTTTTAAAAATATTTACTGTGACAACTTACACAGGATTGCATAAGCCAAAACGCCGTAAGTGAACCTGTCGAAGCATTCTTCACGCGCGGTGGAAATGCGTCAATTTCGCACGAAAAGTTATGGTCACGAACTAATTTCTTTTTTGATTTGATTCAAACTAATAAATGCAAGCAATGAATTGTAATTTATTGTCGCGACTATAACTTCCATGCGTTTCATTTTTAATCATAGGGAAGGTTGATAGCTAAATTAAAATATATCGCATTTCTGTCCTTACAAATTGAGCTGAAATGTTTAAATTAGAAAAGCGAATGTGTGCATGTTCTAAGGACTAGAACGGCTTTCATCTCCTAACAAGTCGAATATTGCACGACATCTTTTTCTTCTTCTTAATATAAACAATCATTCAGAGGATGTCCCCTATTCGTGTAAAACGTACTGTACTGTAGGAAGAAGTGAAAAAAGGGAAAGAGATGGGAAAATAGTGGTCGCAGCCTAGTGGATGTGTACCCAATTGGGAGATTTTATGGCTTTATGGACTGAGCACTCGTTATAGGTACAATCAAAGCACTTTCACACTGAGGTTTGAAACCGGAAACACTGACTTGGACTATGGCAATTCTGGCCTATTCGACTACGCTTGTGAACTCTAATGCAACTCATCGTTCTTCATCCTCACCGCCGCCCCGTCTTCCCCATCGTTCCACATGTTTGTATTTTCAATTTGAACCTACACAAATACTACTCTACTCTTTTCTCTCTCTCGAGCGACGATTCCTTCTGACCATCACCGGGCCCACACGTCCGGGTGACATAATCCTGTCTTATCAGTTCATGCGCGACGTGAGTGTTTGCAGGCTCAACATCCTGTTTTAGAACATCGGTTATCTCGTCTTCTATTCGCCCGTTTATTTTTTGGTTCGGCCATATGATCATTAGTCTATCATTCTATGCAGGCGTCTATCCATCAACGGGTCTCCTCAATCATGCCACCGTTCGCTTATTTCAGTTGCTTATTTCATTCTTCGCGTCACGCCTCGCCCTTCATATCTTCTTCTGCCCATGAGTCCGTAGGTTCTTTTACCTACTGAAAATTATAATCATGTTTCTTTAGATAACAAACTTAGCACGTCCTTGTTTCAGAAGTTTATATATTTTGTATTTCGAACTTTCGAAATGTCTTAAAACAGTTAGTCTACTATATTCATATTTCTGTATTCATCCTTAAAAGACAACGTCTTCTAACTAAGGGAAAATTATTAAAAACAACCTGGTAAAGTTAAACAACGATTCCCAAATACCCAGTGCATATACGTCTTCTCACACACTCATACTATCGCTCATAAACTGACAACGAGCTGTAACATAACTTATATATTCCATGTAGTAGTCATGCAAAAACAAACGTACTAAGAAACACTATATGACAGTATATAAAATTACGGCAATAACGGCACAAAAAAAGGTTAAGCAGGTACTATATAAAGAGAAATTGCATGAAAGTTGAAAAATTACATACAGGTGAGATCACAATCAATTTTTTATCTGATGCCTTGTTATTCGTTTTGTCATTCCTACGAAACCGCAATGTATTGCTTGCTGTATTGGAAGAGAAAAGAGAAAAATAAAAGGTATATGTGTATGTGAAATAATGAAGAAAATGTATTGGGAATATTTGCAATCTTTATAGACAACAGTTTATCATAAGCACACACAGCACATACATCTATGCTTTATGAAAACAGTGTATTCGTTACCCGTCTGTATTTTCTTACTCGTTCTTTCCTCTCTTTCCTGCTAAGTAACATCAATTTTTGCTGCATTGTAAATTTTTATTGAAGTTGCTTAATATTCAATGGTAATATTTTGTTGTTTGTTATTTCCATCCACGCTTTTTCTTCCCTTTGCTATCTTCAATAACGTATAATATTGCTGTTGACAATGATGATAGAATTGTTGCTGTTTCCTACTGACATATAAGTTATTTTGTTTTTTTCTCAAATGGGGTTGTCTTTTATTACATCACTTTATTATCGGCGCAGCTTCACGCTTAAATATTAAAATTTTTTATATTGTAAAATGTTGTTTATTGTCTTTTACAGAAGCTTTTTATCATATATAAGGATTAGTAATGTAATGGAAGAACAAATGTTGGTAAATTATTGTACCGACTTCAAGATAACTGAATGAGTAGCTTGAACTTTAATTTCCAATAAAAGCCGCGTACAAAACCTGACAAAAAAGTCGTTATAAAAGTGTTTCGTGTGAATACACAAAATGATATCAAAAAGATGTTAAATTCATATAGAATATGTCCCACATTTTTTTCTTTTATATATTGCTCGGAAAAAGGATGTTCATCGTTAGGGGATTAGTTTACCACTGTCACCGCTGAGCAAAACTTGTGGTATGCGCAGGCACACACCGTTTTTCAATATTATTAATATTTGTGAACTGTTGTATGTACATGTAAAAAACATTTTACTTTGTCTACTTTTGAACACATAAAGTTGATCAATGTAATGTGTAAATAAATCGCCACTCTAAATAAATCATCACTCTAAACATAATCTTCTTCCAATAAGGATTTCAATGTTTTCTGATATGAAGAATTTTACTGTTTCACGATAATCAAAGAAGAGCTTTTGTTTTCAATTTGAAATTTGAAATTTGAAACACAAACAAAACTGTACGGGGTATTTTGGTTCACCGTTTCTTTTCTTTCTTAGATGGTGGTTCATGTCATTGACTGTAACTGGAGTTTTCTAAATATTCAATTCTTGAACATTAATTTTTAACCATTTTTCCATATAAATGTAATACTTAGAATAGAAATGAATAGTAAATGAAATACTTAGAATAGAAAGAAGAAAATGGTCCTATGGAGCGTTGTCACATAATCTTGGTGGCCAATTCCTATTGGCATTTCTGAAGAAGTCACCGTTATTGAGCGTTCCGCTTCGCAAGTTGATTATGTCGTCAAATGTATGGCATGCTGCACTATTTTATTGAAATAACATATCATCGACGAAGTATCAACAATCACATTTCTGCACTGTTCGCACGATTTTTATTTTCAAAAATAACATGTTCAGCTCACAAATCACACTCAAAGACAACACGCAAAGAGGCAACTTTCCAACCAAACACGTAACGTCGCCTGAGTGTACATATTTAAACAATTTCTATGGTCTGTAACGCTGCGTATTTTTTCATGGTGAGCTGGCAAGCAATATTGAATACAAAAGTACATTTGTGCTTGATCTAGGAAAAGAAGAAACATGGGCCGTATGTCGTTTTCAAAAAAACACGCATATTGGTACGCCCAGTTGAAGTTTTCGGCTTAAATTCCTTTGCACTTGTTCCTTTGCTTTGCGCCACTAAATGGTGCAAATAGAATTTTATCCTTATCAGTAGGAAGTGGTTTCCAAATGCAGCGTTCACTATATGTTTTCTGAATAGTGCCTATATTATAAGTGTCACATTGGCATTTGACAACTAAAATAGCAGAATTTCGAGCACGAATATGTACACGCAAGAACAATGCACTAAAATTATTCAAACTTAGTATGAAACGTACAAAGCGTCCAAAGAGTGAATTGGTTCTATTCCTGATAAATCAAGATCTGGCGGACCTAAAGAAAACAATAACATCCATTTCACGACATTCGCAAGCGTTACGCGTTGGTGTTTCCAATGCTTGGTGAATTTTAAATTATGAGCTGCACGATTCATTTCGCTTGTTCTGCAAAATATTTAATTGCTATTTTCATTTAATTACCATTATCGCTGCTTCACTTGTTAAAAGGCCCAAGCTCTTCTATTAGATATTTAGTTGCCAAAATTTTTTCCTTTTTCTTCCGTGTGTGCAGCGTTTGTAAAAGCTTGGAAGCATAACTTCCGCTTTGACTACTCACGTATTTGTATTTGTATTAAAGCAAGGAGGCGTAATATGTTATGACTGCGTTTTAAACGAAAAGCGCGGCAGTTATGCAAACAACATTATTCCAATCACAAGCAAAATAATTCAAACTACAAGCTAAATTTTCACGTAACATGTCAATCAGTAGTTCCTGTTATATATAATAATAGTTTTGAACATGTCGATCTTCAAACGACGCCTGCAAAAATTTTATTTCATTTCAATTCGATTGTTTGCGAGCTACCCACAGGTCTTAGTTTCTTTCAAAACAGCGGAGAAATACGATTTTCGTATTTTGACTTAGCTTGTCGATTTTGCATTGGCTTGAAAAGAGTTATGACAACTCTTCTAATCAGAAGCAGAGTTTTTCGGTGATTTGATGATTTTAAACGGCGTCGCCCAGGCACTTCGACCACTAATCGTTAAAAACATCCTGAAAATTATTCTTGATAGCTGAAAAATGATACCGTCAAATATAACTGATGGATAGTCAGAAGCTAAAGTTGTCAAAAGCATGTGCATTCACTAATTTGCACGAAAATTTGCCCGTGGGAAAGGTGGTTTTCAAATGTGTATCGCGTCTACTCTGCACGGAACGAAAACCCTGTGTCATAAGTCGATGGCTACCATGGAGAAATTGAATAAATTGACGTGCGAATCGACAACTCCAGCCACCATATTTCCCAGATCTAGAGTTCAGCGGCTATTATTTGCTTACAAAGCTCGAAATTATGCCCCAGGGAAAAAAATTTAAAGCGAATTATGAGGTCATTGCGGAAAGTGAATGATGTTTTGATGATCGTGACAAAGCAATTTAAAAGAAAAGAAATTGTTAAAGAAGCGTTGGACCGCTTATATCACTTTTGAAGCAAGTTTTCTTTTATTTTTTGTTTCCTTGAATTATTGCCCAAAGTAATATATTTAACCTAAGTAGAGAAATTTTTTTAATTTCTTTTCTTTATCAGGCGGTTTGTTTAATGCACTCACACGAAAAAATAAGCTAGTCTGGACTGTTGACGAAGTTTATTTCCGCGGGATGATCTTGGCATTTGAACCAGGGTACCTACGATTTGAACGGACCTGTTATTGTGAGAAGAGAAATAGTAGTATTTTCGGCATTTGCTCATTATCTTCTGTTTCTTCATGCAATGAGACGCTTAATTTGTGTGAATTAAGTTTTTATACATATTTACGAATAAACAAAATTTCCCTGCTCATACCAAATGTCGCAAAGCTAAGTGTACAATAGTCACGATTAAAAAATTGGTGTTCGCCAGTTCAAATCTCAGTAAGTTTGTCCGTATTTGGTCATAGGTCTAGTGAGTGCTCATTCCATAAAGATATAATACCTATCGATTGGCCATACACTATCTGGGCTACGACCAATCCCACCCCTTATCGTTTTTTCTTACCCCATTTCTTTCTGGCCACTATCGTGTAACACGTATGAACGGTTGTCTAAAAAAAAATTATTCAATTAAATACAAACATATTGTTGCGAACTTCGCTTTTCTCGATACGGTCCGTATCACTAGATTGTGGATATTCTTTTCAAGAGAAATGCACTTCAAAATTCTTTTAACTTCAAGTTTCTTTATTTACAATCTACTTCTGCAAGGGTAGGATTTATATTTCACTTTGGCAATGGTCTCGACTTTTCAATTCTAATATTCTTTTTCGAATCCAAAAGGTCTTGCACGACTCACTGTTCTTGTCCGACTGACCCTGCCTTCCGCAAATAGCCTATTTATATACATTTTTACAAGCATGTTACTATTACCTAACTTCATGGCTTTATTTTCAATCTGCTAAACTGCTTTTCCGCTAATCGATTTCGTCGGCCGGCAGCTGTATGTGGCGCCGCGAATATACACTAAGGAATTTATTACTTGAGAGAAATCAATTAGTTAGCATTAACTGGATTTGAGTTTTCCGTAACAATATCAAATGAAGGTCTTATCTTTGTCACCCATTGGCCTGTTGTTAAAAGCGAACTGAAACCGAAGAACCACCTTAGAGCAAGTCAAAAATCAAAGACATGTTGACTGTTTTTTTCGATTATCGTGGTGTTGTTCACAAGGAGGTGTTGCTTCGAGAGAATCAAAATAGGTCTTTAGCGAAGAATCTACTCCTGGAAAACGTCCAAAATTATGAGGAAGCAATTGAATGTTCCATCACTTTTTCAACAAGAATCAATTCAAACCCTTCCGTAAATTAAATACTTGTTAACGCGATCTATTTTCTAGTACGGTTGTTTAACAACTTAAGTTTTGTCAAATTCTAACTTATTTTTTCAAAATGAAATGAAATTTTTCTCAGACATCAATAGTTAACAGAAGTGTGTGCTTATTTTTACATACATGCAATAGCTACGAAGAAGCTTTAGAGAACCTATAAAGTACATGTATTCTTCACATTTTGAATCGATTTAAGTGTGTCCATCTGTTAGTCTGTGTAATGATGGTGGTAAATACCCCGTTGGTTACAAAAATGATGATATCGACATGAAATTTAGTAAAAACTTTGGAGGTTCATGGCCAACAGTAAGCGTAATCCACTATTGCTTTCTGAGTTTTTTGGTTATAGCATAAACTTATTTAAGTATATTCTAGAGGGTTGGTGCAAAAATGGAAAAAACGAGCACGCGCGCCCAATATTATAGGATATTTAAATTTCATTTGTTTCTGTTGTTGGTCTGTTCGGAAAAGCCAAATTACGTAGATAAATACATCACCTTAACGCTGATGTTGGGTGAATAAAAATGAACAGAAATAAGAATAAGTAAGAAAATTATATTCGGCTGTGGCTGAAACTTTTAAATACATAGCCATCTCCTTTATCCTAACTAAAACTAAAAGAAAAAAAACAAGAATACTAAATTTTCACACTTCATAATACTGGATGCGCGGAGTCGATGTTTTCGTTTCTCGTATAACATACATTGGAATGTTGACCGAGTGCCTATTGTGGTTTATGAGTAATGAACAAAAAACCGAGAAAGCAAAGTTGGTCTCAATTTGTGTTGGGCTATAGGCATGACCTTAACCTTTAGTCCTTTTTCAATTCTTCGGTGAAGAACAAAAAGATTGCGTTAAATTATTCGTGAAATTCTTTAACATTTAGAAAGGATGGCAGATTTGTATAGACTTTGGTTTAAAAATCATGTTTATTTGCGAAACAAATTTAGTCCAGCATCTAATATGGCAAAAGAATGATTTTACAAAGTCGCTTTTCCTTGCAGATTAAGTGCAGTCAATCTTTTTTTAAGGGGGTAAGAGGTTTAGATTTATATTTGAGTAATAAATGTAAATGCAGTAGCTAGTAATTGACGATCATGTATACGCTTACCATTAACAAGTATAATAGATCAGATATCGAGCTTATCACGAGCATATTATAGGCGGTATATGAAACGTATCTTTGAGATTGACACCTCCTGGAGCAGATTTCGTATACTCGCATGCTGGGCACAAAAACTGGCTTTTCACCTAAACTAACAAAGAAATATTAGTCACGTTTTCGTCAACATCGATAGGATACATTTTTCTCACAAACAATTCGAATTGTTCCAAGTTAATGTACTTTCTTATTAAAGAAACGGATAATCTCCAGAAATTAAATAGAATGCAATTATAACCTACAAGAATATGTGACGATAATCCCACTACGCTGAATTCATTGCGCATGAGTTACAAAGCGTCATTAGCAGTGCGTGTCGATTTAAGACAAACTTGAGTGGAGAGTAAAACCAATAACTTCCAAAATATCGGTCCATTATTATTATTGTTGTTAATTTAGCCAGAAAAAGAAATTCTGTGACGAAAGTCTTAAACCACTAGCATCCATCCGGCTTTATTGAAAATTCTACCGCGCTTGAGATTTGAACCTACGACCGTTGAGTTCTTACTCGAGATCCTTTGCGTATTCGGCCACTCGGCATATAATATTCAACTAAATCCGTCGTAAAAGAAGAAATTCGTGAAGTTAACCCGTTTACATACCACAGGTATAACAGGCAAACTGAAAAGAAAAACAAATTTTTACTGAAAATTTTACTTGTCAAAGGAAAGATTTGAATTTCCAATCAGCGTGGGCTATCAAATAGTGATGACGGATGAGAATAAGAAACGAATAATTGACGAATAGTAACAGAAGTTTAAGATCAATATGTATTTGAATTGTTTCGTGTGGACGAGGATGCATAAAAATCAATAAGCAGTCATGTCGCCAAATGTCGAAAGTTAATGTAATATTTACCTAAATGATAAGGCGTCATATAAGCACATTTTGGTGCGGTGCCTATTTCTACATTGTACGAACAAAATTCACTTTTTCTTTTGTTTTCACACTCTGTCGTCGTCAAAGGTTATCGATTGTCGGTAAAATTTATCATGCGCATATCCAGACTAAATACATGCAGGATTGTGAAAACGCTAGAATTCCAATCTGCTACAACCGTCGCGCAACCATTTTATGACCGAATAATCGATCTTTTTAACTTTTAACTGTCTAGATAAAGCGTATACACGTGCTACCGCCTGTGAAAATGTATGCGAGCTAATTGACTCGTAAACGTACTTCGACTTACGTTACGATCCCACTGTGGATGGTGTATGCCTTTCAGGAGTTTTTACAAATTAATTAACATTTGCCTTACGAAATTTTAAATTTGTATGCAAGAAATGCAGAGGATATCTAATAGTGCGGTTCTCGTACGAGGGCGTATGCACTGTAAGAGCAGGATAACCTCTGTGGGTGGTTTTAGCATTAGAAGTAGAGGAAACTGTTCATGTTTAAGAAAAACCTTATATTAGTCAGGTCACAATTAACTTATAAAACAAAATGTCCATCAAAATGGACACGAAAGTTTCATCAACAGGCATCCCCATATTAATTTTTTACTCTTTTATTATAACTAAGATGCGTTTTGCCATTCGCTTAGCATTCTATCTCTGGCAAGATAGGACTTTTCTCTTGCGTCGAGGCCTTGTTCATATATTATCCTCGGCACGTTGTGCAAAAGAAGCTGCATAGTCTTATTGCATATAAGCGGTACGTAGACGAGGGACCCCTTTTGTACATCACATAGGAAGCGTAAGCGTGTGCGTGTGCTTAGCACAAGATTTTTAATTGTCTGGGTCAAGGGCAGTTGTCCTTCTATTTGAATTGAATTGTCCTTGTAATTGAAATTTGATACAAATATTTACTATTACTGATTGAAAGGACGGCAATTAAGAGAAAGGTGGCCTGGAGGAATTAATATCACAAACTCCAAAATTTTTATTATTTATTTATTTTGAGGTTCGTTTTTAAAGAAGAAATAAATTAAATAAAACGTTTCGTTTAAATTTTCTTGCTATTTTTGAAGTACTGTAAAAGCTCTTTATTCGCGGGATACATGTTCCGCGAATACAGAAATCGTGAATACGGAATGGTAATTTATATGGGATTACCATAGAAAGGAACAGCAACATTTAAAAATATGTATACATATTTTATTCATTGCGTGATAAGGTTGCTTTCATTCTGTTTGTTGACGTTCTCAAAAACCTCGGTCGCGGAAATTTATAGCCGCGAATATAGTAATTTGGTCGCATCTTTTTAATCCGCGAATAATGAAAACCCGAATGAAGGAAAAGCGAATAAGAAGCTTTTACTGTATTATAAATTTTTAATTATTACATTGAAGAATAAACAAGTAAAATGACTATAGTGGGGCGCAGTCCGCCATAAATACCGTATACCATCATACAGTTATTCATAAAACCGCATTTCAAAGTAAGGCGCTATATGGGACATAGCCGAAAAAGTGGTTTGATCCAAACCACTTTCAATAGCTTTCATCTTCGGGAAAAGCACATAAGTGTTATTTTTAATTTTTTTAAATTTTAATTTTATTAAAATATTCCAAAAAATTTGGCCCGAATGTTGAACACAAGAAAATAAGACGAGCAGACGAACAAACGGACGGGCAAACTTACATCTTTTCGGAAAGTGGTTCATAATCAATCGGTGTAATAAAAGGAGAGTCTATGTCAAGTCCTTCCGACTCGCATAAAGTAGCGCATGGTATTAGAATAAAACTCGAGTGCAAGTTGTGAGTGCAATTTTCTTTTATAATATTTTACTAATAATAGAAGATAATTGACAATATTACTTGGAAAAACTTTTCTTTTTAAAATTTTTAAAATTTTTTAATTTTCTTTCTATTCTGTCATTTATGAATTATTATTAAAGTTTGTAATATTCAGATAGCACCAGCGACTTTAGTTTCGGCTTTATTGCCTGTCCGCTTGAGTAAATTTTGCTGAATTGAAATAAGACATCGCGAAGTTATGGACAAACATAAGAAAATACATTAATTAAAAATAAATAATTGTTTTCTACTTTTTCAAAATTTTATACGGAACGATAACACGAAGCACCAAAAAAGAAAAACTGCAAAGAAACTCAAGAGCACAGAACAGGGGAAAGGTAGATAAATGGGAAAAAAATTTGATACGAAAAAGATACAATTATTGAGAAAGGAATTTAAATCTGAAAAGTAAATTTTAGAAAATTGGAAAAAAAAAATCTAAAATAAATAAAGCAAAATAGTCAATTATTTTGTGAATGAGTTTTGGAAGCGATTATTTCTTTCTCTTAGTAACTAAAAGGCAGTAAATCTGATTAATATTTAAAATATTTTTTGGATGCAGTTTATTAAGTTTTTAAAACTCCAGATATTAATAGACAATCGTCTTATATAGGACTCAGCCTGTACAAGATATTATTGAATTTGAAACACGTCTTATCTATGGGCGAAGTCTGCTTTTAAAAGTGAAATATATGTATATGTATAGGTATCACCCAAAAATATGCTAATCGTATCATGCTTGGGGAAAAAGACGAAATACTTATCGACATACGTACTATTTAATAAATAATTAAAAACACATTTCTTTTTTGTAGTATATGCTCAGTTTTCCTATCATTGTTAAGTATTAACAAACCCCACTCAGAATGCATGTAATAATCAGTTCCCCTTTCTGCTTCACTTTACTTTACAATGACACTACCCCGAACGGATGTATTAAGAAATGTGAGTTCATTTCTTACTATTATTTTTCACTTCCTTTTCGTTCCACTTCTTATTCATGTACTATGCTCTTCGCTACCGGATCGTCGGATGTCCGTATAGTAATTTTATGCATTCTTCTTCGCTCTTTTTTGGTAATTTTTTTCTTTCGGTAACACATTCAAATAGTTACACTTCCGTTTGCATTTGGCTTCTTTCCTGCTGCCGCAGTGTAAATGAAAAGTATTTAATGGTGCAAAAATGTAGTTAAGTAAATGATAACAATTGCAATGAAGAAAATGGAAAGACAGATATTTGAATTAAAACCATACATAAGAAGGTCACAAAGAATGCCATTTTAAAAATCTCTTGAAATATACAAGAAAAAGAGGAAAAAACCAAAGCAACCAAGAAAAAAGTTGCGAACTTGAAGACAACAATTTTTAAGCAAAAAACCTTGTAGGCTTAACATTTATAAAGAGCTTAAGAAGAAACGATGAAAAGAAATCTGGACAAGAGTGGAGTACAAAAAAATAAAAGTAATTTAATCGTGAAGACTGTATTTTCACATGTTTCACATTTAAATGTACAGCATATGGTAATATGTTCAATGCAGGAACTGCTCATGTAAATTTAAAAAATATAAAGGCAACTAATCTATATAGATCCGGTCATCACAGACAAATAAATCATTATTGCAAAATATTTGCACGACTTCATTAAAAATATTTCGGATGAATTAAGCATTCGCTTTGGACAAATATAACGTTTTGTCCAAAAAATAAGGAGAATTATACCTTAAAAATACGCACTGAGCATGGTTATCGAAATACACGTTGATATCTGGCGGCATTTTTGTGCCGTTTGTTTTGTTCTGTATTTAAAAATTAAAGCTTCGTATTTAGGTCGACATGGTTTTGGCATTTCCTGCTTCTGCAATTTGTGGCGTGCTTCTTACAATCTTCTCAAAACTTGTCATCAGAATATATGAATGTTCATAGCGCAATCTACTACTTCACACATGCCTTTTATTGACGCAGCATATCCCCTCTTTCATTACATACTTACTTGCATACATACGTACACTTATCTTCATGCTAACACATAAGTTTCATTTCGATGCTACTCATTTTGCTATATCGTCTCAAGACCATATGGATAATTACAAAAATGTATACATAATAAATATGTGTAAAATTAAATTAAAATGAAATAAGAAAATAATTGGAAAATATAAGAAAAACAAAATGACATAGTTAGGTGGCGGACGCGCCACCTAAGTTCACACGGAGAACTTGAGTTTATAATGAAGCTTCCCCGCTTATCTTAGTGAATCATCTGATGTTATCTGAAAAGAAGAAAAAGAAATAAAAGCACCTCAATAGTTCTCAAACCAGACAGCAAAGGGTTTCGACTGAACCATTTGGAATAATTATCAAGAAGGTGCATTATTATAATGCAAGGACAAATTTGCACCTAAGAGGTCATATTCCTTATCAACTGCTTGACCTTCAAAGGAATTTCTTATGAGCAACGTCACGGTAATCGGAAAAAACAATCAAGGTACGACTTTGTTTTTTTCTTTGTTTGGACGAAGAAGTTTACCACAAAATTTCAACTTTCCACCTGAATATTCGAATCAACCTAAACTAGCGGAAAGATGAAAAAAAGAAACAAAGCAGGAGTTAGGGATTTAGTTGGCGGGAAAAACCTACCTTCTCGAGTTTGACGTCTTCTGCGCTGAGATGTTTGAAAAGAGAAAATTTGACACACACAATCAAACTTCTTAACGTATGATATTGCGAAGAGTGAAAACGAAAGCAAAATTCAGGCCAAGCTTGTTTGTCCGCGTGAACTATTTTTATTCATTTATTTAGTTACTCAAACTGGTTACCAAAAAAATGTCAACCAATAGCAACGTGTAAATCTTCAACTTGTAGCCAATAATCATCGAGCTCCACTCTTAGTTAATAATAATTTTGGGGATAGCATCGCTATTTTCTACCGTGGAGATGATATATTGGGTGCCGTCAGCATTCCAGTACTGGGACCTTATTTCCTTAAACTTAAAGTACTAATTAATATTAGTAAATTTCAAGCAATCTGTTTTTTCAGAAATTGGCTCATCGCTGTAGACACGAACGTTTTCTCTGTATACATAATGTAACCATGAATTGCTCTTCTAAAACTTGGGCATGATATCAGATCCAAAAGTGAATATTGTTAACAAAGTAAATTATGCGATAAGGTTCCTATACAATTTACTTTATAGAGAAAACCACTGTTTTTTAAAGAGTTTTTTGTTTAGATGGGAGGAAAGGTTCAAAGAATAATTATATATTTCAGTATTCAACAAAAAAAATTATTTTCGAAAAATATATACAGATGACAAAACCGAAAATATTTTCGAGGGGTGTATTTACTTCAATTATTTTATTAGTGCGATATCCGACTATATGGATGTAAAAGCTCATATTTCGACCAAAAAAGGGCACTATTTTTCCTTCAGGTAATGAATTTATTTCACACACATTCTAAAAGATTCATAGTGGCTATTAAGCAATGAACAAAATTATTTTTCTGAGAAATGTACGATTGTTTCCCCTCCTAATGCAAGTTCCTTAAATATACAAAACAACAAAATAATGCTAAGCAGGTAAGAAAATAACATTCAAATCTTTTATAGTGTGTTGTCGTTAACTCGTTGTTTTTCAATATTGTAACGCAACCCATACTCGCGATAATAAAACTTTTACGTAACAAAGCCATACTCATCTGCAATTTATTTTTAGCAAGACACTCGATTTTTACTGTACAAACTTAATAATTAATTTTAGGTCTGGCAACATTTTGTAGAGCTATCAACTTTCGTCAAATCTAAATATCGTAACAGGGTTGCCTGCATCTTAACATCTTTTTTATCCTCACAATATTCCCCTTCAGTTTCAACTTGACTTGAACGAATTACTCTCCGCCTGCAAAGATTGATTCCTTTGCGTCTTTAGTACAATCAATTTATTGAGCGATTTCCGATGATTTCAATATATGAGCTGATGCGGGTTTTCTGCGTGGTTTACTCTAATTACAAACGTTTTGCCAGTTCGTTTAATAACTCTAACTTAGATTCAGTGTTAGGCTGTTGGAAAGGCGCAAACTATTCCTTTAAAACACATAGGGACATATTGCCATGTGGCCAGGGACACACCAAGGCGTATTTCCTTGTCGAGTTACTCAGCAAGCCTACATGTTTTGCATACTTTCGCAAGATGTCTCTATTTAGCCGTTATTTGCCGAGTAAGGTTTTTCAGCCATAAATTAAGGAGGGAGTTGTAAAGTCATACCGTAGTTTAACTCAGCAGGTATGTAACCAGTATGAGTGTTTGCTCAACTGCGATGTCGAAGTAGCACTAGTGGCAACACGTTTGCCTTTTTTATATCAGTTTGACTTTTAATAGAATTTTTCAAAGTCGTTCAAAGACGTATCCGACCACAATTTATTTTTATCAAGAAACTGGTGTGGTAGAGTTTTTAATAAAGCCGAAAGTCTTATATACTAGTGCTTTAAGACATTAGTCTTAGAATTTATTCTGTGGCTAAATTTATAATAAGTCTGACGCTTGATTCTTTAAAATGTTCAAATGAAATTTGTTAAAATTTCGCTTTTTTTGAATTTTTAGAAGTTTAGAAAATAATACAGTGAAAACATGATAGTGGACAAAGGCCCACCATTAAATACTTTACACAACTTCGTTAAGGGCGACCTTAAAAATGAAGCGTTATATGGGAAGCAGTCGAAAAAGGGATTCGATCTAAACAATTTGTAATAACCTTGGTCATTGGGTCAAATCACGCCGCTGTACGAAATTTTGTTAAATATTTCAAAAATTGCGACCAGATAGCTGGATGCACAGACGGGTAGACAAACCTAGAGAGTGATTCTGAGTCGATCGACATAATAAACGGCGCGTCGATTTCAAGTCCGAGTGTATATACATATACACCCGTACAATTTTAATATACTCCTACAGCACAGGTGACGTAGGTTATAAAAAAAAAATTACACAACATGTTTTTTTTTTATTTTTCGAAAATCATGTGACCTCTTAAGATAAGTCAAAAAAATTGTAATTTTTGAGATCATCCTTCAAAACAAAATACAGTTTTTTCTTAGCTTCTGCACCTAGGTCGACAAAACCGGATGCTTCTTTCAAAAATTCGTTATGAAAACAAATAGCCTCGATTGAATTTTTCCCTATATTTGTTTTTTTATTTTGCTTGGAAAAAATCACTCGAACATCAACCCTATTTTTCGCGATTTTTAATTAACGAAGAAATGGTTCGATCCTTAGTAGACTATTTTATTTGAAAGTTGCAGGCATAATTTCAATGTAATCGGACGAAAACTCAAAGAAACACATTTCCAACTCTTTAGTCCAAATTGTCATCGTTTGACGAATTTAGTAATAATAGTAAAAGAAAAGTGGATGGTATCATTTATTCAATAAGATATATCCCATTTGTGCTCTCAAACTTTCTCTCAATCTCAATTTGTTAGTTTCTGGGAGCATTTTTGAAATATTTCTTTGAAAGTTTGCTTTTCATTGTTATATCTTTCCTTATAAGATGTGCTTTAAAACAAAAGTAATCCAATTTCTTGGTAATGATTTACTAAAATTTGTTAAGAGAAAAAAGATTTCCCATCGTATACGGTGTACAAACATATACAATCCAACCGAATATACGTCAATGTATAAATAAACGTGATAGAGTAATCAATCTAATATTTGTCTGTGGTTGATGATGATTTCTCTTTGTGCGTGTGTGCCTCTGCATGTGTGTGGGTGTGTGTGCGTGTGCGTATTTTTGGCAAAAAGCAAAAGAGAAAAGCAAGGGGTAAAAAAAGTGAAACGAGTTTCGTCTGCATGCCGCTTTCCGCCCCTTATAGTTATAAGTTAACAATGTTGTATTTTAATTAAAACTGCATTTTGTGTGCAATTTTCAGCTTCAGATAAGATTTTAATTAAAATTTTCCATAGACCAAAGCATCAAATGCAATTGTATTGAGCAGATGAAGAATAACAAGCGTTCATACACATATATATGGGCAAACATTTACATGTGTTTAAACACGCATAGATAAGTTTGAAGACAAAAGACCAGAAAATGTTGTGCAGAAAATTTGGAAAAAGAATCTTTTTCACACATATATGTATACATACATACATATATATATATATATATATATATATATATATATATAGATGTTTGTATATATTCGCAATGAATTAAAATACAGGCATATGTTCATATTAAGATGCATATGCAGTTTGATGTATGTCTGAGCAAGTGCTTTCATATGTTTTCTTTTTACTTACAAAAAGAGAAAAAAAAAAATATATATATATACATATATGGATATGCATATATACACAATATATATATACATATATACAAGTGACTAAAATGAAAAAGAAAGGGATGGATAGGAAGAGAGTGGGAGAAATGGAAATGTAAAGAACTTTTTGCATATTAGAGACCAAATCAAAAATTGTGCGTAAACTAAAATATTTGCTTTGGTATTTTGACAGCTGGTTCTTTGAAGTTTTAAAGTAAATACACACGTAAGGACATGCATATATAGTTACATATGTGAAAACACAAAAAACTTTTCATGTACAACATTTTTGATTTTGGGGGTAAAAGTTTGTATGGTACTTTTGCAATTTGAGATTTAGTGTCTCTGTGTTAGTGTCAAATAAAAATATTGTTTTATTTCTATAGAGATTGAATAACAAACTGTGTGGAGTGAAACTGAAGCGAATAGATTGAATGCGTGTTCACGTGTTATTTTAGATTTTCTCGATGCAATTTTCAGTTCTAACATTATACGTACGTACTACGTGCGTCTATAATTTATGGATCTGATGAAAATCTTACCATTATTTGATGTCAATGTAGGATTTGCTATAATCTATTAAAATACATATATAAATGCAAACATCTGAACACAGACAAACATATACATTTACAGGCATGTACACATATCCATATACATGGATGTGCATAATATGTGCGAGCCATTTGCAAGTTTTGTGTACATTATTTGATAATCTCTTGTAATAACAATTTTAGGGTTATAAAATTCAATTAAGCTTGCATTATGTCTCCATTGCAACTCTTCATTATTATTGTTACTGCTGTGGCTAACGCGTTACATACACACGCACACGTTATATATATATGTGTATATCCTGTACGTAATAAATACATAAATATAATAAAATATATTTTCTCTTAGTCTTAACTAAACCAAGTTATAATATTCAAATCTGTCTACATAACTTATCTTGTTGTATGTCACTATGTCTCCCTTTGCATATTCATTTTTCGTTTTAACTTTACGTTATTTCCGCTTTTACAGGACTACATCCATCATCATGCCATCAATTATTCTGTCTGTACTCGCTCTCTGTATGTTAAATAGTAATCAATTTGGTCTTCCAAAAGCCCTATATAAGTTCTTCGAAGCGGTTGCACCACTTTCAATTTTTTACAAAATGAATTTTTTTTTTATATAGGGAGCAAAAGTTGTTTACTTGGAAAAGTGTTTTCTTTTAATTATATGGAGCATTCCAAGCGAAGATAACGTAGCTTCATCGGAGGAATTGTTAGAGGATTGTATGAGGCCCAGAGTGATTCAAAAGGGTTTAGTATCTCTGCCAGAAAACTAGAAGTATAGTTTCATTCGTTATAAAGATGCCAACCAAGCGGTATTTTGTGGATAAAGATTTGTGTCAGCTACTGCTATTGCTATATGAAGATAGCCCAAGGCAGCCTATAGTGTTTTGAAGTTTGTGTCCTTGCTAAAAATATCTCCGTTTACTTACGATTTATCGCGAAATTAAAAGAAATCCAATAGAAAGGACGTTGAAATTAAAAATTGGTGCAAACAATCAAACTTTTATTTATGATCATAGAACCAAGAAAATAACTTATTACTGCTAATTGGCATTCGGACTTGCGTTACAACCACTGAAAAAATGCAACGAACAAATCATGCCGTAGCAATTTTCAGAGACATAAAGCTTTTTTTGGTTTTTGTTGTTGTTTGCGCCGGTTTTGTGATATGCCCTTAAAGATGCCGATAGCAATTCTTAATTACCTAATTAACTAATGTGTTAAGTTAATTTAATAAATAATTTTATAATCAACTTAATTAAAATAAATTAATGTAATTTTTATTTTTATCACTTAACTTATCACTTACATTTACATTCACTTAACTTTTATTACTTAAAATTACTTAAAATAAATGACTACAACTATAGCTGGACTTGTTAATTAAACGAAATTATTAATTTTGTGTCTTATTTGTACGTGGAGGTCGTGCGGGGTCTGTGACCAGACAACACATTGTCTCTTTTAATTAGTGATCGATCACAACGCGCGAATGCGGCTACACATAAAGCATTGAAAAAAAAAGGAATATTTCGTTCTAGTTAAAGAAACCGCTTGTAATCTAATTAAGAGGGGCTTTGTATCGCCACCTCGTTAACGCACGGTTATAAGTTACACCGCACGAAAATTAATTTTTCGCAGTTTTGTGAAAGCCGAGCCCCATGTGCAATCAATGCGGTAAAGATAAGGCTTTCTTCTCTCTTTCTCTTTAGTGATAAACAAGTAATCTTACGATGTTCAATGCGCAAGCAATACAGACTAAGTGAACCATTTACATCATCGAAGCAGCTTTTAGGCGGATCAGGTGACTGGAGCGTATCAACTCCAGGCTAATGGAATCATTGCAAAGGAACGCTAAAAACAATAAATGGCGTAGTTGGGCTGAAAAATGCACACAATATGCAAAAAGTCGTAATAACATGACTTTTCACCATGCTAACTGTTGGCCCCATACACCAAAATTTCATGCAAAAAATGTCGGGCGATATAAACGGTGCAAATACCGCCTTCGCTGAAGCATTTTTTATGCAGCTTTAACAACGCTGGACTCTTGAGTACATCCCTCGAATACCTATTCTGTCCAAAGTTTTCCTTAATGTCAACAGCACCGTAGTAAATGATAGCTGCTTCTTTACGATATGAAGGAGCACGTATGGGTCAGCGTTTTTACTTGACTTATCTCTTATTTTCAAGAAGTACGCGATGCGATAACTGTAAAAACGCCTCCCAACTGTCGAAATACGCAAGACTCAAGTTATTATTCAGTCTTATGCTGCGACAAAGTCATATATATTGCGGGACGAAATCGGCAGGTCCATTATTGTGAGAGGACGAGGCCAGACTAACAACCAGACGTTATCAATCGGATATCACTTACACACTTGGAAAAATTTTTAAATTACAGCCCACTGCGTACATTGACATATCAAATTAAGATTATATGCATTTTTTAGAGCGTCCAAAGACAACGCTTCTGCGAAATGTCCACTGATTTCTTATGTCGTGAATTATACGATTTCGATTCAAGAACCAACATAAACGGCTCATATGTAGACCTATTTTTAGTTTCTTAATAATTTATTTCATTGTTTTTCTAAAATATTCTTCATTTTTTCGATTTAATTTTAAGTATGTGAGGAACTTTGTTGCTATACACACAACATATGTACATAGAGATTTAAATTTTCTTTAGGTATTTGACAAAAAACTATTTGCATAATTCTTTTGTTTCGTAAAAAACATTCAGAAAAACTTAAAAGATTTAACAAAAAACTTACATGGAGACGAAAAAACAGGTACGATTTAAAATAACACTGAACGCATACTGGATCTCCTTTTTCCACACATAGAAATAAAAATTAACATAAATTGGACATTTATTATCTACCTATTATTACCTTAAAATTGTTAACAAAAGTCTTTTATTTATTTCTCTAAAACCAACGATGTTTTTCATTTAGCAAATGCTTTTTAAGCCGAAATGCTTTCATGTTTTTTTTTTGTTTAATCTATGAAGATAAGGTGAATGTTTGCCAAAAATGTGTATCCTTTTTGTTGACAGTTTGTATATCGCGTGAGGAGAGCACCGCAAAGAAAATCTTCACTAAAATTTATTTCTGGTCAATCACATCGTAGTCAATGTTATGAATAAACGTCTTATACGCTACAAAACATTTGGCCAATAAAAAATTGGAATAATTATTAATATTAAGGAAAGGAGATTTTAAACTAAAAAGCCCCCAACACTACTACGAATAAAGGAAAGAAGGCGTCAAAAAGAAGGAACAAACTTTGAGTATCCGTTCAAACCTTAAACAAGTACCACTTCCGCACAGTATGTGTAACTAAGAAGTATATTATCAGCAACACATCAGTTGGAAGTTGAACTTCTTGCTAACGACAAAGTTTACGCAGTTCAATGCAAAATGCCTTGAAATACAGTGCAATGTGAGCCTCCTCAAACGACAGATACGTGAGGGCAAAACGGTGATAGGACTTCGCCATCGGAGCCACATACACACACTTTTATATTACTGCGAATAATAGGTTGGGACGTTTATAATAGATCGAGTTTCTTACTTAGTTAGATTTTGAGCGCCATAAGCTATTGGGTGCAGTTACGTAAAAGTGAGAGACCCTATAAAAAAGTTTATCTTCCAATTTTTGGTTCAATAAGATATATTTTGTACCCGTACAAAGGCATATTAAGTGTGTGCTAATGTGTAAAATACGTAGAAGGGCGTGGTATAGACTCACTTTTCATTACGTTGATTGGTTCAAAGAGTGATTGTGAATCTTGTATGCTCGTCTGTCAGCGGCTGAGGTATGTGTATAGAAGCTCATGGACGTCGTCAACAGGAGTAGTTGTATCTGGGATAATTAATATGTACTTTCTAGCGCTTCTCAGCACGAATGGAAGTATGTTCATTTAAATAATGATATTTGGCACAGGAAACAACAAAATGTGGTAGCTGCAGAGTTTTGCCTAAACATGGCTGGAAGTCATCGAAGAAAATAGTTGTTTGCAGAAACCTAAATGATGTCTATCACTTCTTCTCATTATCGCACTCTTTGAAGTCTATTAAAGCAACTTTGCTTAGTACGGGCGATCTTCCTATGTCGTACTTAAACTAACTTGCGTTCGCAATATCTCACTTTTTTTTCGGAAATTATATGGTCTTGTTAACTTGCCAAGCTTATGCATGTTTGCAATGGTTTAGGGGTTCACTGGCAACCTGGATCTGTCCTTGTTGCGGGTGTGCTTTTTTGCTAGCTGTGTACATGCTTTTTTCGTTTTTTTTTCTTTTTACTTATTTGTGCATGGATAATTATTTGTAGTTTCTTTGTTTTCGTTTTTATTACTCTTCTTTTTTCATATCTTTCTTTTTATTGCGTACTAGTTTTAAAACAATTACTATAAGATTTACTTTAAGTTGTAGTTGAATTCGGCTGCTAAATTTAGTCGAATTTCATGTATAAGTAGGTAAAAATAAAATAAATAAAAAAAAAAAAATAAAACGGTTCATATCCCACTAACAATTAACACCTTTTCCAGTCTTCACTTTCAATCATAAAATACTTCTTAGAGAACCTTTTTTGAAGAACTCAGAGTAGTCGATTTTAATTACGAACTCAAACCGAACTTTACTCATGGCTAGCATGTTTATCACAACTGTAAAAATAGAGGAGCATGTGATGAAGGCTGACAGGAAAGATGAAATGAGAGGGTAGGAAAGACGGAAAGATTACAATTGTGCAAAATATTAGTCAATCAAGAATATCTGTGCCTCGAGAAGATGGTTATATGTATACATCTATCTGTTGTTGATGGGCGCGTTAGAGGTTCAGAAGGTGTTAGCAAAAGAAGCTTCTTTTACAAGAAAAATCTTGCACAAATATTTAAGAAAAGTTTTTCAATCATGCTTAAGCAGACGTATATTATATTACGATAAGTAATTATGTTAGTTTGTATTGTTACGAATTTGCCTGCTCCTCAAACCGGTTCGTATCACTACACCGTGGAAATTGAAAAGAAAATGCGCTTCAAAGTTTTATGTGTTCCTAAATGTAGGATTATTTACAATTTATTCTTTAAGGCTACTTTTTGCTGCTCAACACGACTATTATTATTCTTTACACGAACGTTCTCGTACGACTCGATGTTCTCTTCCGACTTCACGTACGTTTCCGACTAAACTGCCTTCCGCAAATAGTCTACTTATATACATTTTTACCAACACGTTACGATCACCTAACTTCGTGGCTTCATTTTTAATCCGTTAAACTGCTTTCTGCTAATCGTTTTCCTTGGCCTGCAGCTGTATGGCGCGCCGCGCATTTGCACCTGGGTTTTTCCCTGACTGTTTTCCTGTTAATCTCTTTCGTCGGCCGGCAGCTGCATGAGGCGCCGCGAATATGCACTAGAGAATTTATTACTTACGAAAATCGACTAGTAAGCATTAACTGGATTCTGTCTCTTATACACATCTAGATGTGTAATAGTAATAATAATAATAATAATGTCAACAAATTTTCCGATTTTTTTCAAGCATCGACGAACATATCTGTTAAATTAACTCACATTGCGACTGTTACACTAAGAATCACAACAATGCAAAAAAAACCAAGCTACATGTTGTTTCGAAATTTAACTTACCACCACGACAACGTGAATTCATTAGAGGCGGTCATATATTCTTCACAACCACTGCAAAATGAAAGGCGAACCCAAGGAAACGTCCCCATCTAGTAATGATTGGCACGGGAAACAAAAAGTAACATCTCACAGCCCACTCGTTAATTTCTTTTTTACCGAACTTCAACGGTAGTGGCGTGTTATCTCAGATGTCTATCTTGGCGTTGCATGTCATTAGTCTTTCTACCGAAGTCGAGATAACTGGAACCATCTCTGTGCTGGTGAAGGCCAACCTCTATAGGTAATTGGGTTTATCTTTACTTATTTTTATTACTATTTATAATTATTATGCATAATTTATTCCTTTCTTTTTATTTCAATTTAGATTGAAAAGAATGCATACGCACATATATATAGTTACACTTCTAAACAATTTACTCGTAACTTATTGACTTCATTACTATATCCCAAAACTACCGTTGACTTGAGCGTGTATATAATATAAATGAAATATCTTTCTTCATGAAAGTTGAGCAATTTTTCTGTAAAACAAACGATGAAATGAAATAAATATGGTTCATCCTTCCGTTACATTATTAAATTTTGCAATTCTTTTAAATTTTTTACTCCTACGCTGTCTTACAATTTTCCAGTTTAATAATTTCGGTTAAAGCTTCGCATTATTATTATTATTATTATTATTTTTTCTTTAACATTTAAGTCTTTTAATTCATTTTATATCGTGTTTAGCATTAACATTATAACATTCTTTACTTCCACGCGTAGAGATTTTTCTTTTTTTTTGTCTTTTAGGCATCTTTCGCCAAACTTTTTGTTTGTTTTTTTGAGTGTACAGTATGCAGCAAACAAACACATAAGAAGTAATGCTTTCAAAAAATACGTTATAATAAAATTTATATACTTTTTTGTAAAGGAAGCGAATGCAAAAAAAAAAGGAAAAATCCCTAGTAAAGCTTATATTGTAACTGATTGCGCCTAAAACCAGGCAAATTAAATTTAATGGAAAATTTATTGCGTTTTATTTAGGGGAGTCACGGCTTGGTTTGGTTGCCTGGTTAGTTGGCTGTTTGGTTGGTTTGGCTAAATGGATTAAGGAATGAAAAAAAAATATATATATGCGATTGCTTTTGGCGGGTAAGTTTCAGCTTAATAACTCATTGTTTCTGTGTTTGTCTTTTGCGTTTGTTTATTTATTGTAATAATATTTTTATGATTTTTTATTTTCCATGCAATTGAATACCTTTTTCCCCATTATCATGACATAATCATGTAAATGCGAGGAAATGAGCCGCAATTTTATTCTTTTTTTTAAATTTATTAACTTTTATAAATTTTTAAAGCTCGTTAAGTGCAGAGTTAGTTCATTTTTCGCTTTTAATTAAACCTGTTCATGAAGTTGAAAACCTTTTAATTTTATGGAAGGATTTCATTAAAACTTATTCTAAGAAAGTAGTAAAATATTTCAACAAACACTTTCGTAATTCTAGTAAATTAATTACATTTCCAAACTTGCGTGTATACACATTCATACGCGCACGTATTCTCGTTTACACCCTCAAAAAATGTGAGAAAACAAAGTAGAAAAACAATTCTTAGGGTTTCTCCTTATCACTCTTCGCCGAATTTGAGATGATAAGCAGAACTTTTTTCTCAATTTCATGAAAGCTTTCCAAAAATTCTATTAACAACGAACAGGTAGCCAAAAAGGAATTTTTAATGAATTAAATTTAGGAAAAAAGCCGAAAGCTTAAAAAAAAGCTGCATTCGAATTGATTACGTTTATGTAAATAAGTTACTTCCTTTGGTACATTGTCGGCGTCATTGACGACAATGATGATGACAACGACGATTACCTACGCAAAATTACTTTATACATTAACTGTACCCTACACGGCATATAGATGAACACAATAATTGGATTTCGGTTTTATACATCCGGTAAACATTACACAAGATCAACAGCAGCACCGGAAACAGCAAATCAAAGGTCTTGTTTGAAAACTGTAAGACTACGAAAATAAAAAATGGTACAAAATAGTATCATATACATGCAAACAAATACACAAATTTACAACTCTTAGCGAAGAAGATATTTAGTCGGCTAAATATTAGCATTTTCGAATATAATAAGCTTTAGCCAAGAAAAGAAACTTTCTATAAAACATCCGTCATCGAAGAAGGGGGTCAATGCCCAAAAATAAGCTTTAGGAGTCTTCAAAAGCATATACATATATAATCTTTTTCTTTATTAAATGCTCAAGTATTTACCTGTTTCTTTATCTGCATATGCGTCTATCTATTGTAAAACTTTTCCTACTGACAAAAGTGAAGATATCGGGTCCTAGTTTGACGAAAACATTGAAAGATCTTGTACGTAGGCTGATATAAAAAATGGAAAAACCAAGACGACGCGCAATCAGCCGCTTACACGAAGAAAATAAAGCGCTTACACCAAGAAATAATTTCATTCAACCGATATCAAAAAATAATTTCAATCAACCTACATCACGAAATAATTGAATTGAAGCTTACACCAAGCAATATTTCAAGCCTACATCAAGAAATAATTCCATTCAACCTATTCCAAGAAAATAAACCCCTTACACCAAGAAAATAAACCGCTTACACCAAGAAATGATAACATTCCATCTACATCAAAATCATTCACGATAGCAGGATTTTATAATTATTATTTTTTTACTGTGCCAATGTCGGTGATTAATTGACAAAAAAAAAAAAAAAAAATTGTGTAAACTTATTACAAGAATTGGTTAGATATCCCTTGTTTCTATAAATATATTAAATAAAAACGCGTGAGAATGACTTCGGTATAGGAGAGTTTATTAATGGATGAATGGTCAACACGTGAGCAAGTTTGTTTGGCGTCAATTGTCGCCAACAATTCTTCCAAAAATGTCAAAAATTCGTACTAACAAACATTCTATTCCTCCAAAAATTCAAAAATTCATACTAACAAACATTTTATTCCTCCAAAAATTCAAAAATATTATTTTTAAATAATAAAAGCGCTTAAAATTGGACAAGGAGTTAGAATACAAGTAAGCCTTGGTACGGAAAAAATATAGTCTAAGGTATTCTTGAAGGACAAGGTTTTAGATCGTTCCTATGTTGTGGATGCTAATAGTACAGCTACAAAAGAAATCAAATGAATATAAAACGTTCAGTTTCTGTCGCACGACAGCTTCTGTTGAACGGTACACGGTGAACGACAATTCAAATTCTAATATGATTACTTCAATAGAAAGATCTGTATCATCGATGACCGGACGCCTATTATCAGATGATTTTTCACACCCTATTATCGTAACGCTTAGGCGATTATGACCGATCGCAGGATTAAATAACTATGCTCTGTTTACTAATTGAAAAGAGAAAGAATTTTAAAGCGTGGCATATGGCATCTATATGGCCAAACTCAAACACTGTCTTTTTCGTGTTCTTATAGTTAGGCACAATACGACAGCATTCTGTAAGTGTAAATATAAAATAAATATAAAATTAAACTTATCGAGAATACCTCAAATATAAAAACATTTAATTAAAAGTGATCTATTAGTTCAGTCTTATGTTAATAAATAAACAGCTATGCAAAAGAATATTATATTTTTGTTGATTATTGAAATATTGCACCTTATTACGTTATTCAAAATTGATTTAGAAACCAAATTTTGGCTTAAGGCGTCCGTTCAACTTATACAATAAAGCTTTTACTTGTCTCTCTCTTACTAACTTTATAACCCTGGTTTTTTCTTTTCGCTTCTGTTGCGAAATGGTTCGAGCTTCATTTGGGAATTTGGGAAACAAATCGAGCACTGACTTTCCGTTTATTTAAGTTCTTTCTCCAGAATTCCATGATGTGCCACATAAAACACAATATTCCAAACAATGGGCAAGTTACTTGAAGAATTTCTGGACTGAGACTGCATTTCTCTTTAGTTCGTAGCTAACATCACTCACGCAGCACTATGACTTGTTAATTCCTTTGAGCTTGATTAAAAGGAGGAAGCAACTCATTTTTTGTTCACATTATTAAAGGAAAGTTGTGTTCGAATATTCATTGAATATAAAAGCTAACCGAGTCCGTAGTTACTGAGGTTATAGAAATGGACTCGTGCTCCGTTGTTACGCCCTGTGATTCCTGTGGTGGTGAACAACAAAATTGGATGCTTTCGAGCGGTATCATGCAATTATTACTACACCAAATGGTTAAAAGTAAAATTCATGTTACGTTCGGTATGGATGACAGATGAATCATATTTGTGTTACTCCTTCGTTCTTTTAGGTCACTGGGCAGTAAATAGATGGTCTCCGGCTCAGATAAATGGTCTCAAGTTCTCGAATGGATTAAGCAACTATGCAGTGAAGAGCTCTTTTTTTTACCTAAGTTTTAAGGACATGCCACAATATGTCGCTGCGCATTCAAGCTTAGGATATCTAGGGACTTTTCCCTTTCTTTCGACGTAAGCAGCCAACTTTGCAAGCATTGAAGTGTGGGTAGCGTTCAGAAGGGAATTAGTTTTGGTAAATGTGAAAACTTATATAAAAAGGGAGAAAGCGTAGCACGAATAAAGTAAATGTTCTCAGATTTTGCAACTACACTTACCGAAAATTCGTAAGGAGTTATAAGAATTTTGAAATTCCAAATAAATTTGTATTTTTATTAAAATAAAAAAAAAATATTCATACTTCAGCGCTTGAGTTTCATATAAAAAAATAACTTGAATTTAAATCAGTCACTTACGCCAAGAATTAGCCGCTTACACCAAGAAAATCAGCCACTTACACAAACAATCAGCCGCTTATACCAAGAAATTCAACCCCTTACACAAAGAATCAGCCGCTTACACCAAGAAAATCAACCCCTTACACAAAGAATCAGCCGCTTACACCAAGAAAATCAACCTCTTACACCGAGAAAATTAACCCCTTACACCAAGAAAATAAGCCGCTTACGCCAAGAAATAATTTCGTTCAACCAACATCAAAAAATAATTTCATTCATCATACATATTTCTCCTCATCAAATCATATGTATTATTTCTCCACAGATTCTGAGTGGTTTTTCTTCTTTTTCTTTTTTCTACACCCAACTAGACTTAACTTGCATGCTTTTACAGATCTCGTGCTTGCATGCTTTTATGGGGTCGTGGTATAAAAATGCAACCAAAAGCGAATGTAATTTTCTTATGTCGAATTCAAAAGTAATTGTTTTGGAAAACTCTTATTCTATCGCAATTACTTATTGTATGTTTATCTTCGCTTAATAGGCTTTTTACGATAGCTTGATCCTTTTTTTTGGACTCTTTTAGATTTTCCAATAATTGTTGATAGCAAGTTTAAAATTACGTCGTTTTCCCTCATGAACATGTGACGAAAGCACATGTGACGAGTGCTTCCTGGCCATTTGTTGAGCCGACCGAGCTTGCACGTATAGTCGCCTGCTGATATGTTATGAAAAATTTAACACACCACGCTTCCTTTTTTGCTACCTGTAGTTTCGCATTAAGATAGCCTTTTCTCTTTCTGTCTTCCAATTTACTAATTTTCTTTCTCTAAAAGTCACTTTCAATATGCGAGCGTTAACTCAAATTCTTCTTCTCTTTAACTTCCGGATTTTTGCAGCCGATTGGCAAGATGTATGACGCTTTGGACGCAAACACCGGCGAAAGAATTAAGCTGACTTTGAAATAAAGAGACACGAGGTATATGTGTTTGCGTGCATGCTATCAAATGCAGATTTCTCTCGTTTTTGCTTTTTTTCTATTAGATTACTTCGTATCTCAAGTATTTTTACTGCTAATTTTTATTATTAACATTACACTTGATCGCCTTTCCGCCTGCGTTAACTGTTTCTACTCCTATTAATACTATAACTTCTCTTTCTTCTATTACTCTCACTGTTAGCATTGCTGATAATATAAAAAGATGTATATGCACATATGTATATATTAGATCAGGGTTGTACATCTGCATTGTATTTTGAATACTATTTGGGTTCACAAGTGAAACGACAAGGAAACATGACTTAAACGTTGATGAATGCCTTAAGAAGTGTGAAAATACTTTACACGAATAAAACAACTAAGGGAAACTATAGAAAAGAAGTCACGGAAATTAGATTTACATAAAATTTATACTAATTTTTTGGCAACAGTTTTTCTTACCTTTGCCTAGATATTGAAATGAAAGAAAAAAAAGATTGTTCACCTAAAGGCAGAAAAACATTCAAAATAATATTAAGAGCCATTAGATGACATCTTAAGTATCGATGTAATATGTTTTTGTAATTTTCGCTTTCGCGCGTACAAAAAGAATGAATAAAAAAGAGAAAGAAAATTAAATTCGCTTAACGCATATCTTTTATTACTCAATAGTTATTTGTATCTTCTCATCAATTCGTTATATGAAAATGTTTCTAACAATTTTTAAAAATTATAAGATAATAAGTGAAAAAGCTGGTATCAGCGTGTATTAATTTAATCATATTTTTTAAGTTCATATGCTCACAATTAATGTTATGCAGCAGACACACCAACATGATACACTCGAGGAGTACTGAGATACAAATTTATAATTGAAGCTCTATTTTGTTTTTTTTTTTTTGGGATAATCATACGTCCGAATTTACGGATAATTTTAACCATTCTTCAAGGGAAGGCAACTTTTCACTTCTTCAGCGAACGAAGCCAGGGCATCTCTAGTGCTGCACCAAATAACGACACCTGAATGTCCTCGATCTTTGATTTTACATACGTCGCGCTATGTCAAACACTTGTAGTGAGTAGGTACGTACGAACTTTAAAATCTTATTTGATTCCTTCGTTTCATTGATAGTAAACTAACCAAAAAAATTGCAATTTTGCAATAATTTTATGGAAACCGTTTAAATTATAGGAAAAATTTGTCCCAACAAACCATTATTTTGGTAGATGAAATCGCCTAGATCTAATTCTGCCACGTGTACCGTGTTCATACTACAGCTCATTTTTGCTCCAAAAAAGTACGGTGTCTTTTAATGAAGGCATTAGAATCTAAACATATTAATTGCCGCTGGCACTATTTCATGTGATGTGTTGACGTTTACAACTGTGTTTGAGATATGAACAAATACCAGTGCATGCGGCATTAAGGTTAGTCGTCAGCTTGGCTTTTGCTTAGTTTTGGTTCGAATGAATAATAAATAAATAGAAAATATTTTTTTTTCTGTTCTATGACGATATATGTTGTTTATATGTTTATAATTATGAAAAATATATATTTTCCATCGTGAATACATTAAAAAAGGAAGGGAAATGCAGGAAAAAATGATCTTTTACGTAAGAGAATTAGAGGGAAAAAACCCAAATTTTCATTAACAAGTTAGGGGTTCTTGTCCTTCGCTATATATAATATATTAGGTTAGGGAAAAAAAATCCATTGTATTTTCGAGAGATGGCTATGGTCACATATATCTCGTGAAGTATCAAACAATTTCAGATTTACGCTCGTTGGAAAGGTGACGTTCCGCACCAAAAAAATTTTGCTGTTCAAAATGAATGTTAGCAGTATGTTAGCAGCCGTAACATCACCCAGGAGTTAAAAATCGACCGTAAAACAGATGTAAACCATTTTCAAGAAATTGGGTTCAAAAAGAATCTTAATGTTTGGATGCCACACAAATTAACACAAAAAAACATGATCGATCGATATACGTCAAGATTGTGCGAAAACGATCGTGGTCAAAGCGTCATGAACCACCTCAAACGGTGGTGAAACCACGGCTAACAGCCAGGAATGTTCTGGGACTGGAACGGAATCATTTGGAATCATATGGTCAAACACTAAATTCGGATCTCTACTGTCAAGAACTGGACAATTTGAAGGTATTGATTGACCAGAAATGGCCAGTATTGACCAACCGGAGAGGTGCTGTGTTCCATCAGGATAACGCTAGGCCACACACGTCTATAGTGATTCGCCAGAAACTCCGGTAGTTTGGTTGGGAAGTTTGATGTATATAGTCTGCACCCCGCACGAAGCCATGTTTTTCTTATATTGCAAAACTTCCTTGGTCGCCAGTAACGACCAAGACGTGTACAACACAGGCATTATGATGCTACTTTTAAAATGGCAACAAGTTATGGAACAAAAGGATGCATAATTGACAGAAATTGGTGATCCGAAACATCTTAAATAAAGTCTTGAAGTTCACATAAAAATAATGGAAATTTTGTTCCTCAAACCAAGCTCAGCAATAAAAAGTAAGCAACGGGACTTGAAATTCAGCGGACTCAATTGGTTATTTCCTCCAGAATGTCAACTTAATCTAAGAAATAAATTCATTTTATACCAGAGTGTCTTCCATCCTATTTGAAATTAATTAGTTAATTAAGACGGGGCCCTAATTCTACTAAAACAAAAATTTCATATTGCATATACACACAAACAAATTCTATTAGACCAAGATGGTGCGCTAATTCTATTAAATCAAGATGGAGGCCTAATCCTGTTAATTAATTAGTTAATGAATTTTGAACCTATGGCTTACCAGTGTGAGGAACACAGTTGAAATGTTTCAAAAATATCAAAAAAGAAATAAGTTTAAAACTAATTCAAAACTCACTTAAAATTGTAAAGTAAAATTTTGCGAAGATTGAAGTCATAATATAATTATGCCAGTTTTTTGTTAAGAAAAAAATTGAGATCAAGTTCTTTTCAGACAAGTAGACACATATGGTTAAATCGGTTCCGCTGTGTAACGTGATTTGCAGAGTAGATACTTAATGGCATCGCGGAAGCATGTATCCATGCATTACAATCCTTTTCCAAATCCGCTATAATCAATCCTTCAATATTATTTAATCCAACCAATAAACTACAGTTCTACCATTAGTAAAAAACTTTCCAAGAATATTATAAAACGCAAGGCCTCGTTACATTGAATCAAAAATTGTTTTATTTACATAAAACAGTGTTTTTTAAATAGCTTAAGAAAATTCTTCTCCTTTAAAAATGTTCCGAGAAAAATACACAATAATTTCCAAAGTCTTCGCCATTTCGAGGACTATTCTCTGTTGCTTTTTCAATGTTAAATATTCCCGACAATGACTTTATGGTCAAATACTTGATATTATTGTTATTTCTAAATTCACACAGAAGAGCCAAAAAGAAGAATAATATTTTTGTTCTGAGGTAGGAAAGCAGAAGTAAAGCACATTTTAACTAAACAGCCCAACAAGCCAGACCTTTAATGTCAGAATGCATTACTTTAAATTTTACCCTGCAAGACGATGAGCCATGAAATAAATAAAAATGTAAAGACAAACGTATACAGCGCTTGCAACCAAATGCAAATGAAACTTGAAAAACATAAAAAGAATTTATTCACACAATAAACGGAAGTCTGGGTTTAGGACAAAAAAATATTACACGAAAAAAAGGGGACTGAATTGAACAAGGCATTATATATACACACACATACAAAAGATAAGGCAAAGCATAGCGAAATAAAAAAAACCAAAAAAACACAACAAAAAATAGAAACGTCGGTTAGACAAGGAAATGCAAGAATGTACAATATTATGACCAATGTTGTGGGCGGATTTATGGTCGGTAATAAATGTCTGTGACTGTTTTCTATTTTGCACTTTAAATTAAAGCAAAATAGTGGTGACATGGATTTTAGTAAAAGAAACAAAAACAATGAAATCATCAGCCTTTCTTTTTTGTGAGCCCGAAAACGTCTGACAAAGGTGCAAATAAAAATTCGAGGTATAATTTATATGCTTTAACATTTAATAAACGTAAAGAAAATTTCATTAGAAATTTTACATCTTCTCAGTTTTAAAGCAGAAACTCTTAACATAAGCTCGTCCATTTTTGAAAGGATTTTAAGCGCTCCGCGCAAAAAGAATCCTTACGTTTCTACGAAAGAAGCGATTTTATATTTTTTCTTTTTTTATCTTTCTGCAAACGTTCAGGGGACGCGAACCCAGCATGGAGAAGTTAACGAGCGTACCGTGAGTCGTCTACTTGCAAACTTTGTCACTGAGAGTTTTGCTCCTATGCAAGACTAAGATTTATTACAGGCGTGTGTTACCGAGGGGACATGAGAAGCAGTGGTGTGATTGACACACGGCATTACTAGCTTGATGTTTGCTGTTTGTACGTTTACCATCTCTAGGAAACAGTAAGCAAGTATGGATTATCAAAATGCAAGAATGACTAGGACAAAGCGGCATAATGCCGATAACCCTATGCATATATCGATGCAATCGTCGCGGAAGGAGAGGTGGAAGGAGAAATGATGAAAAAGACGAAGGGCCTAGCACATCACTACGACGACGCAACGCCATCCTTCGTTTGCAGTGAATGGGAGGTGCATATTTGACATCGAAATTTTCGGAACGGAATCGAGCAAATCACTCCTGGCTCCTTCGTTCACTCTCGACACGTTTTTGCATTGTAGTTCGAACAATGGATCGTAAACCAGCGGTTTTCGTGTGGTTAAGTCTTTTTGAAAGATGCCGACGTTAAATTTCCTAGTCAGCTATATCAGAGACCTCGCAGGATGCAGACAGTAAACAGAAAATTATGCTGAGTCCATTATACGAATGCCTGCGACAAGTAAAAACCCGTACGCTTTAATTCACAGCAGATATCAACAGAACTTGTGACATAAACTTTTGTTGGCGTCATTTAAATTGATTTTGACAATCCGTAAATACCTGTATCCAAGGAAAAAGTTGTAATTTACGAAAGCTGGGTAAAATTTTAAAAACAGTAATTTTAAAAGGATTGTTTAAAATTGCAGTCACACAAAATAAGCAAACAATAGCCAGGATACTTTAACTCACAGCAATGTAAAGATAACGGACATGTTATATACTAAAGTAATTTAAAAGGTTGTCGTAGAAAAGTTCCGATTAATTAAGTGAAATAGGCACAAGTAAGAAAATTCTTTACAATTGCTACATATTGCTTTGATGTGGTAAAAGTTTGGGGGTGAAGGCGGCAATGTGCGGCTTTTATGAACCTACGCCATTCAAAAAATATTTTCTTCGCTCTTCTCCCTATATTTCATATTTTAATAGATTTTAAAACCTGAGTACGTGAAAATTCAAGAGGTGAAGGTGTCACAATCGTAATAAAATAGGATACAAAACTCCATCTAATTGCTCCACCTGATACGAAGTTCATAGAGGCCATCGGAATCGAAATTTTTTTTGCTTGGCAACTAAAGTATTCATATATACTCATGTTATTTTCCGAGTGCTTTGCCCGATATTGCAAAGCGTACATTCAAATCGGATATTTACTAAATGACTCTTCATGATAATTTATACGTAATTGGTGATAATCTAAGCTGTTGGCACAATATATGGAATTGTCAAACGATCAACCGCTGAGGTAGACTATTATAAGAAGTAATGGACGCTGGTCATATGCAAGTTATGAGTCTTTCAAAGTACAACTATATTTTAAATGATGCAAGAAGCCAACGCTCCACATTAGACTTCTTCTTATCTAATATATCTTCAAATTTATCTTCAATAAAAACAGTTGACGATCTGAAAGTGGATCGTCTTCCTATTGTAAGTTCGATCAATATGTTAGCACGGAAGTTCGTGAAGTTGTTTTTTAAATTTACCAAAGCTAATTGGCCACGTCTTGGTCGTCCCGTTAAAAAACGTCATCTTCGAATAAAACTGAATTTGACAGGAAAAATCTTCATAAGCAAATTAAAATCAATCCTGGAATTCTCAATGGAGAAAAGTTCAAGTCACTTTCGGAACGTGGCAAAAAATGCTAACATTATTCCGATTTAAAAAAAAAAAAAAACTTCTCTTGGTCTCGACAAGATGTAATTTTGTAGTTACCACTTTCAATGTTAATTATCGTTACTCCAACTCCCTGTACTATTAATGAAGTGACAAGTATTAGCGAGAAATCTGATCCCAATGTTATTACGCCACCTTACAAAGAGCGGGAAAACCATTGACATTATGTAATCTTTGAAATAGGAAGTCACCTCGCATTGATGGAATTAATAAGCTATATACAAAGCTCATCCTAAAATAAGAAGTCGAGTTTATAAACGATTTTCTCAAATTATGTTACTTCCCACGAATTCGAAAATCTTCTAGTATACTTCCAATTTTTAAACCAAATAAAGTAGGAAATTGCCCCTCGTCATAGAAGCCGATAAGTACGCTTTCGGCAGTAGGTAAAATGTTGGAAAAAATCATGAAACCGGAGCTTATTTCCTTCATCGATGACAATGACATCCTTCTTCGAAACATTTTTGATTTATGAAGGAACGTAACACTATACAACCACCATTTAAAATTCGTTATATTGCAAAATCAACTTTAATTCTGGAAGTTCTACTGGAATAGTTTTTCTTGGCATGAAGTCTGCTTTCGATTGAGTTTGGCACAAAGGGGTTCGTCCAGATTGCGATCAGTGAAACTTGTCCATAAGAATCTGGCCTATGACCTATGGCGTATAATACTTTCGCTGCAGATATTCCACTACCAGGTGGATGTATGGCCACTTTTGCTGACGACACTGCTTTTCTTTTTTCTGGCATTTGTGCTGCTGACTCTATTGGCAATCTCCAAAGGGACGCGTTTTCCAAACAGTGGAAGATTCCAGTTAGACAACCTAAGTGACCTTTTTTACGCATAAGCGTAAACCTTTCTTCACTCTCCAATATACCATAAGGATTGTTGGAAAGGCCTCTTTTTGGAAGAGTCAGATATCTATATGTAATATTGGATCGCGAACTTAGCTTTACGTACATGAACTGCTTTACTCATGACGTTAACAGAACTACAAAAATCCTTTATCCATTGATTAGTACAAATGCAAATTTAAACATAAATAGCAAGAAATTGATTAACTAAACTATATTTCATTCCTTCATGTATTAGGCTGCTCTGTCTTCGTCTTCTATTGCTTACCGCCTTATTAAAAAACCAAATATAGCGCAAAACAAATTCTTAAAAATGATATATAATTTACCCTGGCGTCTTTCTGCAGTTAATTTGTGCTCATTTTCCAGTTTCGAACTTATTTATAACAAAAAGTTAACATAAAGTTTAAGGTTAAGTCATATCAATGAACTACAATTATCGCAAATATTTCTTTTTTCGCTAGTTTGTCTTTTTTTCTCTCCTTTAATTTTTAGTTCGCAAGGGTTTTTTGTAATTAATCTTAATCTTGCTGTTACTTTAAATACAATATTAGTATAACAATTTATTAATTTCTAAGTTGTAAAGGCGATTCCCCTAAGAAAGGGCTCTCTAATTTTTTATATCATGTTGAACATATTTTCTAAAACTAACAAGTAACTACTCGCTCGGGACTAAATCTTTTGCGCCCATCACTGTCATCAAAAAGAGAAAATAAGTAAAAGGACAACATTTTCATGCTCCATAAGATGGAGTGGATGCGGCTGATTTCTTCTTCTTTCAAAATAAAAGTAAAGTGTGGGCGTTGCAAGCGTGTTTTTATAAAGATATTGAAAATATGAAATATTGATGCACTTTTATATCGGACACTATATTTTTAAACATTTATCTGCTATAGTTTATGAGTAATGAGCAAGAAACCAATTTTTTTTATTCCTTTTGAAAAACAGAGGTGTTCTCAGTTTACTTGGTAGTGGTGGCGTGTCCTTAGCCCTTTTTCAATACGAACATGCGTGTAAGAACTTCCAACGTTGTCACCACATTTGAAGTCGATAGTTTCATTTTTGCGGCCAGGAGACTGTTTACAACAGACATTACACAAAAAGACAAACGGACTGATGGGTATATATACTCTCTTAGGTTTCCGAAGCTCTTTTCTGAGCATTGCAAACGCTTGACTGCAAGAAAAGTTGTTCATCTTTTGCCAATAGTCTTTGAAGGGGAGTGATGCTATATGAACAGAAAATGAATGTTGTTTTGCTCAATTAATCGATGAGCTAAATGATAATTACATTTGCTAGATGCTGATCGCAGCATATGAAAAGAAGGAGAGACCGACAGATTTACAATTCACTGATGTACTGAGAGCCGATCCGGAGCAACAAGAGCGATAAGGATAAACTTTTAATGTCGCGTTGACCAACATTGGCAGTATACACAATTGACGATTAACTGATTCATAGCTTTTCAGGATTCTATAAGGAGTAGTCTTAATGCAATTATGCAATAACAAAAACTGGAGTTTTCCTTTTACGTAAGCGTTTATCATGACAATAAAAGCAAAAGTTGTGTCATGACATCAAAATAAGTAAGTTCTTGGTTGCGACTTTGTGTTGCTCTCATCTTTATGAAGTTTTGAGATCTTTATTGAATTTTAATTTTGATTTGTACAAAAATGAATTGAATTGACAAGGAAAAAATACCATTGAAGCTGGCGTTTGGCCTTTTGACACGTGTTTAAAAAGGAAGGTATATTACATGAAATTTAGGAAGAAATCGTACGCAAAAAAGCAAAAAAGCACAAATATATCACAATACACGCACAACTGGTATGACCTGCAACATCAGAAAAAAAGAAAAGCGATAGGGTATACAACGGCTACAAGGCAATTACATAAATCCATACACAAAATGTTTCATTCCAACAGGTTTTTGTCAAGAAAACCAAGAAAATTTAGATACAGTCAAAATTTGTAGCGAGAATCTGTACAGCATTAAAAGGACAAGCGCACTGGCATTTAATACTCTTTCCTCTGCTTTTACTCTCTCAGGCGTTCTCTCTCTTTGTCGTACTCCTTAATAATTTCCAATAAGCATTTTAGTACTAAAAATTTTTTAAGCAAGTCGGTGTTTCAAAAGAGAGCGAGAGAGAGAGAGAGAGAGAGACAGAGCGAATAATATTCCTTTCTTTTGACGTTATTTGCAGTACGCGGAGGTTGGCATTGTTATAGCGGAACTAATTGAGAATAATCAGTTACTTTGATAACGTGCTACGTTTTAATTGTTCATGGTTGAATGTGGCGGCGTTTGAAGTTTTATATAAAACAACGTATTTTGATTTTTGAATTACTCTCCATAGACGATTTATGAAACAATTTTGCGATGTGGTTTTTTATTGTTTTTTATTGTTTTGAAAAATAAAAAAAAGCACAATCAAATACTTTTTATAGCTGTGTATTTGTTTTATTTTCTATACAATTTTAATGGTCTCGTGGTTTATAATACGATCCATATGTGTACGATTTTGAGTGTAATTTGAAAAAAAAAGGAAACAACATTTTGTTTATAGCGTTCAATTTTGAATATTCCTCCGCTGACGCGAGTGTAATTTTAACGTGTTTATATGGATGTGAGTTTGACACTATAATAATGCTTTAGTTCTGCTTAATGAAATTATTGATAATTGAATAAAACCAATTATTTCCACGCATACATTTCTCTCGTTAATGATTTCAGTAAATTAATTAATAATTGATTATTGCATTAAATAAAAATGCGAATATTTTGATGCGAAAGGGTTGATGTTGGACAAACAGCAGGCAAGTAAAATTTATGTATAAAATTGTTTCGTATGAGACAAAAAATGAAACCGCAAAAAAAAAATTGCAGGCTAGCTGGCATCATTCAGTCGTAAGCTTTTTTTGTTGCAACCTTAAGCTTTGGAAGCTTCTAAGATATCCGAACAATCTTTACTTTTAATGTTGTTATGTGCAATATATTCTGATTTTTATAATTGTTAGATTTTCAATGACAGCCAGCAAGCATTCCGTTTAAAGGGTGGGGGCAGACGGCAACTAAATGGACCTACATTGGATCTCACGCTTATCAAAAGCATGTATCTTTAGTGTGTTACTAACGAAATGACAAAATTAGCAATAGCTTACCGAAGATGATAGCGCAAAGATCTATTCTGAATACCTGTCACCATAAACCAGTGTAAAAATATTCCATATTTCCACGAGGAATTATATATGTGCGACGGATTCGAATCTTTGTATCTTTCTTTGATTTGTTTTTCAATACTTCTAAAAAAGCTTGTAGTTGGTTCATGTAATTCGTTTGGTGAATTACAACAAATTTTGAACTTTTTAAGTTATTTAGAATTCCCTCACAACATATTTATGGAATGCTCGTAAGAGTGCTATAACCAAAAAAAGTAAAATAAATCTCACAACATGATATGAAAAACAGCAGACATAAAATGATCGGAGAGATCGCATGTACGAAAACTTTTTGAATAATGGACTGAGTGAAATGGACCATACCTTTAGAACCTGTTGATTTTTGAATCATTTGAAACTCATATTCGCTGTCCATATTACAGGATTTTTAACCACCGCTGTAGAAAGACGAAAATTTCATTCAATTCTTTTTTCTGAATTTCGTGACTAACGAACAAAACTTCTTTGACACGGCTACGTGAAAGCGGACGAATTTTGAGATCGCCAAAAAAATCTGAACGTTGCGATGATGTCATTAATTAGGAAAGCTACGTAGTATACAGCGTCATCGTTATAGCTGCAAATACAAAGCAAGAGCTTAGAACCATATATAATAGCCTCACTATCGACCGTTAAGGTTGATCGTATGTCACTCACGACTATCCTCAATATTCAAGCGCTATTGTCATGTTCACTTCAATACCACTGTATGGTACGCTATGTTACAAATCTTATAGATAGTATTAATATTAACACAATTACTTGTTTAGAATGTACGTACAACTCGTCATTAGAAATTGCATTTATACATTCAATTTATTTAATTTACCAAGAAATGCCTTTTAAGTGCGGAAGATTGTTCGTGTTTCTATGGTCATAACAAAAGTCATTAGCTTGAACAAGAAATTGATATATTACCGCTCAAATTCTCTCGGGATATGCTTGCCCTCAAGACCGTTCGTAACAGCCTTATTACTATAAAATATGAAACTCTCTTTTTATCACCTTTGTGTGATCAATTATTTTACCTTTCAAACGAAGCCAATTAAAATCGATTTTTGTTGAAGAACGTCGATCAAATCGGTGTATAATATATATTATATATCTATTAAAGCTTTTACGTTGACTTGCTACTATATAATTAGGCTACACAGACTTAGGCTTAACTTTGCAGCTTGCAGTGAATGTCGACATACGTCATTTAGATTGAAAACAACATTTTCCAATAAACAAATGTAATACATAAGCATAACATATATTTTGAAATTATTTCAAAAATAGTATTGGAAGTGCTTTTTTTATATCCTCCCTAATGACAGACTGGGTATGCAGCAAGGCACAACCATTCACATCTTATATTTTATGAACTATATGCATTGTCATCTATGTAAATGGCGGAATTAATTCGTCCGTCTGTCTGTTTGTTGATTGAAATTGGGATTAAAATCTGAATTATTTTTGTTATCTTAATTAATTTGAATAACTTTGATAATTGCAATTGCTATACTTTTTTAATTGGTTTAGTTATTTGGAAGTTGTTTACTTTTTTTAACGAATATAATTTATAAAGTAAATAATAAATAAATAAATTAATTAATTTTTTATGTGTTTGCACATCGCAGCGAATTTAAATTAGATTCGGTTTCTGTTTTTAATGCACAAGAATACGAATCAGAGGCTCCGTACGAAACATTTATCGTTGGTTTCTTTCTTATCAATATCCAAAAGGTTTATTTTGCGGCTTGATTTATTTATGTGGCTCGAAAACCCATATTTGCAGTTAAATCACTTAAATCTACTATTACTCAAAACACATTTTTCTCAGAAATATGTTTACATCTAACGTTTTGTAACGGACTGAGTGCTATTTCAGCTGTATTTTCGCAGTGACATTTTCCAAAGAAACACGCAGCATTTTTTGTCATCTTGTTTTACCTTAACGTAGTTTATAGTAAGTTCGAAAAATAAATGTTACTTCGTTAAGTGTTATTTCGTTTTCAAATTATTATTTGAAAAAGTGTTTGAGAACTTGAACCTTTAGGTGTAAAAGATTTGCTTCAGTACATTAATGGAATTGTCGTAAGTAAATTTGAGAATTTCTAATGGGGAAGACTTATGTAAAACATTATATAAAGTAAACCTCAGCTGATAGATTTTATACACAAAGTTATAGAATTTAATGTATAACTAACCCATGACAATTTTTTTTTTTTTGTTACGAACTTTTACGTCATTTATCACTTGACTTCAATGTATTATAACAAATTTTGTATGTAATTCACAGATACTTTTGCTTCAGCATTTATTTTGTCTAATTTTATTTTCATTTCTAATATTAAAGTCTTTTCTAGTAAATATATTTGATATTTTTATTAAACTTAAAATAAAAATATTTTTAACCAAACCTATAACTCTTATGGAAACATAAGTTTGTATATGTGAAAAGAAATCAATTAAATTTTATCCGGCTGCCAACGCATGCATATTTTAATTTAATACTTCGTAAATAAACATTTTTTTCGCCATTTGCCTAAGGTTATGTTACAATTTTTATTCCGGTATTCGGATATTATGAAAATATTTGCATTCATTTAAATGTAATGTTAAAGCATATGTAGCAGGAGATGATTGGAGTGGAAATAAAGCATTGATTTTGGCGAAATAAAAAAATTTAAATAAATATTTCAAATGTATATTCATTTTCAAATTTCCCTTTCGTCGTAATAAGTTATTTATTTTCAGATAATGAAGTTTTCTGCAAATTGGCAATTAAGATGATAGACTTAATTTGTTATTTTCGGGTTGAGTATGAAGATGATTCTGATGAACATTTGGGTCACAGGTTTTGAGAAATATCTCATTATTGTATAAAAAATATGTCGTCTTGTTTCCAAGGTTGATCCACTTCTTTTCGTACTGCGGACGTACATGAACAGGTCACGTGCAATTTTTAACCTCATATTCTTAATCTATTACTTTCTTTGTAACCGTTTGTTAAAGATCGAAAATAAAATAGGGTGAAAATGACGTACTCACCAATTCTAGTGTTAAAAACAGCTCGAGTAATATCAGATTAATGGGAGTTTTACATTTTAAATTCCTATCCTTCACCTGCCAGTAAAGTAAGTTTGTTAGTAGCATGGCAACAAGTAGGATCGCTTAATATCGCACATTGAGCCCACTTTTCCTAAAAGAGATTTGAAGGCATTGAAAAAGTTAAATGAAAATTCCCCAAAAGCCATGTGTTCTTGTGATGATCAATAATTGGCTCAAATGGTTAATTATACATTTAATAAAAAAATCAATTGCTTATTGGTATATTAACCAGAGATGACTCGGAAACTTTTGATATTCTTCGTAAGAATAATATAGGCTTCATGTTATGAGTTGATACCACTAGGGTACTCAACTGCTAGGACCGATAATAGTGAACTCGACAGTTCAACTACGAAAGCTTCAAGTTGCTCTCAACCGATTAAACCCTAGAATAATTTATGAAATGTAAAAGGTAAATTTTCTTCCCAATGGTTAACAGGATAATGTCAGACTATTTTCTAAGTTTTTTAAAAATCAAAAAAATTAATGGGAAAGCCATTGGATTAACGAAGTAAGTGTAACGATTGTGATCTGTTTTAATGTCTTAAAATTGTGCAGCAAATTGCCAAATAAAGAAACCGTTTTCTCTTGACCCCTTTGTTTTTTTCTTGTCGGCCTGATGAAGAATGCGGTGTATTAGCCAGTTTATGAATAAAATTTTTATAAAAGGTTGACGATGAAAATCATCGTTGGTGTTCCTTCTGCTGTCATTCGGCAGCGTTTGCGACACGTTTTACTTTCTTTCGCTATTGCGGAAGGCAATTTAGTCGGAAAAGAACATCGAGCCGTACGAGGACAGTTGAGTCGGAAGAGAACATCGAGTCGTACGAGAACATTTGAGTCGTAAGAGAACATTCATGTAAAGAATAATAATAGTCGTGCCGAGCAGCAGAAAGTATCGTTAAAAACACATTAAAGAATAAATTGTAAATAATCCTACATTTAGGAACACAATAAAACCTTGAAGCGCATTTTTCTTTTCAATATCCACGGTCTAGTAATACGAACCGTATTGAGGAGCGTAAATTCGGAACCATATATATACGCATGTGGAGTGAACATAGAATAGGTGTAGAATGGTTTACGTTGATGGTTAGTGAGGGGTATTCTTTTCCATTTTTTTCCTTTCACACGTTATATTAATCACTTATTTATAAAATAGATACATTACCATATTTAAAGATGGTTTTAGAGTTCTCCTAATTATAAACGAAAACTTAAAAGAGGTTCATTTCAAAAATATCGCATGTTTCCAGGCGGACGGTAAAGTAGGTGTATATACAAAAATTTAAAACTAAAGCAAAATATTGTGCTCAAAAGTAATAATTTTTATAGAAATTAATTCAAGCCGTTAGTAACCGGTATAAGCACTAGCGTTTTTTAAGGCAGCTTCGATTTTTGTAAGCATGGATGAAATTAATGATCGCAGTTCTCAACTGGGATATTATACCATACTTTCGGAATATATTTCCACAGGTCTTTTTTATTGCTCCAGGAAATACGACACGGTAGTCCTTTTCAAACCTTTTCAAAGCTCTTGAGACGGGACAGTGACTTGGCCATTCAATGACATCCAAGATGTGATCGACATAAGGAACGGCGCTTTCCCTAAATTCAATGAAAATTATGGATGATTATCGTGCTGAAATTTCCAAAGCAGTAGCGAATTTCTGTGGCATACGGTAGCATTACAGTTCTGAACAAGTTTTTACATACAAATCTATCCATAGTGTTTCCTTTGAGGTGTATTGGATCGATACTCTTCCAAGAAAGACAGCCCTATACCATTAGATATCCTCTTCCATGCTTCGTAGGTTTTTTAGTAAACGTAATTATAAAAAACAATAGAATTCTTTTCCTTTTGACCGAAGTGCACTTCTTTCCACGTCATTTCTAGACACATTTATTTTTGTTTAGTCGTTCCCAAGTATATCTACATGTGTTCATACATATATTCGCCTTTCTGCGCCTTCTGGGTTGTGCCAACTTTGATGAGCTCTTCTCCAAATTAACTTTTCTGAGCACATTTCCAGGCTATTCTTCGGGGTAGATTTGTACCTAATATCCGTCTACGAACTGTTGGACTTCAAGGATCTCGTTTTGCGAAAATTATAATGCGGTTATCGGAAGCAGGAAAAGTTTTTTTAACTCCTGTGCGTCTCTCAACATATTTTTGGGTGGTCTAAAGCACTCATGACGAGGTTATCTGGAATCGAATGCAAATCTCATGCTCATCGGTCATGTGAATTCTCCATTTCAGTTACCGTTTCTATTACAAGCTGTCTATTTTGTCGCGATATTCTGTTTACCGCATTAAGTCGTGTTTGTTGGCATTTCAATATTAACTGAGATAAGTTAGTCTCGGTGTATTCCCCCAACAATTTTTGCTTGGATACCTGAAAGAACGTGGTGAAAAAACATCTCTGCAATCCTACAAGATACGTAGCAATACTTTAATTAAATGCAATCCAGCCAGTGTTTTTGATTTTTTTACCGATATTTTTTCTTTTCACATCATTATCACTGTTTCTGTCGGTCAGCCACCGATAACTCTTTGAGTCATGCTTAACAAAGTGTGCCTCTTAGAGTGTAACCCTTGCACGTCTTCTTTTTCACCTTAACATTATTCGTAATTACGCGCACATATGGCTTTATATAAGGTATGAGATCCAAACAGCCGGCCAATTTGGTCCTCGTAAATTTTTACGGAGGCGATGATCGTAGTAATAAATATTATAATGTCGACCGATGTTTATCATTTCGATTAAAGGAAATCTCTTTAAATCGTCTGAACACATTGCACGGTCCAAACAAGATTCTGAAATATATTTTATTGCGGTGTCAATACTCATTCTTTTAAAAAGACATGCGACAAGGCTGTGCATTCTATGCCTATGCAAAGATGGGAGAGTATTTGGTTTGGCAAAACGTTTGCTCCACGCATAAAGAAGCTTCAGAGACACTAAAAATTATGTACATACTAAAATTCCGGATTCAAATTCGACAAAAAATTGGCAGCTCTTGCACAGTGCGAGTCGAGCAAGAGACATATTTATACCTTTGTTAACTGCATTTTCTGCTCGTCGTTCATTAACATAAGAACGATGGAAAATGTGCTATATAATATGTCATCCCATCTTATATGTCTGCCTGTTATTATATAATTTGCCTTTTTTTTTTTTGAATTAAGTTTCTTATAAAGAAGCCGCTCATATTCGAAAATAATTTTCTCACTTGTTTTACAGTAATTCTAAATAAATATAAACTTAATAATTTTTCTAATCGTGAATATATATAATAAGGATTTAGATAAGTTTCAACAAATGTCACTATTATAAAGCAGGCCGCTTATTTAGAACGCTGTCACATCTTGCTGCCACAGCTGCCTGTCGCGGCTTTTCCACTTTACTCCGATCACAATCACTTGAAGATCGCGAAACAGCGGTAAAATGGGTCCTGCTATCTGTTTGTGTTTTTTTGGTATTATAATCTAGTCTTCAGCAGGTAATTTAGCATTTTTCATATAATAACACACTATAGCGCATAGGTACGAAACGAAAATTTGTGAAGGAAAATATAAAAAAAAGGTAAAAAATAAGCAACAAGTAAGCGCACAAGAAAAACTTCATTTTTTTCAATTATGTTACTTATTAATCAATTTCAGTAGATTGCAGCGTAATGGATTGTAAAAGAATGAAAATAGGGATAAGAATTATTATGTTAAGACAATACGTTAATCATTTCAATTGCTCCTTTTTTTGACGATACGGCGTGCTTTTACATTTCATTTTGTGACTTTTCGTAAGTTAATAAACCTTTTTTAGCGCAAAGTTAATATTAGAAACCTTTGTCGTCACTTTTGCTTCGGAGTACGAGAGATGGTACAAAGTGACGGGAACAGCTACAACCAAACACAAATTTTCTGACATTTTAACGCCCTATTCTAGGGCATTGAGTCGATCTTTTGACCGACCCAGTCTTGTATGAATATATAGCACGGCACTATATGTGATTCGTAAGCGGAAAGTGTTCTCAAAAGAAATATATGAAAAGAAAACTCCACCTTTTTCTTTAAAAATTTATAATGCACCGTACAACCATTAATCTTAATATATAAATAGTTTTAATAAAAGTAAATATAATTTCATAAATATTTCTGCAAAATTTTCTGCTTTAACGTCATCTGCACAAACCTTCAACCAACTTTTTAATACAGAAAAACAAAGCTCTTATTTTCCATTAACATAACTGAAAAGAAAAAAAAAAATAGTGAAAAGCGAAAAAACCAAAGTCCTTTTCTCTGAATATATACTGCTGAGGCGTTTGCATGGTTTTGTTAACCCAGTTTTACAACTGCTTTCACTACTCAACTCCGGCTGTTGCTAGACTTGTGTAATTATATGCGCTTGTAAATAAAGGGTAAAAGCATCCTATACGTACACATATGAATGCATGTGTGTATAAATTCATATGCGATGTGTATGTTGACGTTTGGTGAGGAAAAAAATTAATTTCTCGAAACTTAAAAAACTTAACCCATATACGCGATGTAAACTCCATGATTATATATGTATACACGCATATATATATATACATATATATATATGTATATATATATATATATATGTCACATTTATACATATTATATTTTAATGTATTTGGTTATATGTACATGTAAAACGTTTGGCTACACTTGCTTCAAAAATTTAATTTAAAAAAAATTCTCTGCTCTATACATTTTGTCAACTATATATTCAAACATAAGAAAAAAACAATTTGAATACGTTTTTGTGTTTTTCTACTTCCATTTGTTTTGTTCTTTGAACATTTCTCTTGGCTGATATTTAGTCTAAACGCACTCTTTCTCTTTCGCTCTCCTGTTCCTTAGTTCGGATTACACATTAATTAAACCTATGTATGAATTTTTGTGTAGGTAATATACAAACTAAAGTCTTTATTCACATTTTATGGGAACCATTAGTGGTTAGAAGAAATAAGAATTAAAAAAAAAAATTAAAATGAAAATTCATTATAAAACACTGAAAGACTGTCATGATTACATGACAGTAATGACTTGAAAATATTTAATTAAATCATATAAATTAATTTAATACGCTGTAAGGCCGTAGAAACCAAACATCAGCAACAGGTTGTCTCTTTAGTGTTATTTTTTGGTTGGTTTTTTAACCCTTCAATCATTACAACACTTTAGGGAATTTTTGCTAGTGTTTTTTTCTTTTGCTTTTGTTTTTGCTTATTCTGTTTGCCTTTACTTTACAACCATTAAATAAACATCACTCAAGTCTATGCTTGAGTTTAATACTTAACAATCATGTGTATGGTGAAGATAGATATGCATGCATATGTTTTCTCACTTGTGTTTATACACATATTCACATACATCTTCGAACACTCTCGTACACTTAATGTGAATAATAGGCCTCTGGGTTGTATGGCATTTTTTCCCCTTTTAAAATGCTTGAGTGAGTGTTCTAGCACTACACCAAAAAAAATAAAAAAAACATGGCCACAGAGTAATATATCTAGCGTAAAACGACATATAGCTTGGACGAGTTTACAAGTTTGCAGTAACAACAATAACTAAAATAAGAGAAATAGAGGAAAGAGGTTGCCTGGAGTTTAGGCTGACTCTTTTAAAACCTTTATACTATTTATGATCGAAATAGATCAAAATCATTTTTCATTTTTCAGTGGATCAATCCCAAGTTCCCCCAAGTTCTCTAAGCTCTTATGATTTTCCCGAAAAACTGTTAGGTTTGTTACTTAACGTCTACTGACGACGATTGCCGCTTTTTAAAAACAGATGGCTCGATTGGCAACATTGTAGTTTCGGACAAACGCAAAATTGTCTTGCAGTCCAAAACTAATCAAGAACGCTGATGGACTTGAGAGTGCCGTATATGAAGTAACAAATTTATCATGCTATCCATTGGAAAGCATAAAAAGCCAGCAAGAACGACAACAATGTTGAATGTTGGCACACATGTTATTAATTGCTGTTGTTATATGCAAACGAGAGCTTTCAATTCGTTTGCCTTCGTTTTTTATCTTTTTTTTTATTGCTTTGGCATTAATGAGTGACACTACAGACTTTTATTAACTAGGAAACTTTGTTTGAAAGCGAAAAAAAAAAGATCAATGGCATGTAACGCAAAAAATGTGATAAAGAGTTTTTTTTGCTGTTTATAATTTTGTGCGAAAACACGCAACGCTCCAAACGATTTAAGTTTGTCACACTTTTTCTCCCCACATTGTCTGACTTGATTTAAAGCTGTTTGTTCACCTGACTCCCTGCCTTGGCAGATCTGTGTATTAGTATTTTGCTTTCTAACCTATAAACCGCAATTTTGAAGGTATTTTGATGGAGGACGAACCTTAATGAATAGAAACGAATCGTTCTCACAACTGCCCTTCATGTAAAGACAGTTCGTCATTTTGTTGCATTGCGACAAAAAAAGTCGATAAAAATAGCATTTCAACATACCAACTGTGCGTAAAAATATGGACTGAATGTGAGCATTTTTAGAACTATCTTCAGATGTTCAGGGGGCATTCCCTGAGTGACTGGGGTGATACAAAATAAAGAACAAAAAATAAGTCTTCATAAGCTCAACTTATAACATTTAATCGAAAAAAATATGGTTCACAGTAATAATTTGGCTTAAAATTGTCATTGCACAAAATTTAATCTATAATTCGGACTTCTTTCCAATCCGTTCTCGATCAAAATAAGCGTTTACGCGACAAGACAATATTGGACGAAATATTTGTATACTATTGAGAAAATAACTAAAAAATTATACATTTTTTTAGAAAATAAAATTAATTAAACTAAATTCGGACCACGTTTATTCACATTTTGTGCTATCCCCATCACATAGGATAATGTTTATGGAATTATAATGTAATACTCAGAGATTTGCCAAAGTCCATGTATGTTTTCGAGGCAAACTTAAAATGATTAACAGTATTCTGGTGCCTCTTCTTTCGTCCATCCATCTGACCTGATTGTTACGTAAAACTTATATTTTAAACACAAGTTTATAGGTTAGTTTTATAAGAGATGCACCCCGTAGTAGGTACAAAGTAAGGAAAAAGTCTCGAAAATAAAAAAGAGAAATGCCATAATATCCGTATCATCCTTATATGTGGTAAATTACAAGATCTTAAAGTCAACATCAATCGCCACCATCCAAAAGTCCTGTTGTTCAATATAAAGCTAAAATTAAATAGAAAGTTTTCTGCTGCTTACATGTGTCTCTTTAATAATATGTGTCGCATCAACTTAGTCGAGATTTTCTTACATGTTAAACGCCTTTGTTTTCCTTAATTTTTAATATTCAACTTAAAATGAATTGCAAAATTTTATATCTTAATAAATGCTTTTGTTTTCACCTAAACTTGGAAAAATATAAAATAAGCAAGGGATAAAAAAAAGATTTAAAATCTATTTAATTTTCTTATTTATATAAAATATGATATTCAACTTCAATATGAAACCATTAGTGTATGTGCAGAGGGAAAGAAAATAAAAAGCAGATTTAAAAGGAAAAGAAATTTTTATTTATACCACAAAGAGTAAGCTGTAAAAACAGGTAAAGAGGAAAAGTAAAAACTAAGGTAAGGGGCTGCTGTTTGCTAAGAAAAATTCAAACGCAAACTTTTTTAAAGGAAACAAAAAAAAAAACAAAAATAGATGAAAAACATATGTAAGAACTGTAATATAGATATTTTAAGCAAAGCACATCAGTAAGCAGGATTTATAATCTTTGTAAATATACCCCAAATTTATTTATATATAAAAAAGAAAAAAATACATCCTTTTTGTTGTTGTCGTTAATAAAATGTCGAAAAATGGCTGTTGACAAAAATATGAAAATATGTCTCAAGTAGCACGATGCCAACAAGCTACGCAATCAAATTTAACAAAGGCTTTCGAAGGAGAAAAATACACAAACAAAGCCTTGTAATAAAGGATATAAAGCTTTGGGAAACGCTAAACAACAAAAACAAGGACGGAGAATCCGAAAAACCGTGAAATGCAGAAAACAAGTCACAAACAGCAACTATGGCCCTGTCAAGTGCTTTTGTTTATTAAAGGAACAAGAAAAAAAAACACATACCAGAGAGATTATATTCAGTTTGAACCGAATCTTTTACTACCTACCACTTGATATTCTTTTAATTCTTCTTGATTTAGTAGATATTGAAATAATGCGCGAAATCTATTTTCACTTGTAATTATTTTTTCTCTCTTTTTCTCCTTTGATCTGCAATTCATGCGGACGATGGTGGTCGGCGAGGGTTATAGATAGGGTGCGAGGAAAGGTATTTTATATATAAGGTCATATTGAAAACTCTTCGCGGCATGGCGTTATATCGCGCTTATATATCGCGCAACACTCATTTCATTACCTTAAACCAACATGTGCTAAAAAGGTAACATTTCAGCTTACATTTTTTGCCCCCAATTTTTTCTCGCTAAATATTGATTTCAAAATGAGTGAAATATCTGAAGAAACACGATATGAGATGCTTTCACTGTCACTGGTGATACTTTGTAAAACACGACGGTACGCGCATTATCAATAAGGGAAACCTATACTGAACATCGCATTCTTAATAACTTAGACCTTCTATGGGTTAAATTTTACAGCTATTTTTTTGATGTTTTTCAAGGTCAGTTAACTAAACTACCATCGGCCCCATCGGTTAAACAAACATGACAGCCCAGTAAGTAATGGTTAACTTTTACAAGTGTAACTGAATTTTGGTATCAGACCCTAGATTACTCTAGATTACTTAAATGAGAGCAGAAATTTTATTTTCTAACGAAACCTTTATACCAATGAAGACTTCATAGCTTGCAATGATTGAGAACGTAATCTAATATTCTTAACTAATGTCTCATTAGAGTTGATTAAACCTTGCATACCAACATTAAATCTTTCATCAACATTTTGAGAAACAAAGTCCTCAGAAGAACAAAGACCAAGAAGTTTTTTAGTACAACCATAAAATCGATAGAAGTGCTTGCCACTACAAAGAATTGAGGAGCCGCAACGCAGGCTGTTCGGCACACATCCTGTACAGGTATATCTGAAGGGTGTGTCACAACAATGATGGTTAGATGCAAAAGTGGCGTTTACCGTTTTCAAGAGTGGCGCTCGGTCTGGGGATGCGTATTCAATTAACGGGAATTACGAGATAGCGGAAATAGAGAAAATCATATTCAGCTGTCGTCAAATTTTTCAAATATTAAAAAAACTAAAAAAAATACCGCTGTGATAATATCCTTTATATCCCTTTATATTGAAAAACCAATTATTAAAAACAAGGAACAAACTAAATTTTCATACTTTATGATATCGGATAGGCGTGGCTGTTTTGCCCACAGTATCACACTAAAAGGGAAAATATTGAAAAAGCAGATGTGGTCTTAATTTACCTCTCACTATACAGGCGTGTCCTTAAATCGATTTGGCCCATTATCATATCGTCATAACCTATGTGCAAAGATTTTTAATTTGCTTGCCAAAGTTGAATTCCTAAGTTCTATGACGGCGTGAATATTTTCTAGAGGCGGACACTCAAATAGACGGATAGAACAGGCATTTTACGCCAATCAATAATCTGTATAAACTTTTTACTGTCCATGAAGCTTCCTTCTGTAAGTTGCAAAAAAAATGAAAATAATGTCCGATGATGGGTATAAAAAGCCATGCGGGACATAAAGGAAAACGGAAAGTAATACTTTCGTTTCGTCGTTTTTTTGAAAAATTTGTTATTTCAAGTTCAAAGTACATTTTTTGTAATGGATGGCGTAATGTTCCAGCTTCCTTTGGAATGGCAGGGTTTTTTCGGCACAAGAATTCCCAATCAAGGAAAATTTCGATGCTTTTTTGATAAAGTATTTTCTAGTAAAACTGTTTTTAAAGCGTGGTTAGCCACTTCATAATCTTCATCTGAGCTGTGCTCTACAATTGTGTTAACAATTTCGTTTGGTACTTTAAACCATTAAGTTCGCACTTGCCGCAATATCGTGTGACTTGCTCTGGGGAATTGTGTTTAGTTGAAAATGTCTTCGCTTATTTATTCTTAATATATAAAAACCCAAAAAACTATTTGCTTTATGTCTAGCATTAGGTTCTGATTTTGGCTTATTAACCTTCCCAAAGCTAAGATTAAGATGAAACTAAAATAGAGTAAAGGCTAATGAATGCGTTGCGGATTGTATTGCCGGATATTACAAAAAAAAATAATGAAACTGATGTTGTTGGGTATACGCGCTGTATGTATGGAAGGCTACACATTCTGTTCAATGCCACCATGAAATGGTTTTTATTTAGGAAAGACGCAATATTTGATTAGCTTTCTTTCCTGTTTTTTTCCTTCTCTAGGGAAGATGGACATTCTTATGGTAATTTAATATTGGATAACGTCATCGGAGTTTTTTATGGAGGGTTTTATTGTGTATTCCTATAATTCTTTAAAATTGTAGTTAGATGTGAGTTATTTTCTTTAAATTATCCTTTCACTTTTTCTACTCTGTACATTTATTTTATAATATTGACATTGATTGTCATTATTATTATTGTTATTATTACTTTTATTATGCTTGTCATGATGATGATTATGATATACTTTCGGTTATATCTTGATTGTCTGTTGTTGACATGCAGTTAAAAAGGTCTAGCCATCTCTTCAATCTAGTTTATCTGCTGTTGATAGTTTATTTATGCACACATATATGTATGTATGTGTTTGTCGTAAGTATTTTCTAACTTTCTTCGATTACTATGTGTAACTCATGAATTTTTCTATGGAAACTATTTAAATTATGGTCATGTGTCATATTTGCTTAGACTACTGACCGTATAACAATTAACCTTGAAAGTTTATTAACAATGAATGAATTAAAATATTGACATGTGTGTTTGGAAACTATCATCAATATCGACTTAGTTTATTATTTACATGCTACAAAAGGTTAAGGTAGGGCAGAAAGAGATTAATCTCTATAAGAAAACACACAAAACTGAAGCTAATATATCACTTAAAGGAGAGTAAAAGGTAAATGAAGGATATATTTAAAATCTAAATATAATTATTAAGCTTTCAATTCAGTTACTTTCAGCTACCAACCCTTTAGGCTTTCCAACAATTTCGAAAAGACAACACAATGTTTTTTAAACTCAATAGCGATAAAATGAAGTTTGCTATTCTGCAAATTCTTTTCTTGGAGATTTCAGTCTTCTTTACAATTTGTTTTTCCTTTTTTTTTAATTTGACTAATAATCTCTTCAATATTAAAAAATTATATAATTAGATGGAAGTAAAGCTAGGTGAGAGCAGAAAGCAATTTGAGGCAAAAAAATGTTAAGAACAGTCCTGACATGGTGGAGAAATGTTAAAGTTTATCTCAAGGTTTTCTACTTGGAAGTTTAGAAGCTTTTCTTCCGGAATCTCATTGTCTGAACTTAACGTAGCGCTGTTTGAAATTTTGACTATCCTTTTAAAACTAAGTTGTGCGGTACAATTAACTTTCTACTGTATTTGCTAAAAAAACACCGAATCCTTGTTTTGTTTTTAAATAAATTTTTCGAAGAATTGGGTTAGTGTCCATTAAATTTTAGAACATGTTTCTACAAAATTTTTAATAATAAACGTAATATAACGCAAAAATAAATGTAAAAAGTAACGATAAGCTCTAAGCATAATTTTTCCATTGCAGTAGTGCGCTGAAGAAAGTAAAAGATGCAACGAAAAAAGTTGTAGGTATTCTCTACGTCTTACAAAAAAGAGAAAAATGAAAAGTCCGGTACTTGTTTTTCTAACAAAAAAGAACAAGCGTTGACATTCGGAAAATTTAATTTAAAATTGAAAACCTTAAAGAAGCATTTTTCCGTGATGATATAAAAAATTTATACGAAATTGAAAATAATTCATAATTAAGACAAACAAAAAAATTCGAATTTCGCTTTTAAAATAAAAACAAGTAACAAAATTATGGTGGGCTAGGGCCCCGCCATTAAATGCTTTAAATCACTTAAATCGCGCGCTCAATTCATTTGTTCGTGTAACGGCTTTTCTAATTCAATTGCTGTATGAAAAGTGGTCGCAAAAGTAGTCCGAACCCAACCATTTCCATAGCGTCCATTCTTGAGCCAAAACGTGCCATTGCACAAAATGTCATCAAAATATCTCAAAAATTGTGACTTGCAGTTTCAGCACAAGAATGCAAGACACACAGGCAGACGGACAGACACCCTTATCGGTACAATAGAATAAGTTGGGTTTGGGTCCTGCACACATCCGCAAAAATTTAATATATCCTTATGGCGTTGGGTATAAAAAAAGATCTAGTATTTTTTAATTTTTTAATAAATTGAACTCGTTAAAATTACTTTTCAAAGTATTGTGTAAGTAAAAAGTACTAGCAGCAATAAGCAATCAATGCTGGTTTATTTCAAAAAAAGTTAAACCCAGAATGGAAAAGGAAGAAAAAGAGAGGACGTGTCTGCTTAAACCGGAAGTAGTACAATAAGAATACCAATAAGAAAATCTAGTCGTAGATAAGTAAAAGCGCAATAAACAGCGTACCTACACATACTGATACAAATTATATAACACTGTAAACATTTAATATAAGTCAGCTGTAATTAGTCGCAACAATAACATTTTATATAAAGGAAATTATGCACTGTATTACATCTATGAGTTAATTAAAAGATATATAATGTTCGTATAAAATTAGTCGTGAAACAGGACAGTAATGGCTTTAAACTGAAATCCTCTAATGAGTAGAAATTAGATAGAATTGGGAAAGTAATAAAATTTTTGTGTCCCTTATTATTTCCGTTAAGTATTTATTTATTTCAATTGACTGCAATAAAAAGATGCATTTACTTAGGCCAATAAACATATATTACAACAGAAAATTCCTGATGCGAATTGTAATACAAATTATAATATAAATAAATACAGTATGAAAAGAAAATGAACATTACGTATTATCTTATGTAACGGGTTTGTTTTTATTGTCACGATTAATAATGAGAGCCTGCTTTTGTACATATCCTCTTTAGTCCCGACGAGAACGTGGAAGTTTGTGATAAAATACTGTTTTGCGAGACGGCTATATTTCCAATTTGTTCCAAAAAATTTTCTTTTATATATGTTAAGACGTATGTATTGTTTTAATTTTATAACTCATATTCAGTTAACGAGGACATGTTTTTATTCAAACATAAAGATAAGCATTTATTAGGAAGGATTAAAATTTGACTGCTGTTTAGGTGATAAGCATTTGCAAATATTATTATAGAAAAAACCCGTTCTAGAAATCCTTGAAGGCCTACAAATTTGAGGTGTAAAATAAAAAAAGAGTATTTATTATTAAAAAAAATGATTAGAGAATGTTGTAAGCTACACTTTGGTTGATGATAGACACTTTTCTAGAACTACATAATGCGGTCGCTGTGGGGCTGCTGTAATTGCTGGCAAAAGATTCTTAATTGAAATCTTAACTTATCTCTGTTCTGGAAGTTCTGCAGAGATCAAAATATATAACGAGCCGTATGTTGTTTGTATTTAAAGGACATGTATGTGGTAACATTTTGCTAATAAGTTACGTTTGTTATCTTCCAGCTGATAGGTGAAATCCCTCTCTTACTGGTTCCGATTCGCCTAAATCTCAAAAAGAGAAAAATAAAAAAACGTCCCCGTCTCTTAAATCTTCCTCTCTAGCTCATTCATGTAGACGCTCGAGGTCTACTTTTTCCCCAATTAAAAATTTCTAACTCATGGATTCTAATGTTAGTGTTTTACATACCGCGACTATAATTGCAGTTCCACCAAAGAAGACTCTACTCGTCCGCACCGTAGCACCGGAACCCATGTGTTGTTATGAGGTGTTTGCCGAAAAAAGTTCCATAGGTTAATCTAAGTCGGGTTCACAACTTTAAATTATCAACAGATCAATTTTGAGATAGATTGCCTTTTGAAATGCTGGTAATCACAGCTAATCTTGCATGGGTTTTACTGAAACTTGGCTGAAATCTGACCTTCAATTGGTATAGAGTAGTTCGAACAGGGGGTGGTGTTTTAATTGCAAATTTCCCGGAAATATTCGTTAACCTTTGTCCAACTGTAGTGTATCTTTTCCATGCCTCCATAGAAATTCTGGGAATAATTTAAGCCCGGCATATCATACCAATCAATGTTGTTTTCCTTTTCAGTTCAAACTACGCTTTTAACGTAACTAATACTTTACGTCTAAAATGAGGATCTTAAATCCTATAAGAATAAGAAAAATAAACTTTTCAAACGATATTTGAAGAGCGCCTCCTTGCACGAGTATGTCAAATATTCTGCGGCTAGGCATGGAGTTAACTATAGGAATCACCAACGTTAATGCATTAGTCAGAAACATTTCTTTAAGTTTTTTAAATCTAAGAGAAAAGTCTCTTCGGTGCCTTCATTGGGAATTTCGTTCGTCGTAGCTTGCTTGCTGACAGCTTTGGGTGTACAAATAATTACCTGTACCGAGTAAAAAATTCTATTCGGTTTCCAAAGGTTGTAATTTCTCAGCAGGATTTACTTCACAGTTTGAGGTCATTAAAGCGTAATCACATGCCTGGGTCTGAGGGCATCCCGTTATGCATACGTCGTGTGCGAAGTAGTTTCTAATATCTTCAACTATGTTAGAACCTGTTAAAATTTGATAGAGTTAATTATAAATTGCGGCTTCTTAAACTTCAGTCGTCTTTCTCGCCGGCACATTTATTGAATTGGATATTCTCCAATCCGGAGAATAGATCCTTTAGAGTTCTGTTCAATTCTGCCCCCAAAGACAGTCACTTAGGTCCCTTTCTATTTATGCTTTATATCAATAATCCTCCATCAGTGATTAAGTTCAATTATATAATAATGTATGATAATGATATTAAACTATTGTCTCCTTTCGATGTGGGAACGTACTCATGTGGCCTACAATCTGATGTAGAATATTTCTCATATAGGTCTCATTTAACTTTATGGAGCTCAACTTGCAAAAGTGTAAGAATCTGCCATTACCAGAAAGGAATACATTATATAAAAAATACTTTATAGATTCGCAAAAATTGAAAAATGTAGGGTCTTTCTACGACTTGGACGTAGTATTTGATCAAAGATTACATATTAAGCTTATTCTAATCGAGGCAAGGACTGCTCTTGGCTTTATATGATGATCCTTACGTTACAAAAGCTTATGTTGATGCAATAGAATCAGTTGAGAAGCCTCTTTGCCACCGTATGACGATAGAACGCTGCTATAAGCACTTCCTCCAATTGAGAAGCGAAGGATTAGGTATATCCTTCCTAGTTATACTAATGCATGCCGGAATTGACCCGCCAGCGTTATTAGCTCGACCAACGCTGACATAGGTCCTTTGTAAAAATTTAAACAAGCACAATGTGCCAATGCAGTATTTGGATAAAATTGACTAGTAAATGTAGAGCATATTTGACCTTGCGAACGGAATCTACACAATTATATTCCTATCCACAACTGTGTAAAAAATCTTGGCTTTACAATTGGACTAAAGATTCACATAGAAATAACATATCAAAATTAAGCGCCAATAAATTGACTTGAAAACAGGAAGGCTCTGGCTACTTTGTACAGAATCTCAACTTGATCTAGGAAATAAACGCATTTTACACAAGGGTATCCGCCAACCTAGTTGGGCTTACGGCATACAACTGTGGGGAACAGCCAATCATTCTAAAATTGAAACCCTCCAAAATTTTCAATCTAAGAGACCTCTCCTTATTGTTAATGCTCCGCGATTCTTTAGGAACAAAACTATTTGTGATGACCTAAACTTTCCATTCACTGAAAATTTAATTGATTGAAATAAAAAGATTGGAATGACTTCGCTTATTGGGTTTTCCATTTACAAATTCATTTAATTTTGTGATAGATTATGAACTAAATAAGTAATTTAAAAACCAAAAGAAAGAAAAAAACTTTAACAGCAATAACATGTGAAGAAACGTAGGTCTTAGTTTTTGCTGCGGTGTTTCATTATTTGACAAATTATTAAAACGGATTTAGACAATTTTCCGTTAACGCAAACTTTATCCCTTCGCCACATATATCACATCCTGCTAGTTTTCAATTCACAATAAAAAAGATGACTTGAACTTTTTCGACATTCGCCTCTCTCATTATTCTTCATGCACACCAACTGATTTTAATATATAATCCATTGTAGGGCAAAAGCATGAAAAATATTATTTATAAATTTTTAAGATGAGATGACAGTGAGGACCATTTTTTTTGTAGCAAAAAAATTTATAAAATGCGAAAATAGAGGTTGGATTTTTACTCAAAAATGTTGCTAGAGAAGATGCAGGGGGCCAATGTTAAAAGTTTCTGTATCTTCTCCTGCCAGTCACTCAAAAATTTATTTTCTCTTTGAACTTACCTTCATACTTCATGAATATTGATTGATTGCTTATATTCGAAAGCAAAAAAAAAAAAAAACAACAAATGAAGGAAAAACTTTTACATACAAAATTGTAAAAAAAAAGAGAAACAAAAAGTAAATTATGTTCGGCTTGGGTGCAATATGTCGATGTGTTGGGGCCGCCTTCTTTGTCACATTCAAAGTTTCTACTATTACTTTACCCAGCAGACTCAATGTAGTTTGGTCTTTAAATTCAAATTATGCATAATTCCTCACCCCTTTCGAGTGCTTCCAAACGATTTAGGATGCAAATCTGCAATCAAAACAAGAACATGTGGCCAACGATATTCAGCTTTCTGTTCAAATGTCGTATGACAACTTGGATGCATTTAATGGACTTTCAAATATGCCCATGTGCGTATGAATTATTCCCTTTTTTCCGACACCACGAAGAATGATAACATTATTTTTCAAAGTTGAAGAAATGAAAATTTCTCTTCTAAAAGTCATTGCCAATGCTAACTTACACTAATTTTTAGCGCTAACTTTCTAAAGGTTTTCATTATCTTTCGTTACTTGATTGCACTCCACTAGGTTCCTAAAATATATTGCAAGTCGTGCGGCCTGTGAGATTGATAATTCCACAAATGCATAATCTTGGAATATAGTACTACAACATAGAAAGGTACGGCTACAGAAATTGGTAACTATATTGAAATATTGAACGGAAAAGTCTAGTATTTAAAAACCTAAGTTATTGAAACTTGTAAATAGACGGTATATATAACAGATAGGTCATAAATCTTAAATTTCCGATATATGTAATTGTGTTTGTTTCCAAAAAAAAGATGATATCTATATTAATGAGCGATTATGGTTGAAAGAGGGGTAGGTAGGTAGGTAGACACCCCCAAGGATTGAAATTCTATGGAATTGTATTTTATATTAAGCGGCGAGATCGTCCGAACATTTAAACTTTTACAAATGTTTTCGAATAAGAAAATAATATTCACTTTGGCACGCGAATGATACCTACGGCCTAACCCAATTACATAAAAATTGCAGCGTACCTTGTTGAATGTAGACGTTTAAGTTAAAAAGAGGAGCAATTGCACACTTTTTAGACAAGTGGTTTTTATTGATCTAGCAGATGCCTTGAACATTGGCGGAAAGAAATTCATGACTAAAATAAATTTTCTCATTCAAAATTCGAACTTCCCTTCCTTGTGTTAAATGAAACTCTGTTGAAAATTCACGGGCTAATACCTTACCTACCGATTACTAACTCCTCTAACAAACTGCTAAACATCTTTAGAATGCACTTGCCTTAATTTAAAGGCGTTTGCTAGCAGAAACACGTTCGTGAAGCTTATATGAAAGCAGTTGTTGAGCGAGCGGCTCGAAGACTTTCAGCCCTTCAAGAATACAAGTTAAAAGTGGTCTTTACGATGATATCGACGGTTGAGATTTAAAGTTCGCTGCCACTTTCCTTGCCATTTCTTAAAACGTAAAGTGTTAATCGTGCGGTTCTCTCTTCGACATTTGTCGCAAAGGCGGCGCTTTCGTCTATGAAAGCTTTGAAAAAGAAGCATGATTGATATTTGAACATGAAGGACCATTTTTATGGTCCTGGAACTTTTCCACCAAAAAAGCATAACTCATTTCGAAAGCAAACCATACGAAACACCCTTTTTCTCCAAATGCGATTTTTCAAAACGGCCAACAGAGTAACTCCAATAACTTTCACCTTTTTCATTCGAATTTTTACAATATCATTACAAGAAAGTTTCAAAGACAAACTCGTTGGAAATTTAAGTTAATTTAAGCCTTTTTTCAATATTTCTAAAAAAATCTTGCAAATTTCTTTAGTTGTAACGAATTTTAGACTAGTAATACTGATTGCCATTTGGCCCCTGAATTGTAAGATGGCTCCGTTGTAGTCATTTTTTAATGTTTTTTCAAAATGTTCGCATGACTTGACGAGTAGATAAGAATTGCGACTACCAAGGAAATGCTGGCGGGTGCTCTGTGCAGTAGAGTCTACTTTCGCCGCAGTTACCAATTGGGCACACATTCACTAAGTTGTGGCCACCCTTCCTTACTTGTTTCGCACCGTCACCGTATTACACGTATAGAGGACGACAAGTCCTGAATGATTGGTCATGCTAACAGACAAATAAGCTAAAAAAATAAATAAATAAATGGGCGGTAGCGATTTCTTATGTATTTTTTTAGAATCGAAAATTGGCAAAAGCCGGCAGTAAGTCGTATAAATTGAATTTCTGCTAAAATATCTCGAAGAATCAAAGTAATGTGAAATGTATTATGATTATGCGAAAACTAGTTCAGAGAAATAACTTCGTGTAAGATTCTTTCTCTTCATACCCGTTCAAAACAATACATGTTTCAAAGTCAGATTGGTAAAAGTAGAAAATATTATCATCAGTGATCGTAGTCGATAATATTTAGAATTCTAACAAAATTTTGTTGGGATATCAAATATTGGGAAAGAAAGTGTGACCATAAATTTTTGATTGGGCGGGACCAGTTAGCTTAGAAATAGTACGTAAAATAATTACACAAAGGCTGAAACTTTAACTAACACTTCGTTGAAAGTCTTCCCAATATTTTCGTTAATAACATTGTAATCTTAACGTGGTAAACTTGGTTGGTATGTGACGATATTGTTACGAAAATGCCAAATTTGTTGATTTCAGTTTTCATAAAAATTAATCGATTTTGTAAAAAACCAAATTGTAAAGAAAGGAAAAGTCGAAAAAATATTCATAATTGTTTACTTGGCTCAAGCAAGTGGCGATTGGCGGAAAGATTAGAAAGGTTTACCAGACCATTTGACGGAGAACGATATAAGGTACTCGTAATTTGCTTGTACGAAGGGAATTTAAGCACAATATTTCCGGAAGGAAAAATTAGTCGAGTCAAAAGAGTTGAATTGCGTTATCCAAATGGACAAGAACAGAACGCGAATTAAAGCGTTCTAAATATAAGTTTCTTTATATAATTTGTAAGTAAATCTGCTAGAATTGTAAATAAGTTCATTACTGTCCTAAAAATCACAATTCGGCGATATGATCTTAATTTCAAAAGGAGTTGAGGAAAAACTTAAAATTACGAAAGACAGAAGGTGCGTTTTTTACAGTTATAGGTCAGCTGTAAACTCGTAACATGAATCTGTGCACAAAATTACGACGGAATAATTAAACACAAAAACGTCCTGTGCAAGATGAGTGCTCGTCTGACGCACAATTCATGAAAAGCGCATTCAGGCGACAATATCCAGAAGAAGTTAAGAATATCTAAAATCGTAAACCGTAAAAAAACGGGATAATAACTTTTCTCAAATGAAAATGCACCAAAGGAATGATAAATGCAAACATTGCTTTGCTGGATGTACTCCCTTTTGTCGGTTAATTCTGTCTTGAAAAGCATAGAATGGTATATGTCGCTATTTAGCGCTACTGGAACGGATGATTAACACGTACAAGAGCAAATGGTCGTCTTTAAATGAGAAAAAAAGAACTGTTTCATCTCGTAGTAGTATACTAACGCATCTACGAAGTATAAGCAATTCACTGTATTCTTCAGACACTGAAGAATCCTTAAAGGGTCGTGGTAAGCCTTCTGCTCCGAGTGAAGATCTCGAAAAGTTCGTTACGTTAAACAAAGCACATAGCTATTTTAAACTGCTTGACAAATTGTTTTATTTGAAGGGCGTGGAAAATTGAAAAGCTGTTCCACTCGATCTATCGATCCAAAGGGAGACTATGTTGAAAAATAAAATTTAATTTTCTTAAAAATTTCTGTTTTGCTTAAGGCATAAGTACCTAACGTATTAACAGCAAATGCAGACGATATTTGTTATGAAAAGCAATACACGTGTTCTGGCATATCATTAAGGGAGAGAAGAGGAGTAAGAATCTTATGTATTGTTATACAATAATGAAAAATGGTAAAAATGTTTCAATAGCTTGCATGTCAAGTAAGGAATTGGAGATTGATTCTAAATTCTCGAAAGTCTTTATTTTTATTTTGCTCTGCATCAAGTAACTGAAGCATATTAAACAGAACACCGATAAAACGAAACGCAAGGGGAGTTGTCTAAACGTTTCTATGTTGTTTTACATCAGAGTGCCGAGTTCTACTTAAATATTTTACTTATATATTTTTCATCTGCTTCTATAGAAAATTTTTTATTTTTGTTTTCTTTTTTTCTGCAAAAGTAGGTTAACGAAGCAGCGTACATTCTATGCCTACACAGATGTTTTCTTTTATTTTTTATATTTTTTTGCGGTATTGTTATTTGAGTGCTTACATGTGTACGCTTCAAGTTCGAAATAAAAAAAAGTTTACAAAACAAATTCTCATTGAAAAGTAATTCTACCATAAGTTAGCTAGCATGACAATTTACATACTTGGAGAATTTATGCAAATTTTTATTCTCATAATTTAGATCCTGAAAAAGTTGGTTTTTCTTTTCCGTACGTCCGCATGAGTCACATGGCGATATGCCATTCTTCTATCGTATCATTTTTAAATGGCCTTTCTTTCTTTTTTAATGAAGTAATATGAAGGTGCGTTGCACTGCAACTTTTAAAATTTTAACTTTTTTAATTTCGAAAATAAATTATTATCAAAAGCTCCTTCCATGGTTTCACAAATGGCAAGAAATATCCAGTATATGTAGCTGGCGGCATAAACAGCAATTCTAGAGTAGACGTCCACTTGTTGATCTAAGAACAATAAGCAAGTTTTTTCAAGTGGAAATCTCATAAAGAAGTTCCTTTAAGTTAAGATATATAAGAGTATAAAATGACACTAGTTCGTAGAGGCAGGGCTCTAAATTTCAAGTCATATTTCGATCAAAATTTTTCCTTAACTTTGCTTTTGAGAGGGACAACACATTTTTGATGTACTTCAAGACGTATACTTTCTGTTATACCAAACGCCTCTTGATTACGTTCGTACTACTGGGTAGAGAATTTCTATTAGCGTAGATTTGGTGTAGAAAATGAAGACAGCAATATTTTTAAGAGTTATAGGAACTTTTTGGGTAATTGTATTGTAAATTTTAATTCCACTTCACTTTCCATTTCACGCGTTGAATATCGCGATTTAATTGCATGATTTGAAGTCCTCAAAACGACCCATGAATATCACATTATGCTAACACTCTTTTATGCTGGACTTCTATTTCTAGTCCTATTTGTGAATAAGATAATATTCGAGGTAATCCAAGGAAGGGCAGCATATTGGCTGGCAAATAGAACGGCTATGATTATCGTGGAATTTGTTAAAAATATTGATTCCAAAAAAAAAAATCGTGGGAGGATTCAAGATGTTTTCATCTTGGAGGAGTAGAGGCGATCATTTTAATCGTTTGGCCCAAAGTTGAAGAGGATTCACAAAATTCCGGATATTTAAGACAATCCAAAATATGTAGTAAAGGAACTAATAAAAGGTAAAAAAATTATTCCGATGATTTTATCTAATTTCTTTCAACCAGGGGAGTTCAATTTTTGGGGCTAGTCCCATGCCACGATATAAATGACCTCACACGATTATCGATCATTATAAAAGAAGATTCCCAGCAACTTGTACCGTTTTCAGTACACATCAGAGTTAAAATTAATTATTTCCATTGCTATTTTTTGCGAGGTAAAAATGTTTTTAATACATTTTGTGACGTGCACTGACAACGGTGAACACTGTGTTGCAAAATATATATTTCCTCTGATGCAAGATTTTAATGTGTTAATATAACAGAAACACTCGATGATGATTAGACCTGATATCATCTTAAGTGCAGTAAAATAATCGTTTTTTTGATCAGGTATGTTTTCACCTTCTTCTATTATTCGAAGAATTCTTGTAGATGTGACAAAGGCACCAACATAATCAGTACATCCTTGGGTGATGGATGTAAAAAAAAGTACACGAATTGGCTTTATGCTCACTCTTATTTATATTTCTCTCAATAATATAAACATATTGTAAAAATAAATGCTTTGTGAAATATTTTTCGCATTTGTTATTGTTCCTTTATTCCATTTTATTTATTTATTTATTGTTTTTCGGCTGTAAAAATAAACTTTCACTCCAATTCTGTGGAAATAATTTGCAGTTATCTGTATACAATATTTTATAAATAGACCGATTAAGGGACGTAGGAGAGGAAGCGTTGATGGCTCTCAAAATATTACAACATACAGCAAGAACAACAAGAATCGGCAAAAATTCAATAAACCATAGAAATTCAATATAAAGTGTCTGTGTATTGCGTTTTTCTCTAGGAAAACTAAAAACGATTTTTTTTTATCACAATTGTGCAGCTGTTACTAATACTGCTTAATAAGCATGAAGTAAAGACTTTTGCGTGCATGTGTATGCGTGTATGAAGGTATATGTGTAAAGTGCTGTGGGCTACACTTGTGTATATACACTACATAATATTGAAAATATTTGTAAAACCATTTTTTTTTTACTGACTACAAATATCTAGATAGGGTTTTGCTTCGCACACATATACATATATGTACGTACATTTGTGTGGACATAAATGTGAACAAATATCAACGTATTTCTCCTAAAAAAAGGGCTTAAAACCTAAAAACAACTAACATAGACCGACGTATATATACATGTACCATCAGGGACTTAATACTATGACTCAGACTCTCTTTTATTCTGCCTGCGTTTGTGGTGTTGTGTGTATTCTCATATGTATATGTATATTATCGAAAAGATAGCGGACTTAAAATTCAATTTTGTATAATACATGAGCTTATTGTCAGTAAAGCCAATACACACACTCATCATATACAGACACGCGTATATAGCTTGTTGTGCTAAGTTTTATTTAGTAAGTAGTCAGTCATTGGGTTCGATATGCTGTTATATTCCCTTATTGATCTTTAGTTGCCATTTTAGTTATGTTAGCAAAAGCGTACGTATGTACGTATATATTTGAGTTCAAAAAGCTATTCAGAGTCGTGCAGAATTTTTTTTTTTTGATAAAGAATTGAAAATTGTTGGAGCGGCTAAGTGTTGTTAGTATTGAAAAATCAAAAAATTTGTCATTATTTACTTGTGATTTGATGTAGAATAAGTTAATTCTAAACCAATTATTAGGTGTTATGCCTTTCGAAAGAACTTAAGTGTAATGTTAGGTAACTTTAAGTCGTGAAAATTTAGATTATCTATGCACTTAATTCTGCGAAAGTAAGTTCAATGGCTTAAAACAGGTGAAATGTTGCGCCTCACTTATTTCACAAATTTTTCTAAGCTTATTTATAAAAGAAGAAGAAAGGAATATAAAATGTAAAAATAAGGTAAACCAAATTCGTGTGAAGGGAACTAAAATTTTTATATTGTTTGTACATGTCCGGTCGTGGGGTCTGTATGTGCTTTGGTCAAGCTGTTGACGCTGGATAAAATGGTTTAAGTCACAATTGCAATAAATTCAATGATGGTAGTCGTTCAACTTCCTTTTTTGTTCTCTTTTTTTTTTTTTTTTTTTTTTCTTTTTTTTTTTTCGTTAACCAAGTGTATGTAATTTACAACAATCACAACTTCTCTGTACATGCACACAGAGTGCAACACCCGCACATTCACAGTCAAACTACACCATGTATAAGCATTTTTGTCATACAATTCAATTTGATGAAAGCTTATTTTAACACCATTTGGTCGTTGAAATATCACTCAGAACGATAACAGAAACAAAAAAAAAAATAAAAAACAACAACAATAATAGCAACAGTAGTAAAAATAATAGTAATAAAAACGAAATACAGTATAAATGAATGACTAACAAAAAAGAAGAAAAAAGGCCACACACTGAAATCCAACCCTGTGATCAAACAACTATAAAGTAATTCACGGTATAAGCGTATGCGTGAGTGTTCGCATACAAGTGTGGTGGTCACATCATTTTAAGTGTTAAATTATAGACAAATGGTTCAATTTTTTCCTTTTCAAAGGCGCACTTACTCATACATACATATAAATTGCATTTTAAGTAGTAGTAATAAATTTTTATACCGAACAAGCAAGAAAAATTGGATAAAAATATATTTAATAATAATAAAAAAAGGAGAAACAGAAAAAATAAGAATAAAATTAATACCTTTTTTTCTAAAGTTCATCTCGTATATCATTGAGGATTTTTAAAACAATTTAGTTATATTTATTACAGAGGCACTTTATACCAATTTACTGGCTTTTTAACGCTTAAATATTAAGTGTTTAAATTATTATTATAGTTTCGTAGTCTATTTAGGGGATCAATAAATTTCAATAAGAGATAGATTTTTACGCATATTTTTCAACACAATAATTATGGTCTATATTCAATTTTTATTATAAGATCTATAATTTTATGCAGTTAGTTGGTCTTCTCTTACCACCATTGGCCGATAAATCAATTGTAAAATAAATTTTTCTCTCTCTCTCAATCCTTCCATACGAAGTACGTCGTACACCTTAGACTTTTCAGTTGAAATTTTCATGTATCTCACCTTTTATATGGCTTTTTAGTAATTATGAATGCATCCGTGATTTATGCGATGTTCAAATTTAACGTTTAAATTTGTAAACTGGACATTCCAAATTTCGAAGTCCACATAAATTAAAAAGTGACTTGGTTTTTGTTTTTCTTACCCAGCAAAATTTATAGATTTTTAGATACTTGGTGAAAAATTATAGATTTTATAAAAAATGCGAATGGTACAACAACTTTGTTATTATTAGGTGTACAAATACTTGCAGTACTTTTTTTTTTAAACATTGACATTTAATTACAAAATACCTGTTACAGCTTGACAGTGCCTTTGCGGCAGAAAGTTCCTGGTTTCGAAGCGAGATAGTCATCGACCGATTTGCAAAAGTAATCAGAAGGGAACAAATCTGCAGAACACGCCGCAATCGTGACAAGTTCTTAGCACGGGTTGAGAAGATCACTTCTTGGGTTGCTTTTGTTGGAGACGGACGGAGGGACGTATGTGATTGCTCTTCATGCTCAAGACTAAAATTTTTTACACGAAATCTCGCGAAAAACTATCCAACTACTCATGGCTTTCTGCATTGTAACTTTAAGCCAACCTTTAATATCCGTAGTTTCAGTCGCATTTCTTTTCAGTTTAAAACAGTATAAAATGCTTTCCACGTCTTTATACTTTGATTTGCAATGAACGGCAGGTTGTGAACAGTTGAAACTTGTGCCGCACAAGCATTAATAGCTAAGTTATGTATACCCACAATTTCAGAAAACATGAACGCGTCAACTGTGTTGTCAATTAATTTCAATTTACAAAATTTATATTTATACCCAATAATTAGCAATTGCGACTAAACTTAGTAGCGCATTTGTGCGGTGCAGTATTGTCAAAAAAAAAAAGAAGACAACATGACAACTGACAGTTCGAGAGTATTAAAAATGGAGCGTTACGCACCAATAGGCGCTCGTGAAATGAATTATGCAAAAGCATTAAACGGGTGGTGATTTTTCTAGCAAAATCATTTTCTCAGCTGTGGAGCTCATTTTCGTCTTAAAGGCTTAGTTGATCGAGAGAATTGACGCTCCGAAAATGCCCGAATTTTGTTGAGAAAACAATGCGTCAACGAGATGTTGCCAAATTTTGTGCCAACTTTTGTACTGCAAGCATCGACGGACCATTCTACTTGCTCATGTAATAACAGTGAAGGTTCGTCGATATCACGACAAAATAATCAGTTTTCTTGTGTCCGAAGGCAAACCTTGAATACGGACAATACGTGGGTTCAACAGGGCGATGGTACATACCGTGCAGCCCGAGAAGCAACTCAGCAAATGCATGATTCATCCAAATCTTGAGTGAATCTTGACACACTCTGTGTGTTCATAAACTAATTAACTGCATGTTGATCCAAATTTTCGTTTGGGTGCGTTCGCAATATGAGAACGTTATGTAAAGTAAGAATTTGCGAGTTGATATAAAAATTCACCACTTTAATGAAACGTAATTCAAATCTCATTTGTTTGTATATTCTTTACATAATACCAGTAAGGCAGTTACAAATGAAGTGTTATTCCCCATATAACATATAGCAAGGACACCGAAAGCCTCGATTGCGGTAAGAATATGGGTGGTGTGGACACAAACAATAGGATAATTGTATTATACACACGTGGCAAGACATGAGATGAAGAAATGTTATGCCGAATTATTTTGTTCTTGAACTCCTATCTCCTTCTACAACTTATTTGAACTTCTACATGTTACATGAAAAAATATTTTTCTTCTTTAACCTTGAATTTTATTACACTTTTGGTGATTTTTAAGTGTTTGCAATAATAACACAACAACAGTGATATATTAATTTTTTAGCTATTAAAAATGTGGTCTTCTTCGCTTTATTTTTGTTTTCCATAAGCTTTGTTATGCCAACCACACGTATTAGTTTGGACGTGCGTCGCTTCATTGTCTTTATCATGTGAAGAGCTTTTAGAAATACATTACGCAGCTAACCAGTTAAAGAAATATTTTAGATTCGGTTTGAACCTAGAAATGAAGACCTATATAAATTTGAGTTTATATTAAAAAAAAAGATTTATTAATTTTTTCCTAATTATAGGTCGGGCTGTAAACTATCTCACTAATATAAGAACTTCACCTATCGGTTATGGTGAGAAATGAAATCAGATCAGGTTTGTTTTATCGAACAAACAGCATACGTAGCATAGATATTTTAGCATTACCCAACAGCAGATATTTAAGCATTATCCAACAGCAGATGTCTAACCTAGAAAAGAATTCGGGTAAACTAAACAGATAACCCGAAATATTAAAACACCAATCGAGTTATTCGGCAAGTCAGTTATCAATCGGAAATTCATCTCAGGAGCTTTTCAAAATCCAGAGGTTCGTCATTAAAATTTGCAGTCGTTGGTGATCCAATGGCTTTACCACTTTATGCAAACACAGTTTATTCTCTATATATATGCCTACCTATAGTGCGATAAGCAGGCAAAATTGTTGTTCCAAGACGGAGGTACTTTTTAAAATTTTTGTCTCCATTGAGCTTGTGTAAGGTTTCTTAAGATCACACACTGAAAGCTGATTTCAAGTGACCTCCTTTAGTTCCGGACATAAAGTATAATATATAAAAATAGATTATAAAACACTACCCATAAACTCAATTTACTAACCCGACGGCGCAAGTTCAACAACAGGGGAACCATTGATATCGAAGAGAATGTTTATAAATAAAGTTCATTCAAGCATGTTTGTAATTATTTTCTTAATAAAATATATCTTATTATTTACCTATAATGCTATAGCATTTACGGCATCCTAGTTGCAAAATATGATCTATATTGTCGTAGATGCTATAACATTCACTTCATATAACAGTTAAAATACGATGTTCTGACTACTCTTATAATATATGCATAATCAGATTTTGGATATTACAACTAGTTTCAAAAATAATTGCCTGCCTACTTTTGCACCTCCCTGAAATTTTTAGTGTCCGCGAAGGTGTTAATATTCACATTTGGTTGATTTTGACCCATAGCTAAAAAAAGTTTCCGACTCCTGATATAGTGAATCACTAAAAGAATTTGCTCTAAATAAAACAAATATAGAAAGCCACCACGCTATGGTATATAAAATCATGGTATAGTAAAAGCTGTTCATCAAAGAAATAAAAATTCAAAATAACCTAAGCTCATGTTTAACTGAATCAGACGTGATAAATAACATATGTATCTATCTTAATATATATAACGAAGTTGTTTTGTTTGCGTTAATGTTCTATATACCAAACCGTATGAAGAAAAAATAAATTCGAATCATAAAATTCTCTATGAAAAAAGGACATACACACATGCACATAGTGCAATGGCAAAAAATCGACCACAAAAACTGATACGGATTCGATTGTTATACTTTTATTTTAGGTGGAAAAGAAAAGAGAAAAACTTAAAATTAAAGGAGGGACCGAATAAGCACTATCAAGCTATGGTCGTCTGGTTACATTTGCAGATGAAATGGATGGAAATGATTTTCAGTTATAATAAAGCAAATCAATTAAAATGGAAAGTAATTTCGAAAGTGCTAAGAACATTCTTCGAATATTAAGCAAACTTTTTTAAGTTTTTGACATATTTTGGTGGAAAAATTTTTCACTCTTGCTCTGTTATTAAACATTAAGCATTAAGCATTAAAAATAACATAAAACAAGTGAGAGATTTAAATTTGCTTTCGGTTGAATGGTGAATATCTCCTAACTTTAAGGGAAGTGATGAGGATTGTTTCCAACTTTTATTTCAACATGGTCCTAATAAGCAGTCAGCACAAATTTCGGAACAATATCAACTGAAAGTCGCACCCCATAAATAGTGAAATAAAATTTTAAATTGTTTTTACTCTTTTAGCTCCTCAGGAGGATCTGATAAGCGAATAATACTCATACACTTCTCAAACTGTGTGAACTTTAATGGACACAATCGTATATCCTAGTTTGCTTTCGCAAACGTTTGACTTTTCGTTTGGCGGTAGATCGTTGAACGCATAAACAGATGAACGAACCGACGAATACGAGGAAAAATTTAAAGTAATTTTGAATAAAAATTTGCTAGAATTAATGCTTTTTTATGATAAATTCAGTGCTCAACTACTTATCAAACCCCCGCGGGAAGGACTCGTAAATAGTTTTGGATATATGTACGATTTTTTGTAGAAACAATATCTGTGATTGTTCCTCTTTGCACTTTTTAATTCGAAACTTTCTTTGAAGCCAAATAAACCGGCTTGTTTAAAGTGTTTCTGGCATTTGTTATGGTTGCTGTTGCTTTTATTTCTCGTTTTTCTTTATATAAATTGTCAATCATTGTAGAAAAGTTTTTGAACTTTCAGGTGCAAAAGCGTAAAGCACGCTCATATAGAGGTACCCTTTACTCTTTTTGAAGTTTTTTATGTAGCATTAAATTAATAAGCGGTGTCGTGGACTTGACAATACTTATACAATAATAATTTTAGAATTATTTGCGGTTCATTGCGGTTTTCCTTTGCTTTTCTTGCTGGCGATAGAATAAAGTTTTAAACTAAGTTTTCTGGTACACTTTTAATTAACTTTCATATGCAGGCAAACTTTCCGCTAACCGTTGGACATTTCATAAGAAGCGTCATACTGTATTTATGCGTTAATTATTTGACGTTGAGAATTTGATCATTAATTATGAAGCTCCATAACACAAGTTTTCTTTTAAAAATTCTTATATAAAACCTGCAGCTCTCTTACAGTATATTTTCTAAGAGTAATAATAAATAATTAGTAAAAAGACGATAGAAGGCCGAGGACCACCATAAATATAATTTCCAAAGCAAGGTGTTGTACGGGAAGTAGTTGAACAAGTGGATCAGGTCAAACCGTTTTCAACAGCGCTCGTCCTTGGGCCAAAATGCGCTGATGTACAAGATTTCATCAAAATATCGCGACAGACTTGCAGCTTAAACGAAAGAAAACAAGACGGACAGGCGGACATACAAGCTTGGATCGATTCAAAACGTGATTCTAAATCGATCGGTGCAATAAGAGGTCGGGAGCTATCTCAAGTCTTTCTAAAACTCAATATTCCCTTGCGTCACAAGCAGGGTAGTATATAAAAGTAGGGAAGCTGCTCTTTTACGTAATAAATATAAAATTTTTGACCTAATTGTGTGATAACAGATGCGGCAGACCTCAGTGGTTATTGTAGGTACAGACGTCAGAAATTTATATATTCCGGATTCCCCAACTAAAGGAGGATGTGTTACGGACTGAGACTAGATGACTGGAATATTATCACGCGTAATCCATCTGTCCATTGATTCTGTTAGCGTTTATAATATATCTTTAAGGGACACTGACCCAACCCACTTATTGTTTCCTTCACATCATAAATTCATTATTTTAACCATAATTTAATATTTGTTCAGCGTTATACGATAAAAGATAATAGTATTTTATTTCTTTGATTTTCTCTCTGGCTTGGCCATCCATTTAATTAACCCTTAACCCTGCCGCGTTCAGTGTGGCATCCTCTAAATCTTTCCACGGATTTCTCGGTTTTTGTTCTTCTTCCCTCTTTTGTTTTTCTTTCCGTGTTTTTTATCGAACTCTATTGGGCACCTCTGCTCAGGGTGACGGTCACAGCACAAAGGAATTTACTAGCAATACTTTGTAACTCCCATAAATTCGAGCCCAAGTTGACGTCCAAGGCAAAAAGAACGAAGAACGTAAACAACTTCAGCTATTTGTCTTTTTCTGACTGGCGTGGCCAGCATGCTTTCAGATCCCATTAAAAATCATCTGTTCTAATAAAATCCCCCTATATCTTATATCCCACTCATTGACGTATTTATTCTATTTTTATAAGCCCTGGAAGTGCTGTAATTTTAACCTAAATTTTGGGGCAGAAACGAGTTCCACCTTTGATCCTCGCAAAGAGTAGCAAAGACCTAACAGCTTCAACCAATACAAAATAATTTCGAGAATGACGATCCGTTGCACCATATTTAGAAAAGTTAAATACTGGCATAAATTGCCAGCTAATATTTGTTTAAACTTATAACCATTATTGGTAAGCGCATATTATTTATTATAAGCGTTATTTATTTAATTTTATTACATGGAAGACCAGATTGTCTTGATACATATTTTTATAAAATTCTAGATTAATGCTTGTTACGTAACACAATTTAGATTTTCTTCGAACAACAGTTATAGGTGTGACTGCATCGCGGTCGTTTTCAAACTTTAATTTAAAGCGTCAACAAAGAGCTTGTAAGTCATTTTCGAATGTGAATGTTTCAATAATAGATGACAACTACGTAGTTTTACATAAATTACTTCAAGTAACTTATTTCTCAAATGTCGTTATATTATTTTTTTATTTTGGGTATTTAGTAATCAAACACGATTCTAAGAATAAAAGCCCTATAGGTCATAAGCCGAGCGGCACGATTAAAAAAAAGAAAATTATGAAAGTGTGAAACCTTCAAATGTTAGGTATTAACAACGGGCGAGTGCACTGAGTCTATAATGTTCCAAAATATACATGACAGAATCCACAGTGTATGTGGTCACCCAATTTATCGCACGATTTTTAGCTTATTTCCCCTTCGCTATCTGTGCCCCCGTATATTGGTCAAAAATCCCAGCTGCCAAGTTTGATATAACAGATTACTACTCAGCACATATTTTTGGTCTGCTACAGCCCCAAATGTCAAATTAGAGAAGAAGTCAAATTCGGCCCTTTGAAGGCTTGAAGTTTTATCAGGAGATCTTCCTATGTATGCATTTCGTTTCGAATATACACCTTCTTAAGAAACATTCCGACGTGTCCGGTTTTCAAACCTGAGAATAGTTACGATTTCTTTAAATTTGAACTGCATTTTATTTAATTAATTTTTTATTAAATAAGTTCAAAAATGTTACATAATATATATAATTATTATTATTATTAATTTAGCCAGAGAAATAATTTTAAGAGCCAAGTCTTAAAGCACTAGCATCTAAGTCTATCGACTTTGCTGAATGCCCCATCGAATTTGAGATTTGAACTAACGATCATTGAGTTGTTGTTAGTCGGGATTGCTTGGTTGCTATAATTATTAAAAATAGCTTCAAATTTAAGTCGCTTGACAAGAAACGAAAGAGAATGAAGTCATAAAATTAAGAAAAATCCTTTAATATAACGAAAATTTAACTGAAACAGTAGAAGAGAAAAAAGAGGAAAACAGTCGCTCTATAAACCATTTGTTATTCTTTTCAGATATAGTTTTGCCTTCTTCAGCATTCTCACATATTTTCTGTTTTTTTTTGTTGTTGCGAACGGAAGAGTAAAACAAAGAAAAAATGGTTACAATGATGAACTGACTTAAGATGACAAGTGGACGGTGTCAAAAGCGGTTTTAAGCAAAGCAATAAGCTTTACGTCAGTTATGAAATATTGTACGAAATGTTAGTACACAAAATACGGAGAGTAAAGAACGTAGGAGGGCAGGTGACCGTTTTTATCCTACGGGTTCAACGTTTTCGATAACAAGTTTAAGTAATAAGCAGAGACTATGTCGCAAAAGAACGAATAGAGCAAAAAACGTGAATTAAGATAACAAACAATGCCAGTGGCAGCATTAGCAAACAAAATGGAAATATTTAAGTAAAGTATAAATAACGTACGGTAAGGTAACCTGAAAGAAGTGCTCAAGTATTAAAGAAGAGAAACGAATACAAAAAGTTACGCACATACAAGTGTTTATCTTTAAACTAATTTGTTAAAAAGAAAGCTAACAGCTGCCACAACAATAATGTAGGGAAAATTCTAACACTGCATAAAAATAATGTTCAAATCTTTTTGGCCAACTGCTAACATTAATGATGCTCTTAGAATATAACATTTTGTTATTATGTTTTCCTTTTTGCAGACAGTTAACGATGATAATGGTAATGATGAAGTTCTTCTTTAACAATAGTTTTACGCTTTTAAAGTAAAGTTCAGCATTAAAAGAAACAAAACCAAAATATTACCAAAAAAAACAAAAAAAAATAAACAAATAAAAGGAAAAAGAAGCGCAACTACCAGCATTAGTAGGAAAACTATAAAGTTACTCTTTATGTCATTTATTCCATGCGAATATAAAGTGAAGCGAGAAAGTTCTATAGCTGCTCCGCCATCTCCTTGGTTACATAATTAGTTTCGTTTTGGTTTGATCCTGTTGTTAAACATTTGGGGAAGTTCGTGTTTTATTTTTGGCGGCACACTCTGTTCTTTCCTGTCAAATGTCTTAAATTTCATATTCTTTCTGGTTTTTGTGCTTTGAGCTTCTCATCTCCTCGAAGGAAAGATACTTTATAAAATGTACAACTCAAGTTCTTTTTTCTGCTGTTGTCGTTGTTTTCGTTAAAAATAACAGACAAAGCCAGACAATGCCATTATCTTACACAAGAAAGAATTATATATATAAATCTTAACGTATTTCACTCGTAAAGTTTGTTATTAATTTTTTGTTTTTGCCAAAAAATTGTTGATAGATAATCATTCACAAGTCAAGAAAAAAGAGATTAATTTTTTATAATATCTTTTTTCGTATAAGTTTCTATGAAAAATCGCGTTAATGATTTGAAGTTTTCTTTTACATAAAAACAAAAAAAACTTCAAACTTACTTTCTGGTGTTATCCATTTCATTTTGAAGTCCCTCATCTTTAGAAAATGACTAGATGTTAGCACAGACACAAAGTAAATGGCTAATGAGTTAGAATTCGTTCATACCCTAATAAATTGTTTAGAAGTTTGTGCCGAATAATTTTAATTTTTCGGTAATTTGGGCGAAAAGCAGCACTCATTATAATTTCGAAGTCATCCTGGGGTTTAGTTTATAAATTTAAAATCTGTCTGTTCTGCCCCTATTTATTAGCTTCTAAAGGTATTGATTGTGTGGTGTTTCTAATATCTGCGTTTCATTGGCCCGTTTTATGGCAACTTTTATAGTAAAAACGAGTAGATGGTAGGGATGTGTGAGGATTGCAAGTTATTCCTCATTTTAACCTAGCGGCTTTCGTTCGGCTATGGGTGCTTGATGCAGATGAGGTAATAAGAGCTGACAAGACGAACGACGACGTGGGTGCAATCTTGGCCGAAACAGCTGATTTTCACCGAAGATGTTGCAGAATTGTTATGCCAATCTTTAAATAAATTACTATTTGGTCCTCCTCTCTATCTTCCTCTCTCTCCTTCTTTTTCTCGCTTTCTCTGGAGTGGTCAGTCAACATTGAGAGATGTTAGTCGCTATTATTACTTTTTCATTAATTAAAAAACGACATAATTTAAGTAAGGTTGCATAAGCAACCTGAAGTGCAAACTTTACATTTTACGTTGTGAATCTGCGTATGAAATCGCAATGGTTGATAATGCAAGATAGACGAACCAAGACAAGAGAATAAAGAAAAACAAAGTGTAGAATAAAACGCTGAAGTTAGTGACTATCTATCCTAAGTCTAGAATAATCTAAAACGACATTACCTGTAGGTTTTTTAGTCTGTAAGTCTATCTGCCTGAAAGCCCATAGTAAACAAATTTTCTTTAAAAATTCAGTAAGAATTCCGGCGTGCAAAATCCCAGCGAGAATGTCCCTTACAGAAAATTCATCTTTCTTACATTTTACAGGAAAATTCTAAATCTTATTTATTTTTCAGTCCGTTGTTTTAAGAAATATTTATAGCTAGCTGTGTTAATAAATGGATTGAATTTTTAGCTGATATTGAGAAGCGTCATTGCAGCCAGATTGTGTTATTAATGATAGTAACCTATGAAAGAGACAAAGTAGAAGAAGTACATTTTTAAGTGCAATCAGCACTTTGTACAAGGATTAGTGCCATAAGAGTAAGGTGAAGCTGATTTCTGCATTACGCAACTGCCAAGCGATCATAGTTGCTCGTACTCACATAACTTTAAGAATGAATGGAGATTATGTACAGCATGTAACTCATATAGTTGTAAAGAGGATGCGTAACTTGTTTGTCACACCAAAAAGACAAAGCTTGATTGTACGTGTTGTTTACAGAGTGCCATGCCCTTGACAATTTTGTGATGCATACGTTAGACGGAGCATTGAAATTAAATACGATTGTTGTGTCCGCCGGATACCTTCTTAAGAAGCAACGAAATCGGAAAAGAAATGAAGGAAAACATTTATTACAGAAAAAATGGAAAAGGAGCCGTGGCAGTAGGCCAAAACATCATACAAACTCGAAGTTGCCAATACGACTGTGTATGAAGACAACTAAAAATATTTTCCTCAAGTGCGGTAGAGTTTTTTAATAATAAAAATAATAATAATATTAATAAAAAAAAATAAATAAATAAATAAATAAAAGCCGAAAGCCTTAGATGCTAGTGCTTTAAGACTTTAGTCTTAGAATTTATTCTCTGGCTAAATTTATATAATAATAATAATAATAATAATAATAAATGATAAATACAATGGGGAAGGTGTTTTTCGGCATAGTGGGGATAGCATATTCGAAAGCAGTGTTGGCAACGTTCCTTCATGGAATTTTGCCATAAGGGAACAGTGCGCCTGTAGATTCGAAATCACGCTATCATGATTTTTTGCGTGTGGCGCTTGTTTCTTGCCTCGGCTGCGTCAGTTATTATTTCTATCCCTCGTGAGCTGATTTTAAATACAGTGCAGCCGATTGGTTGCAACTGACAACGCATTACTTCAACTGAGTGTTGCTTTTAAGAATTGTGGAGCACAGTAGTCGTAAATTGTCGATAGTAGCAAGAATCTTAGAGTTGCGTAACTACGCTCTGTACGAGCTCGACTTTGGGTGAGTGAGCTAGGGCTGCTCCGAATTTAAAAAAGCTTCGATTACCAAGTTGCTGTGGAATTGGACTAAAACTACTATTCGATTCTTAGAAATTATAAATTTCTTATAATGACAAAATTGGCAACATTAACTAACAGTACGTAAAGAGAGCCTGATTAGATTAGATCACGTATTGACCCCCTTAATGGTGGTTTGAATGAAGAAAATTACAATCTGCCGTAACCAACCATTTTATCATGATTAGACTGAAGTTAGGGCGACCATGTTTTTTTTTTAAGTATTTCTAATGTCAATTATGAAAACAGAAAGAAAATGAATATATTTTCTAAACGAAAAGAAAAAAAAATCAACAATAAAAAATATGTATTAATTTCTAGTTTCAAAAGGGTTTTTCTCAAGCACATGCAGCTAGAGTAAAGTTTATTTAAGAAAATCAGACGTAAGCGTTCTACTAAAGGGGAAGTAAATGACGATAAGCACTAAGCTTGCCTTACTCTTTGTGATGTCAGAAAGGTTTGAAGCAACACAACGCGGATTTTCAATAATGAGTCTCTTCTTGTACCCTTACTTTTACAGAAAGTAAAAAAGTATATATATATACTTTTGTAACATTTCTTAATCCCTAAGCAAATTGAAAGAGATATTTTCTTGGTATAGGTTAAATATATTCAAGATTCGTTCTAAGCTCTACTTAATGCGCTTTCACTAGGTTTTCAATTTCTTTTACATTTTCTTTAACATTTTACCAGCAACAATCATTGCAAAATATACATACCGTGCTATTTGCTTAAGTCAATACTATTACGCGAATATGCAAATTGACTCAGTAGAGAAACGGGACAAAAACCTCAATTTTTATTCTCCCAACAGAAAAGGAAAGAAAAAGAATCAACAGGACTGTAAGTAAGTATGGATATGCTTCAAATCTAATACGCATTTGTACATATACGCATGCATACACGCATATTCATAGATTTTGCATTTTATATGCAAAACATCAGAGAGTCATGAACAAAATCCTTTAAGCCGCCAACGAAGCTCTCTTCGTTTCATTCATATACTCTCCTAAGGAATCCAGACTAAAGTGTGAATCCCCATACACATGCACACACATACATATAAATATGCATAAATATATGTGCACACAATCACACACATATATATATATGTATATATATGTTTAAAAGAGACTGTTTCTGCGTATTGGTTTATTTAAGGAGTCTATGAATATGCAAGTGCGATGTGCAGTTTCACGTGTGCATGGATATGTGCACATGTACACAGAAAGATAGCTTGGTGATATGGGAATATATTCACAAATTCAGGATACCTACTTTTTTTTGGAGGGAGCAAAAAAAAATCTCGTGAAATTCGTTTTAGCTCAAATATGAAAAGATTTTCCCTCTAGAGATTTAAAAAACTATTTAAGAAATTCCGTAGGGGAAATAAAGCTATACGAAATCAAAAAATTGTAGGAAAATTATACCGCTTTTTTTTCAAAAGGAGGTTAAATATTATAATGAGAAAAAACACTTTTTATATATCACACATAATTTGTCATTTTTTCCACTTTATTTTCAGTATTTACAAGGATAAAGTATTTGGAAGGAAGCCTCCGAAAAGAAGTGTGTTTGTTGCTAGTGGCAATATTTTTATCAGTTAATTGTTCATCATTGTCGATGATAACGAGCACAATTTACCATTAAATGTCCGAATATAGGTGAACTGAATTTGCTTCATATTCCAAAGGCCACTAACATTCTTTGGCAAAATGTTGGCGTTGAAGACTTGGTTTCCAGATTCTTTTCTTGCAGCGGTAACGCTTTTGTTGATGATAGGTAAGTTGCGATAAATAACAAGCGATTATTCATTGTTCGTCATTATGATAGAACCGCAACCAAATAAGCGGAAAATTCAAATTTTTTCGTAGTTCCCGGCATGTTACTTGAGCTAAGTTTTATTTTACAGAATTTTTATGCAAAGCTTTAATTGGCTGTGGACTTCAAGTGATCGTAATAATTCACATTCTTTCAATTTATTTATACTTTTCATCATTTTTTAAGAGGACTCTTCTAAGCAAGTCCGACTTTTGAAATTTCTTAAGTGAGTTAAGAGTATATGGCATATCTCAACTTTGAGCGACATCTATCGCAATTTTGGGTCAACTAAAAAACGCGCGGAATTTACGGGCATATTGTGGACGTTGGTGCTTTTAAGTGATGTTGCAACGCAGCATGTTCTTGGACCTACAAACAAAAATTTTCAAGAAAATTTTCGTTTAACTTAAGGGAAGATTAAAACTAACAAAAGTTCGCGTAGGCTAATAAATTCTTTTTTTATCTGAATTATCAAATGGTCAAGGGTACTGAAACAAGCGCAAATCTGACGACAGGACGAGAAAATAAATTGCAAAGGAGTTAAAAAATTAAAAGTAATATAGTGAAATAATGAATTTATATTTTGAACAAATGTTTGCGAGGACGATCGTGAGGAGACACCCAAGTAATGAACAAAATTTTCTGAAAATTATATTTAAATCAGAGATGCCATCCTGGTCAGTCTGCTTGAGGTCCCATTGGAGAAACTTAAGCGGTAAAGGAAGACTTCGCGCAAGTCATACTTGAAAATTAAGCAAATCGACCTAGAAAAGTGTACACCTTTGGGACTGTTTCCAATAAAACATAAACTAAAGGTGTGATGAGTTCAATTTTCACAGTTAACAAATCTATTTCATGGGATTCAGTTATACTGTGCCTGATAGTTTAAATTTTAAGATGTCTTCCACTTAACTACTAACTGGCAAAACCTGTAGAAAACCTGCTCTACAATACACGCTAATGGCAGAATGTTTACCACATATACTACACAGTTACGCACACAGGCAGATGGACAGACGAACAGACGGACATGTTCAGATGTATTCCACAAATGAAACTGGCCACGAACTTGTATGCTTTATGGGGATTTTCAAGGTAGTTTCTACACCTTATGAAGGTTTTCAGAAAACCTTAAGTTTTGATATACTATAATATTGGTCAGGAGTGGGAATTTTTCCCATTTTGGACAGGCGCTACACCATTGCCAATAGAATATGCGTCAAAATTGTTTTACGTTTATCTTATCTCATATAGTTTACGAGTAAAGACCAAAAAACGAATGCTTTATTGCTTTTGAAAAACCAAAGTGTTCTTAGCTTGCGTGGTGTTGCGAGTGTGCCTCCTGACCGATTTGGCCTATTTTAAAGCCATCTGAGTTTCCATTTAACGGTAAAGTTAAAGTTAAGATCATCACCAATTTTGTGATGTCAAACTCCATTGTTTGACGCATCGGTTGTTCATACTATTGGCAGTTCTGGGCTATAATGAAACAATAGTTGATTTGAGGCTATGTCTGCTCTGATTACATAATAAGCTCCTTAACAATGTTTATTTCAACGAAACTGTGCGTCATTTTACAATAATTTGTAGAGTGAACTCATCTTCTGTGCAAAATTTTATAGAAATGTGGATAATAATCAAAAAAATCCAATCCAATAAAAGCTCGTAATTCTGAGATATTTTTTGGAGTTTGAAATTTTTGGTGGATTTTTATGCTTGAAATAATATCATTAAGTTTTTTAATCCATTACCGTCAATGGCAGATACTTTAGATTAAACGCATGAGCATTTTTTTTATTCAGTTTAAGACCGCTGGTCTTACCTTGCAATTTTTGTGATATCGCTTTGTTGTTGTTCCCAATTCTTTCCTGCAATAGTTATATCATCCTGATAAACAACAACGTGGGGAATATTACGTAGCAAGCTTTTCATTATTTTTTGAAGTATGACCACCGCCGCTTTAACACCAAATGGTACTCATTTGAATTTTAGAAGCTGGTCATCAAATTCAAGTTGATTGTATGCGTTAGATAGATCAAGTGTAGTAAAAATTGTACAACATCCTAAAATGAGAATATTTCGTCAATAGGTGGCGGTGGATATTTGAAGTCAATCAAATCTTTATAGATCCTGACTCTATAGTCGCAACATATGCGAATGTCTCCATTTTCTCCCAAAACTTGGTAACGTACCTCAATCTGAATTATGATGTGAGCGATGTTTGCATGATTTGTGTTCTTCGCGTGGTTTTTTCTTAATGTCGCCTTGCTCCGTGTTTCTCTGATATTTATTAAAGCTCAATTTATTAATGCAATTAGCGTGGTTGCCAACACCGTTAGCGTTACGTGAAAACCTCATGTCGATTATCAATGCTTTGCATAACTTGATGAAAATCTTTTCGGGCAAACCCAACCTATCTTTGACAAATGCCTCTAAGTGCTCACCAAATCTACAACACAAAGACAACTTTTTTACTTTGGCGATCTATTTAGCAACTGTTTCGTCATCATCTTTTGTCGCAATACGATAGTTTTTTATTTCTCGATAAATGATTGTAGGTGGAGTATAATGAGTGTTTAGATTTTCACATCGTTCCTTTCATGTTTTGCTGTATAAAAATATCGCGTGCCAGTTTTGAATGTATACAAATATATCGTTTAAAGTTGTAATGTAAGTTATTGTTACCGTTCTTTAAAATGTTTAATGTCTTAGGGAAAATTGATTATAATTGAGTAACAGTTTCTTTTAAAATTTACTAAGCAAGGCTTCTCCTAAATGGACAGACTTATGTTAAGTCCAAGAGCGGTAAGTCCAAAAACTCAAGAAATATTAATTACTTTAATATTAATCTAATATATCTTTCTTACAATATTTTATACAAGAAATAAAAGCTGTGTTCCATGTACAATATCCAAGGCATTAACGTGTTTTTCTTAAATAATTGCTTAAACTAAATTTTTTAAAGGATTTCCACAATGACATTTTGTTTCCTTATAAAGTAATCAATCATTCTAAGTAACTCCATATATATGAAAAAGTCTATTCACTATGTGCATAAATGTCATTGCAATGCCTGTCTCTAGTCATTGGATTAATGCAAAAGAGATGTCATACCGAAAACACTTTTTTGGTTTTGTTTTTCCTCCATAAAACGCTTAACTCGTACGTCTCATGAGCTTTTCATATTTCCACTATGCTTATCATTTAAAGTTTGTGCTTCCACTGGGGGATTTTAGAATGGACATACGTCGTGACATATACTAAAGGTTTCCTATTAATTTGATTTCTATTTAATTTTATTAGACTTTTCTTTAGTTGGTTTCTTGGGTTGCTTGCCTGTCGCTTGTCAATTTTACAGAAATCAGCAGAAATAGTTTTTTTTTTTCATTCTAAAATGCTTACATGCACGCTCAAAGTGCTCTATGGGAATAGCAGGCACAGATATGCAGTCATAAAAGCGCACTCGTAAAGCCACATGTGTGGGCTTGCAATTGAAGTGTTTGTCTGCATTATAGAAATTGCTAGAATGAAATATAGGTTTAAATGAGTTTTGAATGTATGTAAGCATTTCTGGATATATCAGTGAATGCGTGTGCTTATGTACATTTGCTTGCGTATAGTTTGGTCGTATGTATTATATTTGCACAAATGCTCTGCTCGTTTTGGCAGTTTTTTCCTTCTCTTTTTTTTAATACCATATTTGTTATTGTACTCGTTATTGACCTCAGAATGCGTATTACTTTCATCACATCACTTGTAATTAGAAAAAACCAAATGTATTATAGATGCTCTCGTTTAGATTAGATCACGCTTCGACGCTCATATCCACGCATTTGCATACAGCCTTTCGACCCATTCTTCTTTTTATGACCCTTTCTTTTGTTTAGTTGTCCACCCGTCCAGCCAGGTTATTCTTCGATCTTTATGAACATCACTAGTATGCTTGTGTTGCATGATTCACAGGCTCAAATAAGCGTAGAAATATCGCCAACAGTGTATGCCAGAGCAGCGCATATGTCGCAATTAAGAGTTCGCAATTACAAAAATCATTTCTTGATTTTCGCAAACGTACTTTAGATGACGGGTGTCTAAAATTCGGTCTGAAGATAATTTTTGATTTTTGCTCTTTTATACCTCATTCACAACAACTATGATTAATGTGGCAAAAATTATTCTCTTGTGTAATCGTTACTGTTTAAAAAGTTTCCCCAACCATCGCCTTTTTTCCTATTTTTCTTTTTGCTCATTTTCAAATTTGTACGTGCTGCTCATTACACTGGTTGGTTAGTTCGTGGGTTCGTTACATACTTATGATTACACACATGTGTTTTTCTACGTTTGTGTGGGTGCACATATAAACATATATGCTTAATATAATATGTATGTGTGTGTTTAGCGTTTTGAATGTCTATATGAATTAGTCATGAAAAGTTATTTGTTGATATTTTAGTTTTATTCTCGTGTTCACCATATTTTATTTGTGGTAAATGGGTAAGTGTTGTGAGAGGCTTTCCCTTGTAAGCGGGCATCTGTGTGTTTTTCTATAGGTTTTGCTAGGTCATAAGGGAAATTATTAGAAAATATTTCATGACAATATTAATTAGTTAGAAATTATCAGGATCAAAAAGAGTCATTTTTCATATTTCATCATTCTTAATAAAGAGAATAACTTTTTTTTCTACTAATAATAAAAATTTATTTAAAACTACATGAAAAAAAAATAGAAACGCATATTGTTTGGTTTGCGGCAAATTTTTTTATATTCGCCCCTAATTCGTATACGATACTTAATAGTAAGACGGAGAAGTGCATTTTACTCCATTTATCGATCATAAGTCAAATCGTGTTTTATGCGAATCGACAGCATATTGTATTGTATCTTGCTGTAGGAAGATGTTCTAAATCGCATACTTTCTAAGTTTTTGTGCCTACCACGAAAAGTAGTACTCATCGTTCTGCATTAATTAAAAGTGTAAGAGATTCTATAATGTATTTGTAACAAGAGTTGTTTTCGAATTACCAGCCGTCTATACACAGGTTCGGGACGGACAATTTATGCTTCGGAGCCTAATCATGATTTTACGACATCGTTACTTAAGCTGTCACACTTTTACTTAAACTTTCGATTTTATTTAAACTCCTACGTCTTACTCCAACTCATTGTTAAGCATGCGAGAGTCGTTTAAATTGTATACTAACTGTACAAATGTCGATTGACAATGAAGCTACACCCAGTGTCCCCAATTAGCTCGGGAATATTATCACCGATTACCAGCAATAATATTAAAATCACAATTCATAAGCTGTGAGCAAAGGTGGGTAGTTAAGCGGTAATTCCATCCTAATGAACTTATCTTAGGTAGGCCCTTAGCTGTTTGAAGTTAAAATGTTCGAATAGTTGCTTCTATACCGTCATACCCACTATTATCCGCCTATAATCTACATTGGGCATTTGTTTAACTTTTATGTAATTAAAAATTTTAAAAGAGATGATGAGAAATGAATCGGTTCTAGCGCTTTTAGAATAGGAAATTTATCAACAGGAATCCAGTTCTACTTTATTAACAGAAAACGTAAAATAAATTAAAGTGTAATAATTCGTAGACTACTTAAAGACATATAACTTCACTTTTTACTCTAGCTTTACTACTTTACTATATATATTTTACTATTAGCTTTTTGTTGATAAATTGCTGCCGCATGGATAACAAACGCGATTATCAAGTCGGCATAGTTGTAATCATTTCGCGATTCGTTAAGCCATATTTTAATTGCCGTTGGCCTGTGCGAGCAGCATTAGTGAGTGATCGATCGGCAAAGGTACTTACCGTTCCCTTTCACTCTGCGCTCTCCTTTGTAAACGTGGCCTTGTTCTTATAGCTACAACGAATGTCCCCTGACAAATCACACTAAAAAAAAAGTGATAAGAAAATCGCGTCAGTTTGACCGCAAGTTGACAGCACGACGAAATGTAATTGACTTTCCTGTCACAATGTGTATTCTCGATTAACACAAGCTATTGAGCCTATTTAGGCCCATCCGTTCATCCGTAACTAACTATTTACTCCACAATTTCTTTCGATTGGTGTGAGATTAGAAACTCCATTCAACTTTCCTGCAGGTTTTTTTTTTTAACTTAAAAATTTATAACAGATATGTGTTTAATTTTACAAGACTATGGAAAAATCAAAATACTAAAAAAGTAAAAGTAAGTTTCTTAAAATCTATTATTGGTTCCCAGTTATTATTGAAAGCACTGAATGAATGCATTTTCAATGCACATGACGCCAAAGATAACGATATAAGTTAGTATTACGTTTAATAGTAAATTGAACATATAGCTTGGCATTCGATTATCGTGCTGCAGCAAAGCCTGTATGAGAAACCTTTAATTTTCCCACAAGTATTCGCGTTGACAAGCAAAATAATGATGTTTATGTGAGCAAATTAAAATCATACAATTATCATATCAAGCACCACGTGACCACCGCATAGCTAAATAGATAAGAATGGCGATCCATGTTGAATTGCTTGTCCAGCAAATCATATTTCAGTTACGATCAGCCGTAGCTATAAGGAATGTTGTGTTAGTAAAGACGTAACACTTATACACATCTCTCAGGCTGCGCCCCATCCAATTCCTTTTTTTGCAGCTTTTTTCCTGGCTATTACCGTTTTTATGCCCTACATCTGTTATGGTAAAAGTATTTTTGTGCGTATATACAATGCCATTTTCTGAGTAGATCTAAGTTTATTAGTCTGTCTGCTCTTCCGTTCATCTTGCGTACTTTTCTTGAACCTATAGGTCGCAATTCTAGAGATATTTTGAAGAAATTTGGTACACTGGTGTGTTTTGGCCCAAGGACGAACGCTATTAAAAATCGTTTGTGGTGGGACAGGAAAGGTCCAGTGTACTACAAGTTGCTGAAACAGGGAAAACCATTAACTCGGATCTGTACTGCAATCAGCTGGATAAATTAAATGCAGCTATCAAAGAAAAAAGGCCTGCATTAGCGTGTAGAAGAGGTATAGTGTTCCACCACGATAATGCGCGACCGCATACTGCAATCGTGACACCACAAAAGCTGAATGCATTAGGATGAGAAGTTCTTAGTCACCCACCATATTCACCTGACATTACACCACCTGATTATTACCTATTCAGATCTCCGCAAAATTATCTAACGGGAAAACAATTCAAGTCTTTTGAAAGTGTTTCTAAGGCAGTTGCTGACAAGAACTTCTATAAAACAGGAATTCACAGGTTACCTTAAAGGTGGCAACAGGTTGTAACAACTAACGGAGCATATATAATTGATTAACGTTAAACACGTATTTTTATAAATACATTCAAACTTTTTTTTTTTTAAATACGAGAGAACTTCTCCTCCAATCTAATAATATTAATTATTATTAACTTACAGAGTCGTTTCTTCAAAAAAAGCTTCGCTTTGCAACTTTTATTAGTTTTAATGCAAAGAAAATTTACTCATATAGTCAGTTCTTCACATGACATGATTCTGCTGCAATAACGCGATGCCTGCTATATATTCAAGTAGCATCGTGTATTGAAATACTGAATTTATTCTCCATTGTGCGTAAGATGTTAATTACATTTGCCACTCTGTTCACAGAAAACGATCCACAAACTGTACAGAGTCGATATAATGTGTAAGTAAAGCACTGCGCAATACGCGGGGAAATGGCATTTTAGCAAATCGCAAATTAGCTTCAGAAACGTGATGTTGCTAGACTTTGGCTTAATGCCAGATCAGATTTGCAAATTTTTCGATATAAATGGAATGAAAAAAATAACAGTATTTCTGTGCTGTGCTGTAGTTCCGCTAATTCTTTATAAAAATGCCAAATGATAATCGTTGATGATCGTTGATATTTGAAATTGTAATTCCAATGTTGAGGTTTCCCCTAAATAGATTTTATCCACGCGAGAGGGTAGTGTTTGAAAATTTTCTATTTGGGGAGACTAATTTTTGATACGGATCACTGCATTACTTAACCCGGTTCTTTTTTCTTTTTTTTTGCAGAAAATAGCAAGACTTTTTCTAAGGGTTCAACTTTTAAAAGTGCTTTATGGTGCTTGATAAACAATCGTTCCAAATTTTGTTAAACGCATTAGTTATGTTATCCACCTTTCTTATAGCTGTGGTGCGCTTGTGGCACAATGGTTTGTAGACGTTTTTTTGAACACAATTGGTAATTTTAAAAAGTTCGATATCAGTGGCAGTAGATATTATTCTATCCTAGGTTTTTATTGCAATCAGTCAGATTATATATCAAAGAAAACGTAATAGCGCCCGAGCTTAAGTTTGTTACGAGCTAAAAAAGATACAAACAAATATCTGCATAACTGATCAGCGATCAATCTTACCGATTCCTAATAGGGAGACAGGTAGGATCTACTATTCCTTAGAGTACAGCGAAAGTTTGCAAAATTAATAGGTAAGAAAGTTATATACGGGACCGAATCCCGCATACCCACCACTATGTTTTTCGCATTGTAATCTCTAAGTTTTGTTATTTGACGTCCATATCGCTGGTATTATTACCGAAAAAGTAATCGTTGTGTCCACCACATTCATTGTAAAATCAACTCACTTTTAGACGGATAGTACGTCTTCATTTAAGGAGGGTACAAAATAGTTTCAAACATTTTATCTTATTTGCCGTACGTTAAATAAGCGTGAAACATCAAAAAAGTGAAGAAAACAAAATTTAATCACTTGTAACTTTGCGTGGGCATGGCGGATGTTGTTCACTTTTTCAAGTAAAGAGTAGAGTGTTTCGTAAAGCAAATGTGCAAAACTTCAGCCTTCTAGCTTTGACAATTTCCGAGTAGCGAGCAAAAATCCAAAAATTTTTGTTAAAAAAACGGAGTTGCGTTCAGTTTATGCTCCACTGCGCACTTCCACTCCCACCATTCTCAATACCAACCCGCGTGCAGTAACTCCCAATGTTTCCACTAAATTTGAAGTCGATGTCTTCATTTTTGCGACGAAGAGAGTGCCAACAACGCGCAGCACACATACACACAGACATGGATGAATCAACTCAGAATTTCCCGCTGATCAAGAATATATATACTTTATAGCGTCTCTGAAGCTTCCTTTTGCGTGTTACATACATTATGGAAAAAAACCAAATGACCCATCCAAACCCATCGTACAGTGGAGGGTTTAAAAATGGGAACAAGTCTAACAGATTTCCGGCCTTTTGAAGATATGAAACCATAGTCAAATTTGGCTTCTACCAGCATTTAGATGTCACCATATCTTAGTAATAAGCTTATAGTAAGTAAGTCCATATCGGCCGCGCTTTGGCCCAGTTTTTGCTGTATGCAAATTTATTGTATATTTATAAACGCATATGTAATTTAATTGTAATTTAATTTGTATGCTATCCTTTTTCCTTAAAAAAATTAAAAATAAAAACTATTTTTTTGAAATCCTACAAATCCGTACAAACCGCTTCGGAGAATAGACGATGATATTACTAAAGAAAAATTTTTGCTGCAAAAGTAAAACTTTTCACTTTAGCAGTTAAAATGTTTTTGCATTATATTGAAATGCATAGAAAAAAGTCTTTGAAAAACTTTTCCTTTATTTTAAACACAAAGCCAATAAATCCATTTGAAAAATAAAATTTACAAGAGAAGTAGAGATGGAGTTTGGTCGAAAAAGAAATAGTCAGCTCATTAAATTAGTTTTCATTCTTCGTAGCCTGATGTTGTTGTTTGTTTAGATTTATGTGAACTCATCACAAATGAGTAAAAAAAGAAACTATTTACGTTTCTGGAAAAAAGAAATATAACTTAAAGAAATACACACGCACACACACAGCCACAAACAATGCACAGCGAAACACGAGCACCATTATCGAACTAAAGTGTATCCACACAAACAAACAAACACACATACAAAAAAACATAAACTGACACATAAACATAAATTTAAAGCACTCCGGAGAATAACAAGCGAAACTCAGCTCATTAATGTTATCGGGATAAAGTAAAAGCAACAACATGAAAACGAAACTAATGATAATGAAAGGCGAAGAAGTATTAAAAAGAAGGAGCAAAGTTTGTGAAAACAGCCGGAAAAGTGATTTCGAGAATATTGATAGTGTTTTATTCTTCTTCGTTCTTTCGTTTTCGCATATCAAACGGAAATCTCTCATCTCGCTGAAGCAAATAATTGAAAGCAAAAAAGAAAAATAAATATATAAAAATTTACAGATTAATTGTTGCTGTTAAAGTTATCCCAGCCAAATAATGCTTCAGGATGTTTATAACAACAGAGTGTTGACCTTTTTGGTAAACGACGACTGAGAGAAATGCAATTAAAATAATATCAAGGAAAACTTTTGTCATTCAAAATTTTTTTTAAATAATTGCCAGTTCATTTATATATATTTATTAATTTATCACCAAGGATAAAATTTCTTTCCTTTAAAAAGTAAGAGCAATATTTTATGTTAGTTTTTAAAAAATATATCGCAATATATTCGAATCGCCGACGAACAGCAAAAATAATTTTGGAGCTAAACGAAGAATTCGTTGAAATTAATTTTATTTTGATTGAATTGTTGGACATCGTGGTAAAGAAGAAAATTAGAAATATCCCAGTTTATTTAATTCGTGCACAGAGCACCCTATGACGTTGCTTAAATAATATTTAGCAACAAATGGCTTAGTTTGCCAGTAGCACGAGGGCTACGCATAATAGGAGTGGTATACAGCAAATGGAGCATCCTTAGCACAGAATGACCAGTGTGTTAAACAGCGAACATGAACAGCGTGAACCATAATCTGATTCTTCTCCGGTTATGTATAGATATATAGGCAGATACAGGTCGAAGGAGAAATGCGTGCGTAGGAATGCGATGATGTAAATTCCCTTTTTTTCTTCTATATTGACATAAAGACCAATTTCCAGTTTCAGACTTGTAATGATAGCCCAACAATTTATCACAATCAGCGTCATGGTTGTCCAAAGTCTCATTTCATTCTTTGCTTATGAGACAGTAACTTGGGCACTCATCACGTGTGCTCTTCTCAAACGATCACTTGCAAGCTCCTGCGCAAAATGTAAACAAAGTAAAAATAGCTATGCCAAGAAACCGTTTTGTAGCATATATTTCTTATGCTGGGGGCGCTGCATATATCTTTGTCATTCGGCTTATCTAAATACATAAGCATTGCTTACATAATTATAAGTACATAAAAAAGCTTCAGTTACTTTGGACACAGTGTAAGAGAGCTAGTATTTTACACTTTTTAGAAATTAGTTTAGCTGCACGCTAGGCCATTAAAAAAATTAGTTTAGCTTATAAGGTCGCTGGGCATAGGTGTAGATTAACAAGTAGCTGTTGGTTCTTATGACGTATTTACAAATATATATTTACATATGTAAGTTTTTCTCAAGTTTTTTACCCTATGTTTCCGGTACCTTTTCGATTTCTTCAGAGAATCGAATGTTTCCTTCGAAGTGGACTGTTTTTTTAAAATATCTAGGATAATGTTAACACTTCTCGTCAGACAAATATAATAGCAAAAATGTACAGTCGGATGGATAAGCAGACAACTAAGAAGATATCCTAGTTTACGCTAATAAGGAATATGGAAAGGTTATGAAGTCTCTAATAGCTATTTGTGGTTGTTACACATAGAAGGAGTAATATAGTAATTTAGAAATCTAGCGAGCATGCTTGTCCTTCTGGATTTCAAATGATATAAAGAGATCTAACTAGAAATTGTTATTACATGCACACAAATCTTAAAAATATTGCATCTAACGCAAGTTTAGTTAATTTCCAATGTAGTAAGTCGCAAAACAATGTATTGATCGATATTAAGATGACTTCCGATCTCTCAACCAAACATCCGTAAGTCATCGGAAATTCAAATCATTTGATATTGCAAGTCTTTCAAGACATTCGTACACATAACAAAAGCGTAAGTGGGGAAAAATCTACGAACAACATCGACCAGAAAGAAGTCACAATTATACTGATACTACTTGTCGCACTTTGTTGATAAATTCGCACAGTGTGAGTTCTTGCGGGCTCTCATATGAACTTGAAACTGTTAGATAAATAGAATAAAACAACTTGTTTGCAAAGTAGTTCATCATTTATACTGATGTAATCTTTCATCTGCATTTGAATTATTTGTGACTTTAGTAATATGTTAAGGAGCTAACTTATATGTGCGAGGGACTATTGCAATTACGAACCACTAAAACATTTTTTATTTGTTATTGAGAACGCTTGGATGACGGCGTCTGGAAGGTAGTACGAAGGAAACAAGAAAAAAATAAATAAATAAATAAACAATAAGCATATTTTTTCATTAATTAAAAGTTTATTATGAAAAACTCTTTGAGAATGTGGTTAATTTAAAAAACAGCCAACCGAAAAGATTATAATCATTATTTCCAGGGAGAAGGGTTTCATCAGAAACTAAATTAAATAACAAAATTACTAGTAAGCGATATCCGATGGTGGTAATAATTAATAGGGTTTAGTGAGAGTTCAATTGGATTAAATTAAAAAATGCAAATTACTTTTACACAAGTGATGAATGAGTTCATTGTTTATCCTTTGCTTACCAATAATACATGAGAAATTCATAATAACTTTCTTTGTATGCACATCATACACATTACTCTTAATTAATGAACTTTATGTATTATGTATGTTTGTTATCTTTAATACTTTTTATATTTATTTTGATTGCTCTCTTATTGCGCCATTTTTGTTTTTATTATACTTTGATTTATACGCGGAATTGTTAGTGTACTCATAACGAAAGAAGTAGATAGCCGCACTTTTCATTATCAGTTATTTTAATTATTTAATTAAAAGCCGGCAGCATTGTAAGTTTTTTGTCAATTAATAATAAACAACAATAATGATGACGGTGATGATGATGACAACAACATCATTATCGTCGTTATGGAGCTGATGTGAAAACAATGATACCTTGTAAATGGAATTTTCGCAATGCAAGCTTACGAATTGTCATCATTATTGTTGTTCACATGCGCAACTAAAAGGGAATTTCACGCTTAACGCCTGAAAGCATGCTATCAATTTTTCCTCTATATATAAACTAACTGAAGACTGAAAGCACTTCAACATTGCATTTGTAACAATAGTAGATTCGCATGCTCGCGTGTTGGTATATGTATGCCTGTGTTTCTGTGCCTCTGAGTGCCATCGATAAACAACAGCAACAGCAGCTGTAGAACTCGCGCTAACAAATTGAAAAATCAGTCAACAGTCGAATTATCGAACGAATGCCACTTTCAAGTACCGGCTGTATAATCATACCGGCAAACATAAACAAGCCGCGCGCGTTGAGAGGCTGCATGCTGTATGTGTTTTCGTTATAATTTCAATAGGTCGTGATTATAATTATCTTGCGTCGTGTGTGCTTTGGACGCATGTTTTTGTCACTGATTTATAGCCTTATTACCGTCAATACTTAAACAAAAAATTGTTGTGGGGTAAAGTCAAGCACTGACACCAAAACCATTTCAGTCTATTAAAGGCTTAAGAACACTGCTGGAATGGTAAATGGGAAATCTATCACATCCTTAACTTTGTGTTGAAACTAACAGTTCAACTCTATTGCTTCATTGACGGCGTTATAGGAGAAGAAACAAGCGACTTCCTTTGCGCAGCTTAGTCTCTTACGTTTTCATCAAGAGATGAAAAGATTGAGAATATATTCAATATATGATCCGACGTTATTGACGTCGTGCGTACGATTTTTTTCATATTACTTTCCGTCCACCTTAAGCGATGATTAGTCAATATTTGCTGGAACTAAAAAAAGCCTACTTTCAGTCTGAAGCTTCTCGGGCGTTTTAATTCCCTTTTTATATAACGATTTGTCAAGACCTTCATCATACTTTTCAGTTCCGCTTCAATTTCATATGATGCAAATCGTTTGCCATGGATTATCCGTTTGAGATATGCAGGCAGATAACAGTTTGGAGAGTACACGGATATGAGACCAATCCGAACTTTAATTCCCTTAATTTTGCCAGTAATCCACATCTGTAAGGCACGGATGTTGTATTTTTCTCACCATTTCCTATCAATATCTTTGGAATGTTTTTCTTTTGAATACCTAATACGCTTAGAAAGGCAACGACAACCAGGGAGAAAGAAATAGAAAAAGAGCAATGCAATCCGGGCACACGCCGACAGCTTTATGTGCAAACCATTAATGTTGTGCCAGTTGAGACTACGTTGGCTATCTGTTACAACACCACTTTTCGGTTATTGATGTATAGCCTGTTAATAATGGAGTCATCCAAGTAAACGAAAATACAGAAATGATTACACCTTCGAACAAAAGGGCTGTGATCAACCAAACTTCGTTTTGGGAATTAAATACAGCAAACTCAAGAGGCAAAGGACTTTTCATTTTCTTTATGCCAGAGATTATTTATGGTTTCTTTCTCATAATATTCTAATTTTGTTCAATGATTGTTAATTAATTAATCCTTTCACAAAAAGTTTGTTGCAATAAACCTTAGCTTACCGGTGTTGTGATATTCGCAGTAAGATCCTGTTGTTTATTTGCCAGTGAATAGATGTACACCAGATTTGTCTTCCACTTTGTAAGAAACATATGCATCAAGGGTCTAATAAAGAAAAATAGAATATTTATAAATTGATTTGCTCATGTCCGCTTGCCTCTTCATCATCTCATTAAAGATAATAATTCAGGCCTTGGTACCGATACTGTTCTGCGATTACTATGGAAATGGTCTAGAGCAGCAAGCTAACAGTTCCTTAACCAACCGACTGGTTTTAATTTTTTTTTATATTGGTTTGAAGCGATGAATATGACAGATTTATTATTCTCCTTTTTTGCTTGTCCTCATGAATTTTTTCAAGGGTATAAATATATTCCAGTGTTAAACTGGCAAAATCAAAATTTTATATATTGATCAATACTTTAACAATACAATACAATAAAATCAATAGTTTGAGACAATTGCACTAATGTGGCGCTATTAATTGGAGAATCGTAGTTTGTTCCTCCCATTCCATAAGCTTTTTTATAATTTTATCCCTTCTTATTATCGGAAATATTTATAAACGATTTTTCAAATTATTCTTGCTCAAGTCTGATTTACCTATATTTTATGAATGTGTTCAACATAAGGCACTTAGTTTAAGGAGGACCTGTATTTATGCCTTATTTCATTTTTAAAATGGAATCTAATTGATTGACTCAAAATGTATGCTTGATGAAACGTACACTTTTGATTTCATTTCACAACATGCTTTCCATAACGAAGTTATGACTCTTAAATGAAACCGTTTTCGGAAATTCATTTTAGAGAGATGATTAGCGCCCTGAATTGATCTGTAACTTGGATGTCTTTGATTTAATTTTCTTTGTTTCTGTAAACCCATCCGACAAACTCAGCTTAAAGTTTTATGCGTTCTTTTCGAAAAAAAGAACTTTGGAAAAATGACGGCTGGATTTTCGAAACATTTCTTTCAATTAATCCTCAAGTTGTCTGCATTTTGCATAATTGTACGCTAAAGTAAAGTTAAACACAGTACCGACAATAGACGTTTGTTCGAAACAAAATTTTTAACTGCATGAAATAAATAAAGCGAGAAGCCTTCATCAACAAATATTCTTAGTTAGTATAACATAAATGTTGTTAAAAAAGCTCACATTGCATATATCAACACCGACTTCGCCTATCAACACCTGGAATTAACACTTTACAGTAAATACCGAAATTTAATATCCTTGCCATCTATTTTAATTGGCTGCCATGAAACACAGCTAATTTTTCTGTTCTTTCAAATTCAGTTTGCTGGAAAATCTTTTTGCCATATATCATATTGTTACAGATTGATCGATACTGTCCGTATCACTAAATCGTGGATATTATTTTCAAGAGAAATGCACTTCAGAATTCTTTTAACTCCAAGTTTTTTTGTTTGCAATCTATTCTTTAAGTCTAGGATCATTTACATTTTACTTTGGAAATGCTCTCGACTTCTCGACTTTAATATTCTTTTTCAACGCAAATGTTCTCGTACGACTAAACTGCCTTCCGCAAATAGTTTACTTATATACATTTTTACAAGCATGTTACAATCACCTAACTTCATGGCTTCATATTTGATCCGTGAACTTGCTGGCTTGCTTTTCCGCAAATCGTTTTCCCCGGCCTGCAGTTGCATGACGTGCCACGCATGTGCACCTGGGTTTTTCCCTGTCGGTTTCTCCTAATCTGTATCGTCGGCCGGCAGCTGCATGACGCGTTGCGAATATGCACTACGGAATTTACTTGGGAAAAATCATATGTTATATGTTTTTCCTTTACGTTTTGTGATCTAATAATATTAGTTTTATGTAGTATTTTGCTTTGTGTATGTCTTAACAGAATAACAGGTATAAGGTCGCGCTATACAAAAATTGATCAAAAAACTGCATAAAAACGAATTGCCCTATGATTAAACTTAGGTAAACTTAAGCAAATTTAAATAAAAAGGTAATTAGCCGAATAAATTTAGATTGTTTGTTAAAGGACGTATCTAAAAATGCAACATCCATGCTGTTATTTGATCGAAAACTTCGGCTAGGCGATGTGATGGGTTTTTGCGAAATTTGATTCGTGATACTTTATTCCAAACAATCGTTCCGGAGCATAGTATATACAAGAAATATTTTTAAATCAATTTTTATGTTTTTTTTTTTTATTGAAAGCATTAAACATTTAAATTTTAATTAAAAGTAAATTTAGAGAAGAACTAAAAATATTATTTTCATCCTCGAAAAAAGTTCTATCCGAGTACTTTAACTTTTGGAAAATCTATGGCATTTACTGCAAAGCCAAAAAAGCTTTGTGTAGAAGACAAATGATCCCGGAATAGCAATTAAAAATGCTGTTGTCGTAATTTTCGCAGAAACAAATTTTAAACAAATAAAGAAAGAAAATAAAAGCCAGAACGAAAACAATTCTCTCATACAAACATTGAAAAGACAATAACTACAAATTCTTTACCAGATTTGTTGTATATTCTTGTTTTTTCTAGCTTTTCGCTATTTGTTGCATTTAACAGCATTGCTCGTTGTTGTTTACAAAGCAGACGCAAGAAATGAAGCACGAAATCCACTTGAAATTCCCGGCAATAGCTGTAGCTTTTGTACTCAATTTCCTTAAGTTTAATTTTTCTCGAAAAAAAAACATTCAAGTTAAAGTTAAACGTTTGTAATGGATGCAAACGCGTATATATACACACATTAGTATGCAAGTAGATAACTTAAATTTTTTTTGTTATTATATTTATTCTTGTATTGTGCGTATATTTGATGTATTTTGCAGAGATATTTAAAGGCAAAAAGATTTTCTTTCTGTGGTCGGTTGAGCGCCTTGTTAGTTTGTACTTTTTGTCATTATTTCTTTAAAAAGTTTTAATGATCTTTTCTTTATTTTAGTTTTAGGTTAAATGTCTAAAACTCTTCCAAGAAACTGATAAGAATTAAGATAAAATTTTTGTAAACTTTGTCAAAATAAAACGGAAACTGAAATAAAAGCAGGAGAGTATAAAAGAAAACAAATTATGTAATAAAATAGTTTTTATTTATGGCTTGTTCGTTGTTCCCTAAGCTTTAGTATATTGAAACACTACTAGAATTAATCTTTTTAAAGCATCAACGTAATCGCCATAAAGTTATCATCAAACGAACCAATACATGTCTGGTGAATAGTGAAATTATAAAATTCTTATAGAACTAAAGCAATGCCGTGTTCTTCTAAATTGAACGTTTAGCTAAGGGTATCAGAATGTTTTTAAGGCATAGGTGTGATCAAAGGTAATGCGCACTATGTTTGAAGAAGTTGCCCGTTAAAAGCATCCCTTCTGACAAGAAATTGTAGGTAGAAGACAAGAAATGTAGCAAAAAAATTACTTTCGGCCGTGCCTGTTTCGTTTAAGCTTATTACCTTTTCTTAAGCGCACAACGCACAAAAGGGAGGCAAATTATAATCGGCCTTGGCCATATCTTTTATATCTGCCTCTTTTATATTAAAATAGAATATGCTAACTTTCCTTGTTGCAGCGTATAAGTAATGAGTAAAAGTCGAGATGTTCTCAATTTATGCTATACTGTGAGCGAGTCCCTTGCGAGGTTTTTCACATTTTGGATACCAATCTGCAAGCAACAACAAATTTCAAACCGACGAGGAGAACCATGTTTACCATAGACGTTTTACAATATTATATAGACATGTAGACAGACGGGCGGACTGACGTGGGCAGATCAAACTGCTTAAATCGACGCGGGACTATGAAACTTCCTTCTGTGTATTGCAAACGTTTTGACAAAATGAATACACCATCAAGCCCTCAGTAATAGATATAGGGTGCAGTTTCGTACTTAGATCGTTTCATGGTTCTGAAAGCTTTCCAAAATAACAATGACAAACAAGCAAATTTGAGAGAAAGACTATGTGGTAAGAGATCTCTTCATTGATCTTCAGAGGTAAACAGTTAAAAAGGGTTTTTGGTGGTCGATTATTTTTTCCCAAAGTTTTCGTAATTAGTGACAATTGATTTTGATGAGAATATATTGCAATTAAACCGCATTGGGTAAACGAACATCTTTTCTTGTTCTTGTTACGTCCACTAAGCTATTCTATATTCAAATACTTTTCCTCACTCGTCCTCGACAGAGCCTGTTTTGCTTTATCTCTCAAAAGCAGAATGAACGTAAATACTACGCAGAGGCAATGATGTAAAAGAAGTTTTTTCCCTATATTCTGTCAGGCTCAAAGCGTCTATTAAATGAAAAAATGTTTATCATAAATAAGCAGTGGTGTACGTCGCAAGACGACGTAGTATTCTCATCGTCTTTCTTATATTTTTTTTCTTTTCATTGGTCGTAAGATGAGCGCTTTTGCCGTTTTCTGCTACTTTCTTTTTGGTAATTAAATACACAAGTGAAAATATAGTGTTGCTGGCAAATCGATCAATGATATGAAACGGAGCAATATAGGCTCACGTATTTCAAGGTAATTTCACTGAAATTGTGATTAACTTTGCAATCTTTTTTTTTATTATATGACGAAATAATAGTTTTCTGCTGTGAATTCAGCCGAAATAATGGAAATGAGTTGGCTCAGTCAAGTCATCCTTCATCTAAACGACGTACGAGCGAGTATACTTTCAGTATCAGTTACTGCCTTTAATTCGGCCGAAAGTATAGATATTTGTTTTTTTGTTTTCCATTTTTTAGAAATTAGCCCTACTGGCAATTATTCTTTACATTTCTTTATTTACTTGTTTTCTACGGTTTTTCTTCATTTAATTTTTTTAATGAGTAACTATAAACAAAATGAAAAAAGTTATTATAACTACTTTAGCTCGTTTTCATAAATGGCAACATAATCTCATCTTATCATAATTATGATGAACTTTTGTTTTGTTAAGCACATATCCGCCATGAAAGTCTCTGCTGCACACACATAAGCTCAGACACGCACACGAACCCATTTACCACATATCAACGTCAACTAGCAGCCACATCACTATCGGGCTAATGTTCGGTAGTAAAATTTTTCGCTTTATTCTTTTTTTGTTTTTTTTTTTTTCTATCTTTTCCCTCTCAATATGATTATGCTTATTGCGAAAGGAAGGGGAAGTATGCAAAAAAGAAGCAAAAAGAAGCAAACAAATGTAATCATGTTGTTGCTTACTCAAACATGCACTTTTATAGATGAAACAAACAAACGCGCATAAAAAACAAAAAATGGAAAGAGAATAAACGCACGGGCAGGCGGGCGGGCAGGCGGGCGGGCAGGCAGGCAGGCAAGCAATTCATGTTCATCTGATATATTCGCTTGTATGTTGGCGCCGTTACTTATAATACAATTATACGAAACATAAACATGCGCGTACATTTCTACATATTCAGGCAGACAACAAACGGAAACTAACAGCAATGAACGTTTCCTGTTACAAAAGCTCAAGTGTCTATTGTTGTTGTTGTTGTTGCTGTTGTTGCTACTGCTTCTGGTTGGTTGGGTGTACTTCACTTTTGCAATCACAGCTACTTTGGGAGTATATTATTTAAAGCAAGCGGTGGATGTGTATACGCGCTAGGACACTGGTGTATTATAATTTATACATAAATAAAAATAAATACATTTACTCTTCTGTATAGACTTTCGAATCATTGTTTCCATACTGTTGAGCATTTCCCTAGCGCTTCACATTTTTTTCTTTTAATGCATAATACAATTTTTAAGTTTGTTTTTTTTTTTGTTTTTGATATATCTAGAAGTATATTTTGTAGGTAAATACTTTCATACGATTTTACTTTTTTAATCGCTTTGAAGGCTAAAAAGTTAAAGCATATAAAGTAAAGTTCACTTATGCTTACTTATAGGGAGATTGTCTCGCAACTTTTATGTGTTCTTTTTTGTTTAGTTCTTCCTTTTGAAAAAATATGAAAACTTCATCGATTGGCATTGTTGTTGTTATTGTGGGTTGCCATCAAACCAAATAATATTTTTTTTTTGCTTTTCGTTTCAATGTTTTATCGCCAATTACTTGATTGCAAATCATGAAAAAAGACGTCCGTATATAAATAAGTCCGCGTTCATTTTAATTTTGTCACAAATTCCACGAATGAGTTGTTGCTTACTAATGCAGACTTTCCAGTCAATATTAATGTAGTTTACCGAAGATTTCTAATAAAGCAAATCAATGCAGTTGTAATCCAGAATATGAATTGTTGAAATGAGGTACAGAACGTAAACTGCGTTTGCAATTTTTGCGACCGATTATAGTCATTACCGACGAGCAGAGCTTTTTCTATTCTGCAGCGTATTGGCGAAGGCCAAAATTGGTAAGGCTTACGATCCTTCCGGTCTCTTCAAAGGCTATGGTACTCCTCTTACTCTGGACGTGGGTTCAAGAATTAGGTCCAAATCTCGTTGACAATTTTGTGAAGGTAGCATCGTAATCCCGAAATAATCGCGGGCTGATGAAAATTGACTTATATACATCGATCCTGTTCGCGATCACATGCTTGTGTTTGACCCTTGCTGCACTAATTTTTAAAGGCGAGATTGTGTTCTCTATGGAAAGTACAAATACGCCTTCTATACTACAATGTGTGTTTGTACCTCTGCTGAATTTTCTAGGCTTTTGTAACGAGCATAAGCTTAATTGAAAATAATTGGCGTTTTGTCCATTATATTAGACTTCTGCAGGTTAGAATCTGCAGATTATCCCCGACTAGTTTTGTTACAAGATACCGTGGCTTAATTATAATTTACTTAAAACTAAACTATAACCAGCTTAGATACAAGTGTTAAAGAACATAACGGTACAATATTAGCAACTCATAACATACTTATGCACACGCTTATAAACATACATGCTAGACATTGTAGTGTACGACACTTTATGTAACATATTTGAAAATACTCGAACACAATGAACATTAAACATGACAGACGTTTATGTGTGCCGCAGCGGTCGGCCATAATCTAGAAATTGATTAATAAATTTTAGTTTAGCTGATCGTTGAAGAACTGATGCTGGTCGAGTGAACTAATTACCGAAGTCGATTGCATTGAATGTGAAAGGGAGAATAAGCAACGAGGCTTTGGAATTCTGATTGCGACTTCAATCGATAGGTCAACGGCAAGATTTGCTGTATTATGTTATTGATGTTGATTGACAACGTATACGTTAAGCGGCTAATCCTTATATAACGTATCTAATACATTCACTAGTATGACGATAGAAAATTTTTTAAGCGCTTAACTACTGAAATTGGAAAATCTATGCAGATTTTTCGGTGATCTGGCACGTGACTTTGATATGATTTTTTAAATATGGTTTTTTAAATAATAAAATGACGACAGGCTTTTTATCCTTCTAATTTTTTTAAAGTTATTCCCTTGAGTAGAATTTGTGGAATGCATTATTACCAACGTCTTTTCAAGTCTTCAAAACAATTGTGACAGTTCCTTTGGGACGCTGACATTTGGCCTTCCCCTTTGAAACTGTTTACTGAGTTGCAAGAATAGCCAGAAGTCAGACGATATTAAATCGGAAGAATAGAATATTGGGGAACTAAATGAGCTAAATTTTTAATTTTATTAACATTCATTTTATTATTTATTGTCATATCTGAACTGCGTTGAACATTATTTTAGAATCGTTCCTAATAGTTCCTTGTAGATCTCGTATAATGGGTTCTGTCTGCTTTTCATCTAATTAAGATGAGTTTAGAAATTGACGTGAGAGTTTTATGAAGTAAATGTGTATTGCGCGCGCTCGCTGAAGGGTGATTTCAAATCCGAGCTGGCTGGTTTGTGAACTTGTTTTAAAGATATATTGCAACTTTAATGTACTAAACAAACTTTTATATTTTTAAACGTGATTTCAATAGACTTACAGATACAGTTAAGCAGACACCGCTAAATGGGTTTCGCTACATATTTCACAGTATTTCCAGGGCATGTTTCAATTCTTCGTAAGCATGCAACAAGCACCAACTAAGAAGGGAATGAAATTTTAGAAATCGCCTTAATTGGGAGAATTTAGCGTAACATGCTTTCCGCTCTTCGTTCATAAATATAAATACTTTTAAAATTAAACTCAAGTGTGCTTTCCCTATTGATTTTTCGCGGTACTGGGTATGAAATATTGGCGTTCCTCGTTTAATGCAGTCAATTCGCACCGTACTGTATTGAAAACGTGTTATTGGAAACTTTTTTATTTATTTATTTAAACTAAGATATAATGCAGAACAATAATATTTAAAGTTATATTCAACATATATCAAGGCAATGAGTATCGTGTTGTATCGAAAACAAGTCTTCAGTTGTAACATTTAGTAAAAAAGTAAGTTAACCTCAATTTTTTATAAAAATATGTTCAAAACAAATTATAATAATTACAATCACAAAATTAATGTTCATTAAAAATTACGACTAACCTACTTTTTGTTCTTTAAAGTTACTTGAAACTTCTCTTCAATAGTTGAAAAAAGCAAAAAAGCAATTGAAAAGAAATCCAGCGGGGTACATATACAATTTTTGGAAATCGTGTTATATCGAAACCTCGTTATAATCATCGGAAATTTTGTACCCTGTTGCACAAGTAACGTGATATACGAGGGGTGTCTGTAATCACTTACACTTATAACGCGCAAGTTATGCATTTTCCTTCTTTTCTTTTTTTTTGTGAAGTTCTTCATAAATATAAAAAGAAAAAATTTTTGAAATAAATTTTTTCGACTAAAATAAATTTTAATTAATTCTTCCTCATACTTATATGCAAGAAACTTTTCATCCATACATCTATACAAACTAAAGCAAAGTTTCTTCGTACAATTTGTGCTTCATTAGGCACAATTAACGAGCATCTATTTATACGCAACATGTAAGGCACAAATTGCTGACAGTAGTGCTAATTTATTAACAGACAACAACAACAGCAAAAATTTTGCAAAGACACGCAAAGTAAAAGATAAACTGACTGGTACGGTGCGCTCTCTGAACTCTAAATGCATTATAAATTTTCAACAATTTGACAAGTTTTATGCTCTTGCAAAATTTTGTATAAATTTCTTTTTGTGACCCTGTGTACGCCTGTATGCATGTGTATGCACATGTCTGTATCTAAAATATTTTGTCAAATATTTCACTCAAAACAACATCAGTTAATGTCATAGCAACATTGAAAATTTACAATTTTTGGTTGCTGTGAGAGACGCGATAACCAAAAATGATCTCCTACGAACAGATAGAGATACGTATGAAGGTTTCAAAGGTTTTGTTAACGTACAAACCTGTACATGCCGATGGAAACTTTCTGTGAAAATGAAAAGTCTAATGAAAATCATTAAAGGACAATTTGCAGTTGTCATCTTGGATACAGGATGTAAATGCAGTTTTTTTTTTTAAATATAATTTTGTAAAAAAAGATTTCATTTCTTTGGGAAATAATAGTAGTTGAATGTGTTCAACCAAGCCAAAACCAATTAAGCCTGCAGCTCACTTCATACGAATACCGAAACGAAGTGAAAAGAAATGTTGGATAAAACGACGGATCAGTTGTGTAATTTATGCATTTTTGCTTATTGCTATTTTTATTTCCTCGATATATAATTTAAAAATAAAATGAAAAAAATTCATGAATTTTGGAAATGAGACGACGTCTCTGTGTTTAAAGTTATTTCCACGACATTTTCAATATTTTCTTCAACGTCTACTTTTGATGGCTTTTTGACTAAATGACTGGCTGAATTTTGCTTTGTTATTCAGATATTGATTGCGGGAACATAAATGAATCTTGTGGGGATTACAGTTTTTGATTAACAAAAAAGTGAATAATAATAAAAATTTGTGAAGAGATATAATAGCTGCTTATATGTTGAGCTTTTATTCGACTTAGAAGACAAATTTGATTTTTTTCTTTTTCTTTGATAACGATATTTCCAAACTTCTATACAAGCATTCGGCTACAGGAGTTAGAGAACATACAGTGCACTATGGTACTCTAAGTCATATTGAAGTTAAATTTCCACAATAACTCGGTCGTAATTAACGTACATGTAGAAGTTTTCATATGTATATGTGGGCACTGAGCGCTGTCATCATGTACGTTAATTAATAGTTTAAAAAAATATGCGGAACTTCTGTGTATAAATTTCCTGTTTACAAAACACGAAGGCAACTTTTTACAAACTTTGAAAAGCAAGAAATCTTTCCTTTTTATAAGCTCTTAATAAAAGTCACATATTTCAGCAGATCAACGACAAGCAAGTAAACAGAAAAAAGTATGAAATGAGAAGGTCTTTATATAACGAACGCTTAAATTAATGGTAAAGGTAACGTTGGACGTTCGAAGCCTTATTTAATTATATCTCATCGTACATTTTTGTGAATATTGAAAAAAAAGAAAAGGGACTAAATATGATGTTTTGCTTGCAAGGATTAAAAATGTGAAGAGAAGTTTGAGATATTCTACATGGCCCACTTTTCACGTGCGGTTATACACCCATCCGCCGTTACATCTTTTACTCAAAAATTAGTACTTGCCAGTTATATGAACGAAGCGGCAAATCGTCAATACAAAAATTAAAAATCTTAGTAAATTTTTGTTAGTAACCGCATTCCAATGAACTACGATGCAAATCAGCGTATTGCAGTATAATATATGTCATGAAAAACAAAAGACCAAAGCTGCTAACAATATAATCGGATGCTCAATAAATCCCAGTAAAATATAAGGAAAAAGCTTCCTCTTAGCTAAATTCGAGCATAGTCGCAAATGTAGGCTCCTCGAAGAGTCATACAATTATTCCGACGACTCTCTAATGCTTTTTTTCTTTCGTTTTTATGGACGAATTTTTTTGAGACCTTCAAACTACACTTACTTTCCGAAATGAGCTTATCATCTCATTTTTTTGATATCTGTGGATTTTTTTAGTTGCTGTGTACGCCAGGTCTTTTGAATATTGTCAGTGGGACAGAAACTCGAACTTCTATCCAAGTAATTTTGCTCCACCAAAAATAGCACCTATTTCGTTCGCAAACGTTATCCACTTGGTAGCAGACCACCTTTTGGTTATCGAGATTTCTACATTTTTTAACGTGTTCTTCTGTAACGATTTCTTCTAGAAGTCCACTGTATTTAGCATCATCGATGTGCCTAAGATCTCGTTTAAAATCAGCAAAACACCGATAAACTGTTGTTCTCGAAAGAGGAGAATTGCGTTAAAACATTTCAAAGCAGGCATGAGTCTGAATGATACTTTTTCCTATCAGGAGGGAATGTTTGATAAGGTGATATATGGTTTTTTCCTTTGTTATGAAGGTGTTGGCCCTAAAACCACTGTTCTGTTACAAAAGGCGTCTTGGTGTTCATTAACCGATGCGTTAAGAATCTTGTTAAATCTTGTGGGCTAAATTTTACAGTTAAAAACGAATACTTTGTGAGTGCCAAGTTCTTATGCTGTGGACATCCTGAAAGTATTTGTAGAATACAATATCAATAATGTACTTATGAAGCACGTTATTAAAACAGCTGGACGAGGCGTCTACTTTTTTTTCTTTATTTAAGAGTTCTGCTTTAGTCTAAGAACGGGGGTCTTGCTAATCATGCCTTTTAAGAATGATGCCGCTTAAAGACATTTTGCAGCGTTAGCAGAGCTTAATATAATTCTCGGGACGGATACAAGGATACGTTTTGCATTTGTCGCAAAATAATTAATGATTATTGCTAAGGGAAGCTAATCATTTTGTTTCACATAAAAATAAAGTCAAACTTTCCTAAATCTGTATAATGCATTTTAAGAGACATTAGACTATGCATGGGAGATGTGCAATGATATCAACATATTACCATAATAATGTCTAACACACAAGTACGTACCTAGCAAATAAAGGCCGTCAGGTTAGTAAACATTGAGAGACAAGCAGTTAGGCAGTCAGAAAAGTGAAGTACACCTATACTCTTGAAAGAGAAAAACCACACACATACTAGTAAAACCGAATTTTTCTTCTTTTTTGCTTTCTTGGGTTATTGAGAAAACTACACAAAGTTGGAGCAGCAGCAAAAAATATAATAACAATAAAAAAAGAAAGAAGAAGAGACGATCTTAAAACATACAAATGCATACAACATAAATCACCTCAAGTTTATATACTGTACAGCGTGGAGCAAAGGAATGAAAGAATATTGAGGATGAAACGAAAAAAGGGAAAATTGACATAAATGTGGAGGCATCTTTATGGTAGAAATCTGAAAGCAGTATATATGCCGTGTATAAACTATGCTCTGAAAGTATTCCTTACCCAAACACACAGTAAACGGCAATAAATCAATATTCCCAATTTTAAATTGGCTGCAAGCAAGCATTGCAAACTACTAAGCCAATATTTTACTGATTGTGTACAGCGCTGGTGTATGTATGGACGTAATGTCAAGAAACACCTAAGAACAACTACAAAGGGTAGGATTTGCCTTATTCTTACCTCACCGAGGAATGTATAAGTTTCGTTATTACTTATGTGACAGCAGTACCAATTTACCTTTCAAGCGTTAAAAATTTAATAAAATTCATGACCAACAACAAGAGCGCCTAAAACTATTTGATTAGATAGTAAAACTGACTTTGCATCAACTGATGCAAAACATTTTAAAGTCTGGGTAAAATGTTTACGTTAAGGTAGAATTTACGTCCATCTAAGTTAAAGTTTGAAAACTAAAATATTAGTCCTAAAAAAACTAGTGCGTGGTAGTAAAGGGATCTAGTTTATAATCTCAATTCTAATGAAAGTGCAGTTTTATAAGAAATTTGACCCACGCCACTTGATCGTGGCACACAATTGATTTCCCCTTTATTTTTTATATACTAAAACTACGAAAAGGAGCGTTAGCTAATAAGTGAAATATTCACTGGCAACCAATTGTCGTGTAATCCGGTACATGGTACATGTCCCAAAACGGTATCGCTGTGCATCATTGCATCGCATCAAATAGTAATAACAACAATTAATTTTTGCATTGTAAAATCTCAATTCAATACATTGAGTTGAGAGATGCATGCATGCGGTATGCATGACGTGATAACTACTACCACTATTGTAACCAAGATCTAGTAACACTTTTCAGTTTTAATTATTCGCGTTTCATCCAAACCAGTTCTTTTGGTTGGCTACTAGAGGCTTAACTGATATTTGAGTCAAATTCCATGTCCACATTTTCGATAGATACGCATTTGCTTCTTTTCAACTAACAAGAAGAGTTTTTCAATTCGGCTTTATGCCTTCAATCAAATTGAAGTGATGTCCATGCAGAAAATTGTCTTATAATTGTATTGTAAAACTGTATTATAAATTTTTCATTCATTGCTACCTCGAATTGGTTCAGCTTTTTAGACATGCTAATCTGTGGCTACCTTCTGCGGCTTATTGTCCCATGTCAATGGGAATAAAGTTTAAGCCCACGTTCAAGTCCACATATCGCGTCCCGCATATCACCTAATATTTACTTTAAGATATCTCCAAGTTCGGTCTAAGCTAAGTATAACTTCTCGCTTCTTTTACTCTTCCATTTTACCATACATTCTTACAGTATACAGGAAAATTGCAAAATGTTAGTGTTGTCCTATGGAGAAGGGTTCGAATTGAGATTTCCTAACATTTATTTTTCCGAAACATTATGTTTTCTCCGTGTAGAAAGTCAAGGAATATGCTGCGCTATTAAAATGCACGCCAGGCTTACAATGAAATCCCCTTTTAGAACAGGAGAAAAACATGCAAGAAAAAATTGTACAAGCATACAAAGCATGACCGGGAAAGAACGTAACGTAAACGAAATGAAAATCGCTGACACGACATACAGCAGCACCAAAGAGGTTTATTATAGGAAATAACTGCACTTACTTGTACACAGCCATATAGGTCTATATATGAGATCGTGTTAGAGTTTGTTAAGAGGGCAAATATAGAGAGAATTTTTTAAGCGAAAAAATAAATAAATAAATAAAATAAAATAATAGTAATAAGAATGTAAAAGATTCTGTTGTTGTACATGTTAACTTATCACGTGTGCGGGGAATTTAAGTTTTATTCTTATTTACTTACTTTTTTTTCTCTCCACGAGAAATAAAAAGAAATAAAAAAAACCGGAAGAAACATGGCGAAGTCAGTGTAACAACAAACAAGTGTACATGTGTCACGGTTAAACGGGTTTCCTTCTCTTGCCTGATTATAACAGGCAAAGAAGCAAACAAGCAATTTTATTAAAATAGGGAACGAGTTTGCTATCAGCAAAAGCAGTCATCGGCATCTATAATGCAGTCAATTTATGTATACAACACCATCGAAATTGCATTGCATTCACAAACAAATGCACACACATACAAAAATATAAAGCTAATGGAATCCTTATGGCATAAAGACTCACGAGGCGAAGCAACAAAATTGTTTACGAAAATGCCATCAATGTTGATTTGATTTGAAAATCAGTTTAAAAAGCAAATACTAAAGTATTTATGGGATGAAGTTAACAAAACATGAAAAAAACGTAGAAAGAGAGAAGAAAACTGCGTAACAAAAAACAAAGCATAATCAAAAAATAAATTGTCAAAGTTGAAAAAAGCTAAATGATGTTTAAATAAATATCCATTAAGCTCGCCTTAAACGCGAATTTTAGAAATTCAATGCAACTGCCACATAAGCTTGAGCATAAGCTGAGATCGGTTGGATGCATATGTAAGAAGGAAATAAAATGATGTGGCACATTGCAACTCAAATTGCAGTTGCAGTTCCAGTCTTTGTTCCGTGTATATTTCTAAATTTGAAAATTTCGACATAAACAGGAAAACACAAAGACAAGTCATCTCGAAATATGATGCCTATGATTTATGTACCAATTTTCTAAAGGCGTAACTGCGACAATATAGGTAAAAAAAGACTAGGAACATTAAACCGTTTTCATCGTTTATCCATGCAAGTGTTTCATCAATTTTCAAAGATAAATTGCAGACATTATTACGGCATCTGCTTATTGCATTCATTGTTCTAAGAATTACTTATAACTTCCAAGCTGATGAGGCGAACATCTAGGAATAATTATTATACTTCCACATTTGTTGACTCTCCACTCGCATCTAAAAGAAAGGAGGACTTGTCTTGAGAGCAGAGAAAAAAATTATTGTCTATTGCAAGCTACCCTTCCATATATCGTGTTCACATTTCATCACTCAAGCAGCACACATATGACTGGCAACGCTTGGTGGTTTTTCGGCACAGCACTCCAAAGCTTGAAAAAAGAGGAATGCGCTGTAGTACTGCCGTATAGTGTATTTATAAACTCGTACTTTCATTTTCATCAAGGAGACAAAGTTGGCGAATGCTTACAGATAAAATATTCGCCCAGAAGAAGAACATGTGTGGTTAGTATGTCTAACCTTGATGTGCTCTGTAGGGTTTTGTAAAATATCATCGTTGGTAATCGGCGACCTTCTTCATACTATAACAATCAATTTCTGTAGTAATTAATCCGCATGTTCCAAAGTAATTACTATCTCTTTTGGTGTCGGGGATCGTAGTGCAAAAAATTGGTGTAATTGGTGATGTTATATCATGAAATTAGCACTCATAAGACTGTTTCAATTTTGGGGATCACAATAGCCTTCCTGGGTTACGATAAATATCGTCCGAATAGCGTACGAATACTCTTCTCTCTTATTTTATTTAAATAAGATTGATTTTTTTTACCGAATGAAGCTTTCTCTTTATTTATCTGACTTTCGACATTGCCTCGAAAATTGTATTTAGAAAATATACAAGGTCAAATTTTGTTTGTAACTCCTTTTAACTCCTTTGGGACCACGATTGCGATTTTTGCAAACTAACTTGGCTGAATCGATTTCGTATTGAAGATCTTTAAACAAACTTTACGGCATCTCCGACCTGCTCGATGAGTGCAACGATTGCACGCCTAGTTTAACGCAGGCCATTTCCTCTGTTTTCCAGCGAAGTATTAGCTTGATCTCACAAATGCTTGCATAAATTTTTACATCAGTAAATGCTACGAAATTTTATATATGGCTAATTTATTAGGCTAATTCTGGGACGATCCTATCATGTGTTGACTGATAATGTGCATTTTCAAAACCGACATGTTGGCCACCAACTAAGTGGACAATAGCGCACGCATGAACTCCCAGCTCTCTATCCATAATTTTCTAATCTGTTCAATCCAAGAGCGGAAAAAGCACGAACGTTTGCATTAGCGTTAAACCAAACCGGAATCCCACTTTGATCAAGCATACATATTCTTTACGGTATCGCTTGCAAGTGTAGTTAGGTTTTATAAGTAAAATCGGGAAGCAAGAATGTGCCCATTCCTCAGTTATGACTATACAAATTGAACGCCAGAATCTACTGTCCAGAAAAATATTTGCATTTTATTTGTTGTAAATTACAAAATAAATTTGTCGAGGTTTGTTTGGCACAGTTCTGATTTCACTCTGTGGGAAATGTTCATGTATTTTTTGTTTTGTTTTGTTTTTTTTTTGAATTCACGAGGCCCACCCTACATTTCGTCTAATTCCGGTGAGTCCCGCAAATCCGGTACTTGCAATGTTCCGTTTATATATATTAAGTCTGTGAAAATGAATTTACTTTCTTTCATACAATTTTGAACCTTCTTTATTATCTTTAGATAGTGTCGATTAAGGCAACAGCCACAGCAACTCACTGCTATGTTAGACGAACCTTGAACGATGTGATGATCGTCGTAATAAGTCCAATACACTTTGTTATACCCAAATATTAGCAAAACCTTGTCAAAACTATAGCCATATATGGTTAGCAGAGCGACGTTGTTTACTGGAATGATCCATGTAGTGTAGTTAACCAAAGCATTGCTTAAATGACGATCCTTGTCGCGTTTCATAACGCCGAGAGCCTGTAAGCAATAAATTGAAAATCCTCAGTTGAGAAAGAACTTTACTTACCAAGAAATTGATTTTTTGTAAAACTCACCCAATCTTTTTTGTCAGGAATGTGATCGGACGGAGATTGGCAGTTGCGTACGCAGGTCGCTAATTTGTTTTTAGCACATCTTGAAAAGCAAATCAAATATACGGCACAAAATATATATATATATGTATGTATTTATTTATATTTATTTGAAAATTCTTTAGATCAAAATAAAATATAATTCTAAAACCTTCAAGCAAGCAAGGACTTTTATTGCGAACATACATTATTTTACTTACATGTACTCATATTTTAGTTGCAATATAATATACTCAAACTCCTGCCGTTGAGACATTTCGCTGATTTCTTCTTCTTCGTTTAGCTTAGTTTTAATTTACACGCTCTTTTCCGTCTTATATTCCCACACACCTTTTATGGACTCTTTACGATGTTCGTTCCGTTATTCTTAACCTGTAAGCAAAATTTATAAATACGCAAATATGTCGACCGCCCTTTTCAAGCAGACTGATATGATAAATTTCTTGTTAAATAGTCCAAATTTTCCACTATTTAGTCACGACAGTCTCCATAACTTTCTACCTCAAAAGGTTTCAACAAGAATCGTTAAAAATTTTATTACCGGGACATTCTACGATTATCTATTTAAGTAGCATTTATTAAATTTTACGATTTCCTTCAGTGGCATTGATATTGTAAATGTGTCTACAAATCGATTTGATGAGGATTTGAAGTAGAACCGTGGGAATAAAATGCATTAGCTTGCTATCCTAATTTTCGAAACTGAGACAGTTAAAGCAATAGAGCCAGCACGAACGGATAAACGAGGAGGGTACCATGTAACGCTCATAAAAAATATGTTTACTCTGGTCTATGTTGTGGAAAATTGCAAATCCTAGGACTGAGTACGTATGCCAGCCATCATTAGCCAAAGATAGATATAATATATTAACTATTCTTTAGTTTACTCTGCTTACAAGTTGCAGGCCTTTTTTTAGTTCTTTGTGGCATTCTAAACCGTTCATTTTCTTCTAGTACAACTACGTTGAGTTGAAAGGTTGGACAAGAAGATGTTATTAGTTCAATAAGCTAAATTTTTAGATTTCACGGCTTTGGAACGAGAGCACAATTACAGTCGACTCTTCGACGTCTAACAAATGCATTGATGTTGAAGAAAACATTCTCAAAGGCATATTTAAAGATGTTGTACGAATAAATGATGTACAATAAGGTGAAATAGAAATCAGTAAAGTACCTTTTTGCACTTTTATTATACAATATTTCGAGAGGTGTATAAAAAATCGCCCTAAGCCGCATTAATATATCCGTCGGGCAGCTATAGATCTTCCTCGACGATATCGACATTTTGCGGTATAACGAAAAATACGGAAATTATTTTAGCCTTGGACTGAATCTTGCGGGATGCAACTGGCACATATGGAATTAGAGTTGAATTTGTGTTTCTCATTGATTTCCAGTCATTAGCAACTATATATATAGCCACTACTCGGACAGGCAGCATTGACTACATACAGAAAAATCTGATTTTAGTACATTCGCTAACGTGAAGATAAGCAAACCAGTTCTTCTTTGTTTTTCAATCAAGCTTTGTTTGAAAAGAGAAATGGAGAATTCATTTGGGAATTGTAGTTCCTTCTATCTATGCCGGAATATACATTGTGTGATGGTGGTTTTTAAAGGCGAGAAAAACTATCAGTCTTTTCAAATACTTGTGGCGAAAAGCAAAGTTTTTTTTTTATTTTGCTTATTTGCCTTTTGATTCTTGAAATTAAATCTTGTACTAATTGTCATTAAAACTAATACAAAGCATATAAAGAGAAGCGAAGAAAAAAAATTAATGTGTAAATAAATACGAAAGAAAAATAAAGCATGCACACATCTAACACATTCACAACCGGTACAAATCAAAGTTGCGAGTGAACTCCTTAGCCATTGCAATCACGCAAAAGCTTCGCAACCGATAATAATAGTAAACAACACCAGTTAATTTTCGAATCATAGCAAGGTGTTGAGATTGCAAGTTAGTTTAAATACGGCATAAGCAAACCGCGCGTATTAAGGATTGTTGTTTTGAGGGTAATTTAGGGTAAAAAATTAAGAAGTAAACACCAAAAATAAACCTACGTTGCTCAAGGGATCGTAAGGCTAACAGAAGTAATCTATTTTCATAAGAAGGAAGGGAGACAAGGATGTCCCAAGCCGAATTTCTAAGGGCGCTCAGCTTTTGAACGGATTCAATTGAATCTACATAACATCTACAGGAAGGAGACCACCTAACAGAGGCATACTTAAGTATTGGCCTAATTAAGCACATGTATAGTCTTTTTGCAATGCAAGGATTATTAAGCTCATTATTATACATTTTCATAAATAGAGGGCGTAGAAGAGGACTGAACTTGCGCGGACGCCATATTTCAAACTTCGTGAAGTTGAACCGTTCTGACATATCTACTCAGTTCTCTTAGGTTTAAAAAATTTGCAGACAAAAGCAGTGTTGCAAATATAGGTAAGACTAGCAAACATTTGAAAAAGATACATCTACTGGGGCACGGGAATATAGCTACATAGAGTCCCAGACGTAGTTACAAATACGCACAGAATAGTATTTTTCTTTAATGGTTTGATATTGAGTGCTTATTAATGTAAATATTTTGCATATGACAACAAAATTTCCGCATTACAAAGCAGTTGATCACCTTCTATCTATCCGGCTACCTGCTACTAGCAACGTTATAATGTCAAAAGTTTAGTGTGTTCGCTAAAGTTCGGTCCGGATACATTTCTTCACATTGGGCTCAAACTTTCGAATCCCTTTTGCACCATAAACGTGTATATGTCCATAATTTTTCTGATGATTGTTACCACAATTTTGGTGCGTGGCAGCTAAAGCACATATGGCCACATGGAATAAAGTTAGTGAAGTGAGATGATTGCAAACGAATCAGTGTCGCAACTGCCGTACGGCTGTAAGTACTGGCAATTTTAAATGGGTTCAGACTTTGGCAAATTATTAGGTTTATTTTTCAAATTTTATTATTCTGTTTAACTAAATGAAGTTATGAGTATGTATATGCATCAAAGTTTTCTAAGTTTGTAAAATAAAAGAAAAAATCCTTTGCGGTACCGTCCAATTTTTCACTTGTTTTAATAATAAATAATAATAACTGTACAATTGACTTAAGGGAAATACGTGAAATCTGTCCATAAAAACAAAAAATATATATATTGTTTTAAATATCCTCTGCATGTAGAATTCTATTTTACGAACATTTGGTCCTTGAATGAGTAAATAACTGCGCATAAATATACAAGTTTTTTGTTGGCAAAATTTATCATTTAAAAGGTAATATTTAAATTCAATCATTTTTCAAACAATTCGTACTCAAAAAGTGCAGTTCGAAAATGTTCAGGTTATATACAACATAACATAAACATTTAAATTTCCATACAAACGCAACAAACTATTTGAAATACTATCTTTGCTGACGTTTTATTACTTCTTACCGCTCTTGTTTGTTGGTGTACTTTTTTGTAACTAGTTTCCCATTGTAGCTGCTTTGTGCAGGAACTGAAAACCTAACATAGGCGATATGCACGAGACGCCATTTTTGTAGCATTTAACAATAATTCACGTGTGTGTACTTGAGATAAATAAATCATTATTCATTTAATAATAGATTTTAAGTGGTTAAAAATATCTTATCGCAGTATAAATATCTTATCTGAAGTTGGACCGACATTTCTGCGTCCGTTCTATTTTAGAGCCAAACCATATTGAAAAATCGAAATGAAAATAGTAATCAAAACAAGGTATTCGCATATGCATATAACATTTATCTAATATCAAAATAATTATATTATTGATGCGAGCAAGTTTTCAATAACACGAGCAGCTACGTGTAGTGTCATGAGACCCATTCATTTAATTCAACATTAGTAAAATCGCCACCCTTCCGCCACTGTACAAGGACATATTAAGTTCACGGAGATATATGCAAAATCCAAAATAACTTAAGAGAGAATGATTTAGCATTATAACAACCTATTGATAACTGTTTTTTAAAGCGACCTAAGTTTATCTACTCGTTCGTTCCTTTTCCATCTATCCATGTACTTCTTTGTTCGGTTCATAATTCGCAATTTTCGAAATATTTTGATGAAGTGGTATATTTCGCACGACAAGTTCCCATTTTAAAAAACTCGTTACATTAAAACAAATGCGGTTCTGAACAGCTCTCTTCAAAACTCCAGGAAAAAGGTGTCAGCATATTAACTGAAAGTACACAATTTGGAAGGAATGAAGCCAGTTTGGACCGTCTTACCAAACATAATCTTTTACATTGCGACTAAATCGCCTTTTTAGTGTTTCAAATATGGTTTGACTTATTAGGCTGCAATTCTAAATTTAGACGGTAATTTCTTTGCGAAAAAATTAAATATGCTAAGCTGGAACAGTAGACAATTTTTAGGGACTTCTTGCAAATTTTAACCATTGTACGACAAAAAGGTCTCTTTTTCCATAAGTAAAGAGGAATAAAGATGCAAAGGGCATAATTCTTTGGCTATCAAGAATTAGTGTGCCAAAAAGCAACTTAAGACCTGGGTTAAACTCCTCTCTCGCGTCTTAATATGTCGAAAAACCCTTGCATAACGTAAAGTTTTAATGGAAGAACATTTTTGGAGAAATTTTGGCGCCCAGTCGGGTGCTAAACAAAACCAGCACTGCCCACCTGCCACTTTTCAACTTATGATATATGAATAGCTGTTTACTGTTGTTTCTTTGACAATGTGTACAAGTTTTCATATTGTTCTGCGTTAGAAAAGTATACCTCCTATTTTAAAATTCTACTCATCAAATAAGTAGATTATAGGCAAATGTCGTCTTCTCGTCTCAATTTCTGCATCCAGGAGGAAACTGCAAAAAGAAACGAACAGCAGATGTCATTAAATCTTATCCAGAATTCAATTGTTCAAACAAGTAATAACGTTATAGTTGGCCATGACCGACCAGGAAATACATAATACGGCTTCGGTTAATACAATTATTCGTAACCTTTCATATTCTTTCATAAAACGACTTCTTCAGTATAAAGCATAGTATCAAAAGTGGTTGTGAAAGTGGTCTGATAGACACCATTTTCAAATATTGGTCCTTAGACCGTAACACGCCAATGTACAAAATTTTATCAAAATATTTCAAAAATTGCGGAGATATCAAACAGACAGGCAGACACGCTTAGATTAATTCAGACAGTTTTTCTGAAGCGACCGATGTAATAAACATCCTCTGGGTGCTGCGTACATCTGTACAACATTGGACCACATGGGGGATTCTGTACAACTGTCTACAGGGAGGATGGCAAGCCCACTTTACCTCGTTCCCCTGATGTTAAAAACAGGAAACGTCCAATTCTTATAAGTTGGACGCATGTTACTTTGTCGCTCGCATACGTAATTTTGCTGAAAATCGAAGCTAAAATTCATAACTCATTGAAAAAGTGTGACTTTTTCGATCGTTTGACATAGCGTCACATAATTGAATTTTAAGACTGTAGACCAGAGATATAATTTGTTGTATTCCATGTAATTTGTTGCATTTCGTATAGCTAAACGATTCCAACTTACGTTCCCGAATTTGTACACTTTGAAAACTGTGACTACTGATGTCGCAAGCGGACATATGGCAAGCAGAGCCGGGTCAACCTTAATCTTGTCATTACTGGATCTTCTAAACATTTTAGCAAAATCCATACCATATCAACTGAGTGTACATGAAAGCTAAAAACTAATAGGATAATGGAAAGATATCTACATTTGCCATCGAGAAAGCTGTAGATTTGGTAACAATCAGAAATACGCATCTGAAACTTTTGACATTTATAGTTAAGTTTATAAGATGGCTTAAACCTGTTCGTCCGTCAAGCACTTTTTAGAATTTCTCATTCTTGATTTATCTTAAGCACTAACTCACGGGTCTTAGCAGAGTTCGATGTTAAGTTAATTGCACCGTAATTCTTCGAAACACAGCTGATATATGAATAAGTCGTCAGAAACTTTACATAAAAATCATTCTATACATTTGCTTCTCGTGGAGTGTATTCCAGATTTGCGTCAAAGACAGTATAATACTTCTAACATTTCCAACACTCTATAACCTACGTAATACGTAATCTTATCAAGTGCTTTCTTTTGCCATGCATTCAACGATTCAACGATAACATTGAACGTTTTAGCGCATGTTTCGCATGTTCTGTGGGATATGTTCCCTTTTCACCTTAGTGGAAGACACTTTCTTGGCTAAAACATGGAACCTGTTATTGTAAACAAATTACAATAAACATTTCTGTATGTACACGTTTATATACGTATAAGTTAAGAAATATACATATTTTATAATCTCATTTTAAGGCAAGTCGACGTTTAATCGTTTGAATCTTGAAAAGCACTCAATCCACATGTTTATGAGGTCATTACGACAACGCAATACAAACAAAACTTATTCCATTAATTATGTTTTTATTTCATTATTAGGTTAACTAAATACTTACCTCCGCCATTTCTCTTAATGAATATAAATGAATTTCAAAAACACATGCAGCTACCAAATGTTGTGATGTTATTATACAGAAATTGCAGACTTTCAATTAATTTTCTGCTTCGACACTAAAATATTGTTCCTTTTTTTCTATCGATTTGTTTCAGCTTTTAACAAAAGCGGTAAAATTATTCTATAAATATATGTGAATTTGTGTTCATAACTGTGAGGTCATGTTTTCCTGTTATGATTACTTGCCTTCTATCATTCGGCTACTCTAAGAAAGTAAATAATATTTGTTCAAAATATTTTTTTTTTTAATGATTTTGATATTTTTTAAATTTACTTTTTAATTTTTTATTGATAAATGCTTTTGTAAACTTTTAAGCAACAGAGAAACAGAAGTTTGTAGAAAGTCGCTAAAAGAGAAAGTTTTCTGTAACAAAATAAAGATTTTATAAAGAAATCCGAAAAGGAACGATTTCGTTAAATTCCGTTCAGAGAAACAAGAAATCGCGTGTAAAGCATAAAATTGATTTAAAAAGGCAGCTTATTTTCTCTTTCTTGCAGACTTACGGATTGCATATAAAACAAACGGTTCTTACTCTCCACCTCCACTAGCGGCAAAGCAGATATCTGTTTTTTCTTATTATTCACGCATTTTTATGTTCGATATCGAAAGATAGTGGTATACTAATTTTATCATATCAGACGTTTTCAAAGCCATAGAGACAAAGACCATGACCAGCATAAGTTTCTTGCTTAGTTTCGTTAGTTAATTTGTCTGCTCTTTGTTGAAATTTTTTCACTAATAAAAAGACAATAAGTTAATTTTTGAGATGAGTGTTTAGAATTCGATTCCGAAAATTAAGGTGGTTCTTACGTCAACTGGAAATAAATAATAAAAAAAAGAGAACTGAACGTGTTTTCGCACACATATCCCTCGTTGGTTTATAAATATAACTGATGTCGATTAAAACATCTGTTGAAGCCATTTTTAACTCGAAAATTGGGATTGAATTTAAAAAAAAAAAAGCAGGAAAAAAATTGAGTGTAATATATGATTTGTTTCAGAAAAGTGATCTTGTGTGAAGTGATGATAATTTTATTTTCCTTATATGGCTTAGAATATTATCGGTATATGCTGCTAGGCATTAGATGTACACAAGTACACGCGAACGAATTGCTCGTGAATAATTTTTAACACAAACCATCTAAAACCAAGCCACGGAAAGTATTTTATTTAATTTTAATCACCGGAGGAGTGTCAGGTAATCGATTATAAGCATTATCCGTAGCGTTTTCACAAGATCTTGACCAACATTTATTACGCACTGTTAGAACACTAGTCGCAGTAATACTTGCACGAAGCTGTAATTCAGTATCAACTTTAGATAGTGAATGAAAGTTTCACTTGCGCTTAATGAAGCCGCTTTCTAACTTGGCATGCAATCATCGGTTAAAAGCATGTACGACATGATTTAGCCCAATATTTGTGGCCGTGACTGTTCGAAGAAACAGACCATAAACGGACTTAGGTGACTTAACTCATAGAGTTTCCAATATTAATTTCTGGAGCCAAAAAACTAAGTCTGGCAAAAGAAATTTTTCAGTAATGGGTCTGATAAAGACAATGTTATTTCTTAGTCCCAAGTGACTGTGTATGTATTAAATAAACGTTTCCACATTATACTGTTATTACTGATGTGTGCCTTTTTTTGTATCCATCTTAAATATACTAAATAAAAATCTCATATAACATACATGATAATGAAAGGATAGAAGAAGTTTACCAATGTAGCTCGCTTTTTGCAAGGTTCGACTTAAATCTGCTGGGTATTCGAAATTCATTTTAAAATTACTGTTATTTATATTCTTGTTATGGCCATCGCCGAATGTAACTTCCATGACACACATTTCTTTTTAAATTATTACATTTTGCGAATGATTTAGATTTATGATCTATGTCACAGGTGACACGAAGAAACAAGCGTAAGTAACTCTATAAAAATATGTGCTTTTGATCAGTCGAAGCTTTTGAATATATTAAAGCTTGTTAGTTCTTCAACCCATCTATACGTATGTTGTGTGCTATTCAAACTTGACATGGAATCGCACATACATATATTATTGATTGACGATTATGTGTAAATTGAGCAATCGACTTACAGTCACGTGTTTCAAATATTTTCCAGTTACTAAGGTCATAGGTAAGTTTATTTAACTGACATGCCCTCAATTAAACCGATACTTGACATATTTATATATTAATATCGTACGGTGGGTATTAAATTCGTTTCAAACCAAACGTACCATACCTAGTTGTTACTTTTCTCTCTCCCTTTTAATGAGATCTATAAATACGTACAATACATAGTAAGTGATGCACATTTGATAAACCTATTTAAACGCATGTTCAACCTGGAACATACTTTATTTTGTATTGTAATGTTCACATAAATTATAGGAGCCTGCTATGGTCTAATGCCCCTGCAAATAGATATTCAGAAATAATTAAGCTGTAAAATTTTACTACGGTGCGATAGGGTAAGTCGACAACCAAACATTGAGTTAACAAGCAATGGCAATTTTTGAAGATGTGTGTGCTGTTTGCTATTAAGTTTTTTCCTTTTTAATTGACTGCGGGAAGATGGGGGAGAGCCTTAAAAGGCAAATTAGGGTCATACTAGTTAATAAATGTTTGCGGAGAGTTTCAAGTTACCCTTTTTGCTGTTATATTGGTTATTTATTGAAAGGGAAGTCTTTGATTCGTTTCATGTCAACCACGAGGGAGGACAGATGTTTATTCGATTTTTCTAAGATTTGCAAAGTCTAGCTTAGCCCATTAGATAGAATTATATCAATTATCACATCGATACGGCAATGTCCGCCCGGCACTTTACGATCGCAACAAACTTAGTGTACCTACTTTTCAATTGTTACTGAGACGAATTCAAATTTGACAAAAATGCGATAGTTTTTCCAATTTTCTCTATCAACTTACGTCTTAAAGCTTTAAATTACTTTCGGTTGCGTTTGCAAATCATCCAGCAACTTCTTACGTGAAGCCTCTATCATATATAGATAAAATGCAAGATTCACGCTTCAATACTGCAGTCTATTTAAAATATTTTCTTGTATAGCCCACAATGTAGTGATGAGATATAAGTACATCGGTCCAAGGTAAATATTCGAAAAAAAGAATCTTTTTAAAGTCTACATAAAGTTTTTCTTTAGCATAACATGCACCTGATATGTTCTTGCATTCGCAGAGCAATAAAGGCTTTCCTAAATCTAAACTCTCACAGAAACTCTTTAAGATTCATATTTCTGAACAGCATCAACACGTTTTATACTAAACTTATAGTAGAGAGTTTTGTATACCATAAGAATATTCGAAGTCTTTTAATATTGCGATAGAAAATAGACTGTTTGAAAACTATCGTATTTGAAGAGGAATATGACAAGTGAAATTTTTAGCCAAAATATATACATAACGTAAAAGCTAAGTCAGTTAAACTAAAAACATTATCAGGCTTTCCATCAAATAAATTTTATAGACTTCAGCTTTTTACGTATAGTCCCAGTTTATATTTAATGAAAATTTTTATTTTGCTTTAGTTCTGCTATAAACCGAACATAGCGTGTTTTTTGTGAAAGCACATAAAAAAACAATCCAAAATTTCGATATGTCAATAACCCCGAATAATGAACAAAAATAAATGCAAGAAAAACAAATATGAAATAAACTATCAAAGAAGAACGACGCAATAAACGCCGGCCGATTGGCGAACGCACAAGTATCTCTACTGAATACGTATTATTTAAATATGCCATCACAGTATTGTGTGTGTTTAGCGCTCTACACTGAGAGCCTAATAGAGGAATAACTGTTATGATTTCATGTCCATAAAGTTCATTGACAGCAGCAAATGACGTTCTTATTAATAATGAAGGAGTAATTAGAGATTTTCACGAACCATTGATGAAGAGAGCGTGGATATTTAACGAAATTACTTCAACCTGAAGGCGTTGATTACTTTCGATTTCATTTTCCAAATCAGCTGAGCGAACTAATGCACGCGCAACTTAACGAAATTGCTTTATAATTCAGTTGTGTGTTTCGAAAATAATAATGATCTTCCCAAAGCACTCTCGCTTTCAAAACGATCAATAAGTTGCGTTCAGTTGGTAACAGGCTCACAAGGTTTTCAGTAAAGGTATTTTGGAAGCATTTCAATGAAATGTAAAATTTATTTCTGGTTTGTTTTGATTTTGGTTTCCTTTGTTTTCATATGTGATTTTTATATGTTGCTTTTTGATGATGCGAACTATATAAAAATTTGTGTTCCTCTATGACAGAAAAAGAGAAAAAAAAACAATAAACACTACTACAATATTATGATGACTAAATACAAAGAGAAAAACAAAAACGAAAATTTTATACAGCAATTAGTGTAGTGAGTTAAATCGCTATGGTTCATATGCTAGCGCAGCAGTAACCGGTTTTGTATGTCCACTAAGAAGCGGTATATTATGTTTCTTCGTATGTACCCAATATGAAAAAGATGTGTTTTCTTTACGAAATCTGTCTTTGATAAGAGAATAATTACATATTGATTTATTTATGTGCGCTAGGCTTTTTATTTGCTAACTGATTTCGTCTGATGTTTGAAGTGAGTGCTGCGTTAAATGTACACTTAATAGCAACCTTGTGTGTTATTACTTTGTATTGTATATATTTGTATTGATATTGTGTGTATTATTATTCTACTAACTTCTCTTCGACCCAAAAAAAAATTCTCAGAAAAGCACTCTTTTGTAGGCTGTTACAGTGACCTTATCCATTAATGCTTACAGCAGGCAATCACGTTTTTTATAATTTTGTACAGATGTCTCTAAGATCTGTTAAAATGAGGTTTGGAACGGGTGTACTCTTAGTTTACTTTGTTGGAAACTTACTACGAACGGTTACTTTAAACGATGTTGTGAATATATTTTATTTCACTTCCAGTTTACATGCATATGATCTCCGCCTCTTGAGAGCGGCCTACATCTGTTCATTTTAAGATAGAACTATATAAAGCGTTTCACCGAAGGAATAGGAAGGAAAATATTTTTTTGAACCATTCGTAACCATAACGTGTATCCATTCTTGAGCAGCAGAAAATTCTGAGTCGATTTAAGCATGCCCTTCTATCTGTACAATGTCGGTTGTAAACATTACATTGGGTGGAAAAAGATTTCAAATTTGGCGAAAACACTCGAAGTTATTGCACACTCGAAGTTATTGCACGCTGGGTGATTGAAAAAGGGCCAAATTGAACGAAGATACGGGGATGAGGAATATTTTTTGAGCAACATGTATCGTTTACACGAAGCTAGTCGCCAGCGTTATGGGCATATTATTCAGTGTTGGCATTGTAAGAATGTGCACACAGGTTATACATGCTATTCTACTTCCCTGAGGCTTCTCCATCAGAAATTCAATTGATTTCGCCTCTCAACGAATTTATTCGTTTGGTGGAACTTCATTCGAATTTTGACTAATCGCAAGATTGAAAAAGCTGCTAAGGGGACATCGTCTTGAGTCAATTGAATCGATAAAACCGGTTGTCAAACTGGAAAAGTATATCTTAAGTGATGACGGTGCAATAAAATATGACAGAGATGCCTGTTACGCTGGCAAATGAAAAAAAAACTATTACTTGTTACGACTATTTTGAACTATTTAAGAGAAAAAGTCTCACTCTGTCTTTTGATGATACTTGATTACGTGCTCGAAGGGTAACAAGTGTTGCGGATATCGCATATAAACTCTTTCGTTTTTTGAATTTTGTAATCGTAGCATTGAACACTTGGATACGGCTTGTCTTGACTGGATTATTCAAAAAATGTAAGCTTTTATAATTGAACAAGTAAAAAAATTATATTCAGCTGTGAGCGAATCTTTTATGCTTATCACCGTTACCTTAAAAAAAAAACTGAAAGAGAAGAAAAAATTAAATTTCCATCTGTACAATATTGAATAGGCGTGGCTGATTTTCGGGAAGTCTGTATTTTTATACAAGTATCTGTTCTAAATTATAAGTTATGAGCCAAAAACATCGAAAACAAAGGTGCGCTCTGTTTATGCTGCATTGTAAGAAGTGTGCTTTGATCGGTTTTGAAATTCTGGTGCAAATCCGTAGGCGATATCATCGTTCAGAAGGACAGATGGACTGACGAACAGTCGATTACGAATGTACTTAAAGGGATATCTGAAGCTTGCTTCTGTGCGTTAGAAACTATAATATTGAGTACCGTAGCCAATTTTTTCTACATTTGTACGGGTAGTACAGTGCCGCTAATTGAATATATGTTGAAATGTTTGCGGGTTTGTCTGCTATCGTGTGTGAGTACTGAGCAAAAACCCCCATTTTTTCAATTTGGAATACACATTGGGATTTTTAGTTTTCTTGGGAATTTTGGCGTTAGGTCGTTCAACCGTTAGATCGTTTTTAACCCTCATCTGCATGCAAAAGTTTGTAATGTTTTTTCTAAAGCCGATAGGTGTATTTTTGCGGTCTTGCGAACACACACGTTCGCGTTCTGGACGTTTTGACAAACCCTTTATGTCTCGGCGGTGGGCGTAAAAAGAAAAAATTACGTTTAACTGGCATGTGGTGAGTTCTTTTACAGCCTTCCCCTCTTTTGGCTCAATGTTATCGTACCAATGACTGTGGTATGCATATAAGTGTGTATCTAAAGGTCAAACAGCAGGTATATATGTAGCAAATACAACTAGCCTTCTTTTTATCGTTTAGTTTGAAATTCTGTGTTCGTCAAATGCTTTGACAAATTCAAGGAACATTTTCATATAAAAAATTATTAAAAAAAGATATGCGTAGTTTACTGTATTTATCTTTATCTAATTTACATATTTTAATAATGTATTTATTAATTTTATTTGCTTACACATATATATTTGGCATATTTCATCCAATTTTCCGTATCACTCAGCGTCTATTTATATTATATAATTATTACATTATTTATACTCCAGAATTAAATAGTTGTATAAGTGAATAAACTATTAAAAACTAGTCCTTAATCGTAGCTTACGCAATTTGAATTGTTTTTTATTTTTGTACAATTAAATTACTAACGTAAAGTGCAGTAAGCGGCGTCTGTGCTCGCTGCAGTCATCGTCCATTGTAAGTCAATCAATCGCTTTCTCCATAATCTTATTCAAAACTAGTTCGTTAATACCTAATTTACGTTAATATTCAATACATTGTTCTGGATTTGTCATTTTCTAGATATGACATATTTGCGCTATAATTTTGATGTTGCATGTACAGGCTGCCTGTGAAATCTCGCTCGGTCATGAAACTCAAACATTTCTCGCAGCGCATTTTTTTTAGGATACGTGCATATGTAGTATATTCTGCTTGCTTCGTAATAGACATTTCCGATGCATCTGCGTCCGATGCCGACGTCACAATCAACATTAAAGTTAGTTGTTTCCATACAAGTATCGCAATATATAAGTAGCAGTAATATTTTTCCAATGGGTATACCTCCACTCGGCTGTGCTTAAAATAATTTTGATTTCTTTCCAGATATTGTTTAGCGAGAAAACTCCCGAGCAACTTTATTGTTTCATTTTAAAACATTTAATTCATCGAAACGGTTATTCATTTTTTCGAGAGACCTATGCTTTACCTAAGCATTTTCTCTTGCTTCGCCTTCGAACCGTTTTAGGGCTACACCAATCTGAGGATCGCCTTTTGTTTTAAATAGTAATAGAAAAATCTTTACATTTCTCTTAGGGACAGCTCGCAACTCACCGTTTGGGAACAACTGATTCAGAGAGAAATTTGAACAAAAATTAATTTTTTTCATTCACAGCAAAACTATTTTTGAAGTCATTCATTAATATCAAGTTATTCGCCTCATAAGTAAAACAAGGAAAGTTTTTTTTTTATTCATATCGAAAAAAACCTTGAATACAGTTGAAAATGAAATCTTTGGAAACTTAATCATACCAACATATCAGAAATTTTAGTAAGCAGTAAGGAAAATACCCCAAAGTAATTGGACGCAAAACTTGAACTTGACTGCAAACTTTAAATGCAATAACGAACAACAAACGCAAGAAATGAAAGATCATGTGTACGCACATATGCATGTACGCACATGCTTATATCTAAATATATGTCAGGGCTCTTTTCAGGCATTATGCTTATTTAAGGTCTGTCGCCGGTTGGCGGAGTACAATAGCAATGACAAAAAGCTTGCAGCATTCAATATTCATAAAAACTAAAGATCACTTTCGCTTTCATTTTTATTTTATAGGAAATCTCATGGACATTCAAACTGAAAAGAACAGGAGTTAAAAATTTTTAGTAAGATAGTTTTTTGTTAAATAAATATAAGCACAGTTCATTCGTGGTGTGTGAGAGTGTGTGTGAGTGTGTGAGCGTGTGTGCGTGTGTTTGTCAGTAATAGTCAGTTAAACATGGAGACAAGGTTAGTTATTAAAATCGTGCGTTTTATTTTTGCTCACATGAATAGCTCACGCGACTGTTGCAGACATTGAACTTGAGAAATACACAAACTTGAATAGGGCTGCTTTTAAGTCAGTTAAAAAGTAAATGACTTGAAAATAGAGTGAACATAAAAGGCAAAAGGTATTCATTTCAGATCGACGATCTGCATCTTGAATAGCGGTAAAATATTTTATCCCAGGTGTAAACAAATTCTATTTATATTTGCAACTGATATTTTTTAACGCTAGAATTATCGATGTTTCGCATACACCTCTTTCCACTAAAATAATCCAACGAGTAAGAAGATCAAATTTAGCACAAACAAGCTTAAAAAATGGGTGTGATATTCCCACAATAGACAAAAAAATCATTGCAATAAATAGCTTATTTACTTTATTTAACTTTAACCAATAAAAACATGACTAAGTTCGCATATCTTTGCATCCATTGAAAGGCGATTTCCGCTTTTTGTCGCTAACTTTGGTGTTTTTCTAAATTCCCATTTTAAAGAAGAGAATTTCTGCGAAGGATATAACTTTTAACGCACTACTCAAAGGCAATATTAGTATTGTTATATTCTTAGTTGCTTACTAACACCTTCATCTTTTTTTGGGTCAAGCGGCCAGTTGCAGTGCAAATCTGGCACTGCCACGCTTCTTCCGCGAGTCTTAGTGCGGCAAGAAACGTTAGGAAATTTTCGAAGGGTTAACTTCAAATATGATGAAACCGCGTAGATTTTCCAATCACTGAAGGCAAGGGATAACAAGATATCGGTATACCAATATCCGCGACGCCACATATCCAAGCTTGTCGCAATTACTGTGTAATACAACAATTTTTTTTTTTTGACTCCTTTCAACGGGATTATGGTGTGATATAGTATTAAAGCTAATCGTAAATACGTGTATAATAGAAAAGCATTGAACAGTTAAAGAATTGGTCTATATTGACCAACTGTTCCACTTTTATATGTGGGTACATAAATATTCAACTAATTAAAATGTTTCCCAAGTATTTTCCAAACGCAAATTCGGCATACACTAATCCAGTCAGAAACCACCTAGGGAGGGGGACAAATAAAAAATAACTTTATTTGTCCGTTTATTTGATGATTTTTGGTTTTCCGCAATACTAAAACCATTCTTATTGCGCCCAGCTCATCGAAAAAGCCACAGAAAATTTTGCTGTTATTTTTTACGTGAAATATTATATAATTTTTGCTTTTTAAAAAAGATAATAAAATATTCTTTCTGGTAGACTTTGTATATTTCGACAGCTTAAAAATCCAACCATAGAATTTACAAGCTCCCCGCTTAAAAGTCATGGTGGTACGCCCAAGATTCATCCATAAATAAAAACTCCTTTAGTTCTTTTGAAAAAGTAACCAAATTCGAAGTTGTAGCTTTTTTGATGCGAATTCCCCGATTACACCGCTGATTCTGCTGTTCTTGAGTTCTGTGCTAATTGTGAATCGTCCACTAAATTAATTAAGCAATTAAACAAACTGAGCAAGTCCCTTCATTGCTTCTCATTTTTCATGTATCATTATATCAGATTTATACTCAATTGTTTGTTCATTATTTGCTCTTAGGAGACATTCAGAGAAAGATTAAAGGATGAGTAGGCTTATAAGACAACCATAAACTTAGTTGGTTTCACTCAACCGGATGCTTCGAACAGTGTGCCCTACACTACATGGCACTCAGACAGAATACATGCACCTTTTACTATGCCGGTCAATTCAAAAAACTTTTCTAAAACTATTTAGACTTGTCTACCTGTCCGTCCGTCTGTCTGTCTGTCTAAAGTTTTAAAATGTACTTTAGTGTTCAACCTATAGATGACAGTTTTCGATATATTTTGGTTGGCCCAAATTTTCCAACGCCAACGCATACAACCGTTTCTATAAAAAGTAATGCTTTGCATTGCTAAAAGATATATTTTTTAATACCTTATAATGAAGAATGAATAGTTGTAATAATATGAAGTAACCAAGCATCAAATTTTGACTACATAGACCCAATTTTTGAACTCCACGCGGTCTTCACGTGGAAAATCCTCTTCCATACAGCAATAAAGTCTCATTTTTAGACTTTTATGACGAAAATATGGGCCAAGGATAATGAGATCTTTGATAAGAAATCTAAATTTGCTGAATTTTGACCAGTTCAGTTCATATTTTTGTTCGCCGTCCATGTGCAGATTCCGGCGAATAGTGTTCATTTACACGGCAATAAGGAATATTTGTTGATATTTCATCCAGCGAAGAAGTAATTAAGTACATTAGGTAACAAATTAAAAAAAGCAGACCAAATGGAAGTCCAAATTGCCCCCTATTGCTTGCGATACACGGGAATATTAAATTTGTGTGAATGTATGCAGGAAAAGAGCTTGAGGTAGACTCTCCTTTTGTTATACCGATCTCAATCGATTTATGCATGTCTGCTTGCCGGGCTTTCTTGTATTCTTATGATCAATTTATAGGCCGCGATTTTTGAGATATTTTAATGCAATTTGATACAACAAAGAGTTTTGGGCCAAAGACGAACTCTACTGAAAATGGTTCGGATCGAACCACTTATTCGACTGCTTCCCATTCGACCACTTCTGCAAAGTCGTTATATGAATAAATGCTGTGGTTTACGACATTTAATGGTCAATCGTAGCCCACTATAGTATTTTTGCTTGTTTTGTTACTAAAAATATATACGGTCTGATAAAGTAAATTCAGATGATGTTCAATTCATATACAGCAATATTCATTTAAATTTGGTAATAAGTTCATTTAAATTGATTGCTAAAATGTAATAATTTTTTTTCTTTTAAAAACTAATCTGGAGTTTCGGGAGATACCTTTCATATATTACTAAGAGCGCGAATATAATGCTATTAGTTTTCATTTCAATTTACTTTTTGACCTTAGAGGGTTAACGGAAGTAAGACAATTTATAATTTGCATTTGAACACACGAAATACACATATTTTTGTGTATCTATATGTTTGCTATAATTATTACTAGAAATGATGGTATAGTTATTTTGTCAATGCATATATGGGATTTAAGAATACGAAGACAACGAAAAAACACCTCTCTCGGAAGCCATTTGCGAAGATGTCTCCTAAACCTTAGTTTCCCTTTGTCGACCCAACTTATTTTCTGAAAACAGAAGCCAACAAAAGAAAGATTTTTCCATAATTTAAAGAAAAGAGACTCCAAAACGAAGTTAGGGTCCAAAAATGCAATTTTTATCAGAAGAGAAAATGCGGTCTCCATAACGAATTACATAGCGAAGACCTAAATATGGTTTCAGTGGTTTCAGTAGAATGTATTTCGGAGTAGGTAGATCGAAATTCTTTTACCATAGGATACGGATAAATTGCGATGAAATAACTGGACTTGTTATAAAAAATATAAATTCTTATTTATTAGCACATAGCCCATTTTCATCTAAAATATCCAATACTTCAAATCACTTAATGCTTTAAGATATTTATACAATTGGTTAAGATAAAGGTTGGTTGAATGGGGAGCTTCTATTGCTAAAATGAATATAATATGAATGGCGGGCATGCGCTGCTTTAAGCGTGCAAACATTTATACATGAAAGAGCGTTAAAAAAATTTCACTTCCTCATTTTTTAAATATGTCACTGATAGATATATATTCGTCAAGGTTTTCCGAAATTTAAGATTTTTGAAAGTCACAACAACATACTTTTATTTTAGTTTTTAACATTTCTGCACCCCTAGGTAAAATAGAACACATGAAGACACAATTCCTAGTAAAGATAGAGAGCTGCTGATGCTATATGAATTTTTGCAAGAGAACTTTCCTTTGTGTATATTTTACATTTACATTTAGTAATTTCTAGTTTCTAATTTTCAGTATAGTTTTTTCCATATCGTTTTTTCTACCCATAAATGGTCATTTGCTTAGGCTTTTGCACTATTTTTGAATAGGCTTTCAGAAAATGAATATAGGAAATTTTAAAGATTTCCGTAAATAAATTTCCATATGCCTTTAAGAATGCAAGGTTAAAATGAAAAATTGTTATTAAGTAAAAAGTGAAGAGAAACCATCAGAAGCAAAAAGACTCTGAGATACAATTACTGCTCTCTGCAGAGAATCAAGCCCACTGATTGGTTTGCCTTTCTGATATTGTTTTGGAAATTTAAATTGTTTTATTTAGCATAGGCCACCAGGACGGCAAAGATGGCGATTTTTAGCTAGAGGATGCCATGGGAAGATAGAATGCAAAAAAAAAAAAAAGCAAATAAATAAATAAATCGAAAAATAAGTATATAAGCAAGTATATAGATAAGTAAGGAAATGACAAAAAAAAGTTAAAAAGGTATATTCGGTTGGTTTCGACTTTTTCACGATCAATATGGCTGCCAGCTTGTTTTAAAATGAGAAATAATTTCAATTCAATAGTTTCGTACCGTTTGGAAGTATGTGGTTAGCGTTTACCCGCTAAGAAAAACAGCGAATAGCAATTATTATGAGATATTTGAAATCACATATAGTGTACAATATATCTGAGAAATAATTCTCTGGATGTAGATGACAGCAACGCGTAAATGTTAATATTTTTACAGAATACGCAGACTATCCCATAAAACAAGTGCATACTTGACTAGCATAACAAACAAACTAGATTTCATCATTTTTATTTGTGTGTCTACTGTCTAGCCCCTAGAAATTATGATCTCAAAAATAAACCTTTGATTTTTTCTTCTTAGTCTCCTAAGGTAAATATTAAGCAGGTCTTTAACGTAGCAATAAATCTTTCAATTACCTAAAAGGCGCGGAGATGCAATGGGATAAGATATATGATTGTTTTGTCCAGTGGATCCACAGATTAGCATGCAATCAGAAGTCTCTCAACAACAAAAGATAGCTCCAGGCCGAATATTATTCTTTTTTTTGCTAGGGCGTTCTTGGGTTTGGGGTTTTAGCAGTTAAACTTAGCATTTTCGCAAGGACGAAGAAGAAGTTTACAGTAATGCTAGTGCTTTACTATACAATAGTTCCAGAGGAAACAAAATTTATATATTTTAGGAATGTTAAAGGTTAACTCTTGGTAGTTAAGCCATTAAGCAAGCATACACACGCTTTACGTTTATTACTGTTAGGTATAGATCCTTCATAGGCTTTCATATTTCAACAATTCAGAATCAGGAACCTTCGTTATATGGGAACAATTTGGATGGAAATTATAAAAAAAAATTTTCTTTTAAATTTCCAAAAGAATTTCTATGCCTTTAAGCTTAAAATCGCTTTCTGTAGAACTTTCAGTTTTCATCGATAAATAAAATCTGGACATAATGTTTTTTGATTTGTTCACGTTTTGCCACTCAGATCTTTATACTGTCACAAAGCATGTATTTATTTAATAAAGTAACCAATTTGAAGAGATGTTATGTATACCTTTGCGCTTGTACCTCGACTAAACCAGACTAGAATTTAGAGAGTTGCTGAAGGTTTTGTAGAAATAGGGCAACAGAAATATAAGCACATTAAGATTTTTATACTGACTCTGAATGAATCAACGTATTAAAGGGAATGCCTTGAAATGAGTTGAAGCTCTTGTAATGTACGTGCATTTTTGTAGTCCAACGGAGTGAATATCAAGAAAACTAGAAATAAAAGATTTATGAAAATTTCAATAATATGTATCTTTGTTATGTCGAACTAGATTACATTGCGTTACGCAATAAGTTTGGTACGTTTTTCACTTTATATGTAATCATTTTACAATATTTGCACAAAATATCCCACGATTTACTCGCCTTTTTTGCTTTCTTTTGCATGTTCAAAAGGGACTCTTTCATCTAGGCTGTTCTATTTTTGCCAGGCCAACAGCAACTTTAAGTAGGACACCCATACACGCATTCAGGCATTTAGCATATGTACTAACAAAAATTTCATTACAAATCATCCCAATATGTTTTATATGTTAAGTTGAAAACTTGTAAACCTTGGAAAATATTATTGTTAACACAACAGAAGCAATTCCCTTCAAGAATTTTCAAGGTTAACTGAATTTGTAAAACCTACAAATGTGGGGTTTACATTTTATGACTATTCATGCAAACGTATATATACAAAAATCTCCACCTATCTCCACCATTCTTTTGTCCGTTTATTTATTCAGTTATGCAAGCATTTACTTATTGTGCGAGTTAAGCATGAGCTAAACGTGTTAATATACGCGTCTTCGTTACTACGGAACAGCCATGCTCACGTGTTTCATATATACTCATATATATGGCATGTTTTTTGCTTATCGTTATTTAAAAGGTGAGACGTTTAATTGTCAATACGAGTGTATATACATATATATACATATATATATATATATATATATATATATACACATAAATGAATGGGTACATATATACATACGCACATTTGTGTTGTACAAATGCATATATGCATGTATATATAAATTTATATATAAATATGTAAATGTATGCATACAAGTAAATGTGTGTGCATATATGCATATATGCATATGTAGCATACATATGCATGTGCCTACGTACTATGAAAAAGCTGAAAGTGTGCATGTAAATGTTATAAAAAGTCAGTTGTATTGTTTTAAATGGATTTACTGCCATTCACATAAGCATTGCCACCATTGGCAGAAGATACAGACAACGGCAAAAAATTAACATTACGTCGCAAGTAAAAAAATTCACAAAAATGCAGGAAATTGAACATAGCAACGGAGCGAAATCAACCAAATATTCAATAAAATTAAATTAGAAAGTTTTACAAATTGAAATCCAAAGGCCTAAAGAACAGGAGAAAAGCTACAAAGCTTTGAGGATTATCCTGGATATATTCACCATAAACAAATATCTAAACACAATATACTTTCTTATTAATGATAGACTTATCAATCTTTATTTTTGCGAACGGGCGGACGTTTACCGCAAACACTACAGAGGTGTGGAAACAGCGTCCATAGAATATGTGTGCAAATTCCCGTTCGTTTACCTGGTATAGTTTGTGAGTAGTGAACAAAAAATCGATTTTTTATTTCATTTAAAAAACAGAGGGATTTCTCAGTTTACGTGGGGCTGTAGGCGTATCGTCGAATCAATTTGGCCCCTTTTTAATGCCAACCTGCGTAAAGAAACTTGCAATGTTTCTGCAAAATTTGAAGCCGATAGAGTCAATTTTGCGGCCAAGAGAATGTTTACAGCAGCCAATACGCAATGCACAGACGGACATGCTTGAAATGATTCAGAATTTGATGCTGACCAAGAATATATATCCTGTGGAGGGCTTCTGAAGCTTGCTTCTGGCCGTTGCAATCGTTTTCACAAAATGAATATACCCCTCCTCCTTCGGTGAGGGGTATAAAAATTAATTTGTCTTAAATCAAAGTTTAAGTGCAATGTTAAGGTTGTTGTGTATAATTGTAATGAGATTTTGTTTTTTATTGATGGAAATGCATTTATTTTTAAAATGCTTTGGAAAACTTCAGCTCTACCTTCAGTCTTCAGACTGACAGAATACCAATGCTTTTAAGTTTTGTTTCGTTGATTTTATTCCCCTTTTTTTTATTCGCCTTTTGTAAGCGCATTTTAATTTAAGAAATCACCCAAAAATGTTCAATGCTAAGTACCAACTTTTATTCTCAAGAAAGAGAGAGATTAAAATCTTTCACTATTTAGGATTTATGGGATCTTTAGAGTCTTAGCATTACGAAGCAATACGCGGACACAAATAAATCCTCATCCAATAACGCAAATGAAAAGTAGAAATCTATCCCTCGCTTTACGCGGTAGATATTTTCCCTACAACGTTGTGTGACTCGAAAGTGATTGTTTTTATAAAACCAGGTAAAACTAAAAGATCATCAGCTGGCTATAAAAGAAGGAAAACACATATATAAATATGCAATAAAAATGAATTATTTTGCCTAATGGCAAATGTAAGATAAGAAACATATTTTGCAGAGATATAAATAAATTTTTATTTCAAATAGAAATCTGGATTGAAACACAAGGATTTCTATTATCTATTTTTTTTTTTTTTGTGAATGTTGCATGTATTATAAGTGCTGAGAAAATAATAAGCTAAACTGATCTAGAAATAGAAACTAACGTAAAAATATTGTGAGATCAATGCAAAAAAACTATCTTTTGTTGTGAATCTTGGATTATAGAGAGAGCCAAACTAGTTTTGTTTTTTATATCAAGAACGTTTAATGGTTCACAAGGCCGAAAACAAAAAGCAACAAATGCATGAATGAAAAATGTAACGTTAAAGTCAGTGCCACACAAATGTACTTAGCTACATAGTTACCGTCTGTATAATCAAATATAAACGCAGTTGGTTTGTTGGCGTACGTGTGGCTAACAAAGAAGTCGTATTGTTAGACACATGCATAATATCATTCAATTTGTAAGTTAATCGTTTTGAAAATTAATTAATGTGTTTTTAATTTCTGTCTAAAGGGCACGAGTATTGACGTGTTCGTCCAACCTATGTAAACTTTAATAACTTCCTTTTCTTAATCATGTACGCGACAAAAAACAGCCCGTACCATGCCTATTAAGTTGCTAAAGAATACTTAATATATTTAGTGGCAAGCTTACACGAGTTGTACACGAGAGGTTGTAGTCGGACAAAACTGTTTGTAAAGTACTCCCCACCATTTAATTCATTCTTCTGATAGTGCCATACTCGTCATAAAATATGAAAAATTATATTTACTTTGTTGGCATACAGAATACGCCAACTGACTATTTTGTACCGAATTTCGCAACGACATACTATATGTTAGACCTTGTCACCGTGTAATGGCTTTTTTCTATTTTTTACGCTGGCTTTTGGCTTTATGCCTTTTTGTTACGCAGGAAGTGATAAAAAAATCGTCCCTTTTCTTTCAAGTTTTCGACGTGCCTTTTATACGCCAAAATACTGTTTTTCACCGATATTTGGCGTGAAATATTTAAATTGCAACATTTTTTCCTGTGACGACTTTTACAAAACAGGTAGATCACTAGGACAGGAGTTATGGTAAAAATGGCTCAAATGCATTGTTAACAACCCTCGAGCTTGGGGCCAAAACGTAGCAGTGCGTCAAAATGCGTGAAAGTACCTAAATATTGACTCTTCAGTTGAACACAAAAATACCTGGACACATACCAAAGGCAAAGACTGACACACAAATAGCATTCAGTAAGAGATTCTCATTCGATTATCATATTAAATATAATTATCTGTATAACCGCTGTGTACACCTGCCAAACAGGCAGAAGTAAAGGACTAGAGATAGAATTGAAATAATAACATTAAATTTATATTGGGAAGTAAGAACACTATAGTGGGTTACGGTCCATCGTTAAAAAGCCCACATCACCTTACAGTTGTTCCCGTAAGGAATTTTCAAAATAAAGCGTTATATATGAGGCGCTGACAAAATGGACCGATCCGAGCGATTTTCAAAAGTTTTCGTCCCTGGACCAAAACAGGCCCGTGTACCAAATTTAATCAAAATATCTTAAAAATTGCACCTCGCAGGTAGAAAACAAAAATCACAGTAGACAGACAAACTCAAATTTATTCTGAATTGATCCGTGTGTTATATACATACCCACAAATTTAATATACCCTTCTAGCACAAGTTGTGTAGAATATAATAAAATGAAATTATTTTCTCTTTAGGCTGAATTTTTCCAATGTTCGCCACTCACGACATTTACTTGTAAGGTAGAGAAGGTTCGTTTATTCTATATATACCAAGTATCGTTTACACATTATAAATCGCTCATCCTATTCAGCATAATCAAAATATTTTTTTATAATTGTGGTTGAGTCACACATTCTCTTTAATTGGCTTTCAAGCTTGACTTGAAGGTATTGTTCATTGAAAATTTAAGATAAAATGTAAAATTTGAAACTAATGTCTACACAATCGTGAGGGCAAAATTTTATTAAAACAAGGCAACTTAAGGCCAGCTTAAATGATGCAGAGTTTAACTTCGTGAATAAAAACAGTCATATCAAGAGTAGAGAGAGAACAGGTATTATGCTAAAAGAAAAAGTAGAAAAAAGGGAAATTTATTGTCAATGTGAAAAGATTCATAGAAAGAAAACTAAAAGAAGATAGACTGTACTTTATCCGAAACAAAAAAACGAAAAATGTATATTTACATAAAAAAAACAGTAAATGCTAAATAAATAACAAATAAAAAGCGGCTAAATACGGCTGAAACCGAATCTTGTAAACCTACCACTATTCAGTTTATCATACTGTGATCGTCTCTTGCCCTTATTGGGCAATTAATGAGTAATGAGCAACTGTTTGCTTAGAAGGACGTAGTTGCTGTGAGTGTACGCTTTACTCTGGTTATGCTCTTCGAAAGACTTAGTTTATTTTCAAGACCAACCGCAACATACCAACGCAAAAAGTTTCCAAGTTCGTGCTTTCTTGGAAGCCGATAGCTTTATTTCTGCAATCAGGAAAAATCTTTTTCATAGGCGTTATACAGACAGCCAGATAGACAAGCAAACGAACGCATGGACAAGCAAACTTGCTTAAATCAATTCAAAATTTGATATATTCTGATCATATATATGTATGGATGTATATATTTTATAGGATTTCTGAGGCGCCAATCTTGGCATTGCAAAACTTTTGACAAAGTATACCCCGTTCCTTCGATAGTAGATATAAAAAAAATTTAATTGCAATAAATTTTAAGTGTTTAAAAAGAGTGAATGTGGGGGAAACTTATTTGTACTTTCCCCATATGAACTCTTATTGTTTAATAGTTTATTTCTGTAGTATTTATAAAAATTTTTGGGTTCTTTTAATTTCTTTACAATTTTTATAAGCTCCGCCACAATCACACTTGACATAATTTCTTACTGCAATGTTTTTTAAGTTGTTGGTTTGTTGGTTTGTTGGTGGTGTTCTATAAGCTTAAAAAATCATTTCTTGTTTAGTAAATCTTTGTCGTATAGAAGTTTATAAGCTTTAAAGAAATTGTTGTTGCTTGTTTTGCTGTGTGTAAAAAAAAAAATTGTTGCTGGACTTTTTTCCTTTTTTTCTCCTCCACCAGTTCAGTTTCAGTTCAAAAGAGAATTTAGTTAATAGAAATGTCAATCAATTGGGTAAATATTTTAACAATTTCATTTCCGTAGCATTTTAGAAAAAAAAATCCAGGACTTTAGAGAGAAAAGTGACCACACAAGTAGCCAGACAAAGGGAATTAGAACGAACTTAAAGCGGAGTAGAAAAAAGTACAATATAAAGCAAACTTGGAAAAAAATTATAGAATGTTTACGAAAGTGCTTGTGCCGGAAACAAAAAATAAATACAAAAATGAAAATGAACACTTTAGAAGAACAAATGAACACAACAAAAACACAAGAAAAAGGTCAATGCTTCCTTTAATCGTAACGAAACATAACGACTACCCTTCGTACTCTCAGTGCACACTAATTTATTATAATATTTAAGAGAAACCATAAGAAAACATTTTTCAACTAATTATATGATTTTTTTGTTGGTCTGAGTGTCCCTGTTTTATGGCGTCGCTTGAGAGCATATCTGATATTTTGTACTCTATTAGCCATTTACTGCTTTCCAATCTGGTATTTCAGCTATTTTTGAAAAATTCTGCGCAGCTATTTGCTACGTATAGAAACAGAATATTGCGGAAGCCGCAAATTACTATTCTGCAAGGTGATCTTTGTTAGAAAAATGCAGAAAGCTTACTCTATATTTTCTCATGGGGGCATTTACGTCATTGTTTGCAACCTCTCCGTTAAGACTTATAAGCACTAATGGAATTTGCCTTCAAACTAGGATTGGATGTTCACAATATTTGAAGAAACACGGAGAGTTTTCTGCTTAAAGTCAATGTGCAGTATAAAGAACATAAATCATTTAACATGCTCATAGCAAAATATTTAAATATATATACACTTTCATTTTTTATTGCAAAGTATTGCATTTAACAGCAAAGTAAAATATAAATGTTCTCCTGCAAGCTTCTTTCTCCGGTCAAATGTGGCCGATACCAAAACCTTGGCTTTTGGTTATTTGTTCAAGCTGATTTTTTAATTAGAATATATGGATGTGCATTGCCAGATGCTGTAACGGCGTTCGATTAACAGCTTCTCCAATTATAACCCCAAGTCAAGAATTTAATAATACTTAACCAGTTCATTTATATGGAAGAGACCAAAAATGTTAATCGATATATAATTAATACACGTGTTTAATAAGCTCAGTGTTATATTTTTTTTTTGCCAAAAAATTTATTAGTGTTCATTTATCCTCGTAATAAAAAACCGAATTTTAGAACTTATTGGCATATAGTGACGCATTTTCCACTGGAACTCTTAGATAGAAGAAGATACGAAAATTATTGAACACAGCCATTATTCTGCATTAACTACCATCATAAAATATTAAATTTAGTTATTATTGCAAATGACTCATCCCATCCAAATTTTTCTCATTCGTTAGTAGGGCTACTATTTTTCTTTAGTTGTTGACAAGCAATGTTTTCAAATCAAAGCTTGATATACTCGATTTTAATGTTAAAAATGTACCCAGCAAACTCATTTCGGTAAGAGGGTCGTCCTTAATCCAGCATGCGTCCATGGTCCGACGAACAGAAAGACTTGAATCGGTTCAGGAGTTGCACATGACAACTAAACCTTTATATGGAAGGAAGATTAAGTATTAAATTGTAATATTATTACAGTGACTCAAAACAATAGTTTTACGTCAAAATCAGCCGTCAGCTTTCATTACTTACAGTTTACCCACAGCCGACAGTAGACAAACATAGAGAGTGATGGACAGACGGTCATGACTAAAATAATTTAGAACACTAAGCTTTTCGAAAATATATATAGCGTTTGTGATGCGTTCTTTTGAATATTATAAATCCAATTTTTGAAACTAAGCATTGAAATGTTCTTTAGTAAAGTGCATAGTATATTAATCTTTGTGAAAGACAAACTCAAGTTTTATTCAACGTTTAATGACGCGGCAATGAATAAGCCCTATCCAAAATAGTGGCAGCTGTCTGATATCAAGCCGGCCGCACACGTCAGCAGGCATATGACAGAAACACTGCAAGATATTTTCAATATTTAAAGGGAAAAGTGAGCCGAGATGCATTATTCAGAAGTTTTTGTTTGCTCCAAACAATGCTTAATGTCTAAATTTGAGAGACTGCATGAACACAGCTTTGAAAAAACAACGACTCTTTCTCATTTAGCTTTTATAAGTGCTTGTGTAAATTCCATCTTTATTTGCAAGTGTGTGCGTGTGTGTATGGCTATGCGAACGCATATAATACAGGCAACACCTTAGGAATGTTTGCATAACTTCAGGCATTCCTTACGCACAGGTATGCACATATTTAGATAATAAGGATAATATCACTGCATAAGCACATATACAAAATTTTAAGGATAAAGACAACAATCAAAGCTTTAATTAATACCAACATCTGCCTTTGTATTCCCGTACACAAATTAAATATTATTTTAACACCATTATAGTGAAGGACAAATTTGTATATTCGCACATACATGGTTATGTTCATGTATGCGAGATTATGTTTAGATAACTGTACAGTATAAAAGCATTTAGGCGTCATTGTTTGTGTAGATAAGCATTGAAGACGACAATTGCTTAGACATGCTAGTGCCATCACCATCATTTAATTTGATTTAAGCATATTCAGTATTCTGCGTTTAGACGTCTTAAGTGTGCTTCGAGTCGAAACATGAATTAAAGTTTTGTTTTAGTCTGAAATTATAGCCAATCAAATCATAATAAACTTATTTAATGTTTAATACATTAAACAGCTGCAGCAGAGAGAAGGAAATACGTATTAATATCTAATAGACTGAAAATTATTTGCTACTATAAGAGATAATAACTAATCTCTAAATTTGTATTTTGTCAACTACTCAATACATAAAAGATTTACTACTGCTAATTACCTAAGAAGCCTTAGGGTTACGCACTATTATGAGAAAATTAATTGAAATCCAGTCATTTATTCAATTCAATTCCATTTAATTTTCAAAACTATTCAATTTTAAAATTATTATTAAGGATTTTAAAAATTTCTTTTTTCTTTCTTTAAATAACATTTAATTATATAAGATTTCTGACTTAAAATTTCCTTTCCAATGTAATTTTTGTTTCAATCGAAACTTGATATCCTCTTTCGCAAATAAATAAAAAAAATCCTACGGTTTTATTTTCCATTAAATTTTCATTCAGGTCATCAAAAATCAATAACCTCCTCGTTCCGTACACAAACGCATAGATTTTTTTGCATACATATGTAATGCTACAATTTTTTCTTTTTTTTTTTTTATCTCTTTAATGGTATTAACACCTTGCGTATCTACGTCTGTAAAAGATTTCTTGGTTATGCGTGCACTGCCTTGTTTTTCCATAATAGTACATATAGTCTTTAAAGAGTGCATCGTTTTTTTCTTTCTTTCTTTTCCTTCTCCTTTCACACAGATCTCACATTGTGTCTGCGTAATGTCAGTGTTACCATACCGACCGCCGTAAAACGTAGCGATAATGCGATATTAATCTGCAATTACGACATTGAAAATGACACACTTTACTCAGTTAAGTGGTATCGTGGACGTAGAGAATTTTATCGTTATACACCGAAAGAGAATCCAGCTTGGAAAATATTCTCCCTGACAAATCCGGGCATTAATGTTGATGTAAGTATTATTATTATTATTTTTGTTTTCATGCCAAATTGTCTGTTTTCCTTGCTTTTATTATCATTTTTCACGTACGCACTCTGCGCCTTTAATTACATAAACATAAAAGTAAAACAGGACTTTTTAATATGTCACCATTGGTTTGCATTACGAGATGGTGAACAAGGAAAAAGTAACGACGATGCGCATATGTGATGGACGTTTCGAATTGATTTTTTATGATTAAAGAGGTTTTTTGCAAACACTGAAGCAATTCGATCCCATTTTATTAAAACTGAAAAATTATCAAAATAATGGGGAGTTAATTGAATTCTTAAAAAAAAACGAAGCAAACTGATATACCAGAACTTTGGCTACCGGTACACGAACAGCTGACGATAATAAAAAGCAACCACTTACAAGAGGGTTTAGGTATTTATAACTGCTGCTTGCATTTAGACTTAGGTCAGGATAAGGTGGCAGTGGGGAGTTTTTTTAATCGCTTTATAATAACAATCATTTATAAGCACTTCATCCAGAGAAGATTAGCTTGATTTCATTTTGGAGCTTAACTTACTCCAATCTTTAGTGTTTATGGCTTAGTGGTTGCCCTTTCGCTGTTGAATTTGATCGCATCCGTTCTTTGCTCGTCGATGACATTAAAGACTATCGGTTAAAATTTGGACAAACCAAGCCTCTCATGTGATACTTTCTCAAGTTCAAAAATATTTAGGGGCCGGTTAAAGTAAGGTAAATGAGAAGAACAGGTGTATTACTTTTCGAACATTCAATAGAACCATTGAAGTCATTTTGAAAGATAGGCTCCAGGGAGTCGCTTTGACGCTTGCAAAAGACCTCTGAAATTTCATCATCACTCGATTTATTTTAGAATTACGCGCTTTAAAACGAACACCATTCAGTCCATCAGAGTTGAGCTCACCTCAACGCAGTAGAGAGCTTTCATTTGCGGAAAAATTGCTTTTTATCCGGTTTATTCTACCAGGCGTAATTATTGACTAAGAGTTGAAAGACGAAATCGATATATTCATTGAAATCCCCTTCAATTGGATTTAGAAGGCAAATGTGATCGGAAGATATTGACGACACCTATGTAACGAAAGGAGGTTTTGTACATCTTTGATAAGACCTTCAGTTACACGAAGTTTACGAAATTAACGGCGGTTTAATAAATTTGCTGGTACAAAGAGAAAAAATAAATTAAGATGAAATAACTTAAAGAATCAACTGTTCAACATACTTCGACAAGTATAATAATTAAGAAACTGCAGAGTTTCCATCCCAGAGTTCACATGACATGTGAGAGTTTCTACTCCAGGCGTTAAAGCTGGAATTTGATGGCACTTGCGTCATTTTGTGCGGGAATGAGAACGAGTGCTACAGCACCTACGTCCGCGGACATATTAAATATTATTATCTATATGTATAACTCTTTTGATCCCAACTAAATTGCTTGTCTTTTTAATGTTTTTTTCGTCGTATTGTGAAGACAATGCGGCAGGCAGCCATCTCGCAAGGAAAATGGGATGTTCTGCCTATTCGATAAACCATTCCTCCACCCATAGGCTTTCGCGTATCCTATTTAGATATTTTAAGGATTAATTGAAACAATATAAGAAACGTTAAACAAAAAGTTTATAAGGCAACATTATCCCTTAACCGTTTGTTCTGCAAACAATTATAGTAACAACTGCTTTCGGTGCGGAAAGTATCAAAGCGCAAAATGTTTCCAACGATTGTGGAGAATATTTTGTAAAATAATGGGAGAGCAAATTTATTTATATGAAATATGTGTTCATTTTATTTTTTATTTAATATGTATATGTTGACGACAAAGGCATTGTATAATTAGAAACGGTTCCCCTTCCTTTGATATTTTAACTTTATAATAGTTCAAAATACATAAGCGAAAACAATTCAAGCTTCATGCGTTGGAAAGTGATTCACAGTTGGTATATAGTAGCACAAAAAATGCCCCAAACAGAGAAGCACTTTTCAATTTTACATTTTATTGAAATGAAACTGTAAATGTTTATTGCAATTAAAAAGCGTACAATGCCTCATTTGATATAGCGACATTTATGTGTAATATAAGTGGGTTGGTTGAAAAGTATTTGAACTAAGAATGAAGATAGACGGCTGCAGCTGTCCACAAAGGCTGGACAATTTGTGTGTTCATTAATGGACGAGTACACATCGTGACAATCGTTGGAGGGTGTCGATTTGAGATGGTTTTCCAACTGAAAAAACTGACTGTCGGACTATCACTAAGTATTGTTTGCAGAGGGCAATACTTCTGTACATATAAAAGAAGAATTAACGCGGTATGTCCGATTTATCTTGAATGATGATGAACGGCGGCCAAAAACCGTAACCATTGATAAACGTGGTTCAAATTCACCAAATTGTAGGAAAGGCTATGAAAATGTATGAAGAATCTATTTGTCAGATACTGCCTCAAGATTTAAATATAGATAACCAGACGACACTTTGAGTGCCAGCTTTATGAATAAATTGCATGCATTTTACCTTGAATTGTTGGCCCACCTGCCGTATTCTCCCAGCGACTAGCATCTGCTGGCACGTCTCAAATGGACTCCATAGCGAAAAAGAATAGACGGAGATAGATCGAATGATGAGGTCATTGAGGGGATCTCAATTGATAGCCATCCTTCAGAAAGCTCTATCGACATGTTAAATAACCGTTGGTCTGGTCATATCAATCCTAGAGGAAACCGTGTTAATGAATAGATTTGGACCTTGCAATGTTTTTTCTTACTTATGGCGGAAACTTTTCAGACAAACCTTATAAGTACATTCACGTACGTAGAATAATTAAATAAAAATTCATTGAAGGTAAAACAATAGGAAACAGTATACGTTTTTGTATGTAAAAATATTACAAAAATTATAAAAAGTAAGCGCTGCAGGAAAAGTAAGGAAAAACTCCTGCCAGCCTATGCAATTAAACGAAAATAAATAATTGCATAACATCCAATAAGGTACTAACCAGAAATAAAAAATATATATTCACCTTAAAGTGTGGTAAATTATACAAAAACATTTACAGTAAAATGTGAAAATTAATATTCAGTTTTCAATTAAAAAAGAAAACGAATAGAAATAAATGCAGAGTAATTTATATACTGATTTTAAAGACACAATAATGTCACTTTCCTTTTTAGTTTTGTTTCCGATTATAATAATGATGAGAAAAGCTATGCTGTCTGCAACTTCACTCGCAGCTTCCCCATAATTCACGACTAATTTATAGACGCGTCCTGAAGTTTTAGAGGGCAATTGCTGCGTTGTTGGATGCTTCCTTGTTATTAAAGATTCAATGCTAAAAATGGTAGCTGCCTAATGTGAGATGTAGGAAATAATGGGAAACCGCATTAATAGAGATCGGTTTGGATGTTCCTCGTCGTCCACGGTCCCACTCATTTTGTTTCCATTAAATCCGCTCACTTTCCGTTGAAATCGATGCAATTAAACTTTGTTACGTAGAGATTTTTCCAGCATTTCGCAATACGCAAATTCCATTCTACTACCGCCCAAAAATGGTGTAAGCTTCACGAATACACGCTGAAAAGGATGACGACAATTATTTCCATAAATTTTTTAACAATCCTATAAACCTTTTTCCTTAATTCCTCATTTTAGGATATCAAAAAGAAATTGTAATCTTTTTCGTATGCAGATTTTTTGTGTGTTTATTTTGAGTTCACTTCAATGATTTCAACCAACACAACTAGCGCAGAGCCACACCCACAACCGGTACAGGACCAAGTTGCAAATGAACCTCTAAGCTATCGCAAACATACATAAGCTTGGCAACCGATAGTAGTTAACAACAATTAATTTTTGAATCGTAATGATTTTTTAGGGTTAAAAGCTGGTTTAAGTACGACATGGGTAAATCATGTGTATTCAGCAATGTGGCTTTAATGGACTTTGAAGAGTCCGATAGTGAGAATAAGTGATAAACGTAATTTAGGTTCTTGCAAACAACTCTGAGCGGGTTAAACAGCTCATAATTATATTTACATTGACTAAGCTTAACCAAGATAAAGTGCCTAGAGAAGCGGTTAGGGACATTAAAGTTTGAAGGCGAGTCAATAGCACCGTTTATTACTTTGATTAAAAAGGAAACGCCAAGAACAAATCTACGTTTATCGAGACGGTACGGATAACAGAAGCGATCTATTTTCATAGGAGAGAAGAAAGCCAATTGGGTCCCAACCCATATTCCTAAGGGTAAACAGCAAGAATTGCTTTTGAACAGATTCAATTGAATTTAGATAGCACCTAAGGAGACCACACAACAGAGGCATACTCAAGTATTGATCTAACCAAGCACATGTACAGCCTTTTCATGATATAAGGATCATCAAACTCTTTGGAGTAGCTCTTTATAAAAGCAAGCGCGGATCTAGCTTTGCTTCACAAGAGCTCAATGTGCAACTTAAAACGCAACCTATGGTCAAAGAGAACGCCTAACTCTGTGTACGAATCGACGTCCTCCAACTTGTGCGAATCTATGAAATACTGGGTAATGAATGACTGCCTTCTTGAGAAAGAAAGCTTCTTATATATATTTAGGTTTAATGTCATATAATTCAGCGAGCACCATGCAACCACCTTATTCAGGTCAATTTGAAGCTGATGTGATTGCGATTCTATGGAAAAGGAAGGAAACAGTTTCACATCATTAGCACACATTAAGATCTGGCTGGATTTAATCACCGAAGGCAAATCGTTAATGTATAGATTAAATAAAATGGGTCCTAAGTGGCTACCTTGTGGTACGCCTGACGTAACGGGGAATTCATATGAGGTGGTGAAGTTAAACAAAACCCTGAACGAGCTGTTATAGAGATAAGAGCTTATCTATTTCACTAAATAAGAAGGCAAGCCAGAGGCTTGGGGTTTAAACATAAGTAGTTTGTGGTTAACCAAATCAAACACTTTGCTAAAATCAGTGTATATGACATCAGTGCGAGTGCCCCTAGAAAAAGCCTTGAAAACATGACAAGTAAACTCTAACAGATTGGTGACCGTAGATCTTCCTTTTCGAAAGCCATGTTGGGGTGGAGAAATATACGATTTGATGGCAAAGGCCAGATGTTGAGTCACAATTCTCTCGAATAGTTTAGGCAAGACTTGGCTAACTTGGCGATGCTTCTATAGTTCTCAACAAGTTGTCTACTCCCACTTTTGTGAGTAGGAATAAGAAAACTACCCTTCCAATACAAAGGGAAAACGCCTAAGTTTAAGGACTGAATAAAAATCTTTGAGATAACACCACATAGCTCGACAACGCAAGTATGATGGAATTCCATCAGGTCCAGGCGCACAACTGTATTTTAGAGAACTCAACCCTTTAAAAACGTCATCTTCAGAAATAACCAAATTAGGTATAGGGTACGGGTAGTTTGCTGATAAATCGAAGCAGTCGAAAAGTTTCGTCGGACGTGCTCAGCAAACAGATTTGAGATTTCAAAATCTTCCGAGGAATCAAAGCCATTAAAAGAAAAATGCGAGGGATGTGCGGAAATTTTTCTTTTTGAATTAACAAATTTAAAAAAGTATTTAGGATTGGCAAACAGAGAGGATTTAATGAACTGAAGGTATCTGCAATAATATTGGTGGTTGAGGGGATTAACTCTATACCTAGCGGCTGAGTAAGCGAAATAGTCTAACGAAGGGCGACGTTTCGAAAATTTCTTGAAAAGCTTGTTTTTCCTATTCTTATAATATCTAATTGTCTTATTAAACCACGGGAGACACCTACTTCGGGGTCGGCACTGCTTAAGCGGAACAGATACAGCAATAGCTAGATTTAATGTATTGTAGAACGATCACAATAAGCTTTCTATAGTTCCGATTGAGAAATCAAGCCTCATATGTGAAAGATGATATTTTAGCAATACAATATAGATTTTACGAAAGTCATAATATTTGCGGGAAAACGTTGGATTTGGAATGTTAAGGTAGTTCAACGAACCACCGTACTTGTGATATGCACATTGCTGGATGATAAGGATCCTCAGGTAAACTAAAAGGTGGACAACGATTTACACTAATCTCAGGAAAATTGGCAAAGCAGAGATCAAGCAGTCTACCATTACAATTAGGGGTACGGTTATATTGAACTAAATTATGATCAAATAATTCGTTAAAGAACACAACAGCTCTAGCAGATGTTGAAGTAGGAATCAAACAGCCAGAACTACCACAGTGACAACAAGTGACTTGAGGCAAATTGAAGTCACCCAACGCTATGACTATATCGGAATGTTAACACTTCTTGGGCACTTCAAAAATGATGGCGGCCTGTGGAGATATCAGAATTTGGGGGAATGTAGGAGCATGTTTATTAGGCATTTTCGCTCGAATGACGATAAATTCAACGTCAGGAGAAGTGGGAAGTTCTATTGAATTGGACTGACACAGATATGGCAATTAATACACCGCCACCAATGCGATTCAATCGATCATTTCTGAAAACATGGAAAGAATTATGGAATAGTTCCGACGAATGTATATTAGATTTTAACCAAGTTTCAGTGAAAGCAAAACAGAAAAACTCAGTGCTTATTGACTTTAGGAAAGTAGATCGAATTTATGAATTTAGGGCCCTAACATTTTGATAAATGAGACATAATGGGCCTGAAGAAACATTTAGTTTTTTGAAGGCGACAGGACTACTGCTTTGGTATTACGGGGACGATCTCGAGGGATAAATTCTTTAATTAAGGATCCTACTGGCCACAGTGGTTTATTTAACAACATATCACTGTTTTCAGTCGGAACTAGTATTTTAAAAGAAGATACTACTCTATATTGAGAAGGAGCCAATTTGAAAATTCTAACGCGCTTTAAGTTGACTGATGGGACTTTCGCCGCCAGATAGCTATTTATGTTATCTACCAATTCAGGTGCCAGTCTTGACACAAATATTGGTTTCCTGGGAGGAACTGCCGTCAAGCAAATGTCGTTACTACTAGGAATAGTAGGGTTCACGGCAAGGGCGTTATGAGATGGGAGAATATTGAGGGGGTTACCACACTTGCACGAGCAGCTTGAACGACATGCTCCGCTTGGTGACTAGCGTTCACACTCGAACAGCAAAGGGGAGAAGATGATTTACTTTGCTCTTTATTATTTTTAGGCAATGACGCCTGATTAAAATGAGCGACGGCACTGGGAGGAGATACCCTTCCCAATTCAGCATAACTTAAAGAAGAAGGACTTGCCGGCTTGTTTGTAACTATTAGAGTTGGAGGAAGCACTAACTTGTACCAGCGAATCAAGTTTAGAAGGAACCAGAGGTGACGTCCCACACGCGACGCTACGAGTTGCTATTTTGCTAGCCTGGGAAGAAGATCACTGCTCAATAAAGCGACTCACTTTACGTTTCTATTTTATGGTAAATAAGTTACCGACACCGCAGCTTTGCTGTATGCAATATTGTTTGTTCATTAGAGAAAAGATATCTAGTGAGATGGATAGGAAGGCAAAAAAATTGCAACAAAGAAAATATGTTATCCGCGTTAGACTGTAGAAGTAGTCAGAAGCATAAGTTGCCTGCTCCACAAATGATTATATATTATAGCCTATACAATATGGGGTACAGGGAATATTAAGTTAGTGCCGATGTGTGTAAAACCCGAAGGGCTACACATATTATTATACCGATCGATTCAGAATCATAATCTGAACTGATCTAAGCCTGTCTGTCGATCTGTCCGTCTGTGGCTAAGTGGTAGTATTTGGACATCATAAATTATAATGAAAACTATGGGCTTGCTGAGGCAATCTTTGTCCCACTCCATACAAGATATCTCATAAGTAGCAAGCCATTTAAAAAAAAGCTTAATTTTTAATATTTTATGATGACAATTAAATCATAGTAGCTTTTCAACAAAAAAATTAACGTTCGGGAATTTAGTATATTTTTCTTGGACCCTAACATATATAGGCGCTAAGACGAAACGCAAACTCTTAAATGGAGAGAAAATTTAACCTTCGAATATACGGGTTTTCACGAAAATTATTAACAAAACAAGTGAATAACTGTACTAGGCGAAGTGATGAAGGGTATGTCAAAGTCAGCGCTGTCCGACTATAATTCTTATTTGTTTTTATTTTTGAAAACAGAGCGATCTCAGTTTATGTTATATACTGTGAGTGAGTTCTTTAACCTATTTGACCCATTCCCAATGCTAACTCGCATACAAGAACTGCCAAGGGTTTTGGTGAATTTGAAGCTTATATCTTCCTTTTTGCAACCAGGCAAACAGTCAGACGGACGTATGCATAGACAGACGTGTATGGATCGACTAAGAATTTAATGCCAATTGACAATATATGCATTTTAGAAGATCTCTGAAGCTTCTTTCTGTGTTTTATTAGCGCTTTGACAAAATGAGCGTAGCTGTATCCTTCCTTGGCGGGTATAAAAAGAGGATAAATTGCCACCAATATATCTTATCTAATCACCTGATATGGTTCATCCGATTTTTGTTGTCGATGGAATGACGAACGAGGAATATGTGAGCAATGTTAATTTATCTTTTAGATAATATAAATATGTAAATATGTAAATGTAAAAGAGTTTTCGAAAGGGTTGAAGGAAATTTTTAAAACAGAATCCTAACTCTCCCCTCTAACCAAAAAAATATTAAAAATAGTTTTAGTCAAGGCCCAGCGTAACTTCACTTCATACCCACCCATACCCATTTTCGTCATTATCAAATCACTCTTCTGTCGTAAACTTCATCATACAATGTTATGTGAGGAATTAAAGTCGTGCCTCGTTTTGACCTCACTTGCCCTTTATATCGGAAGGAAGGGTGATAGATTTCAATGAATATTAGGATCCGATCTCTATATTAAGCAACGTGATAAACGGCGGGCTTGCGAAAACCTAATCAGAAAACAACTATCTTCTGATTGGGACATGGTAACGTTATCTTTTGACGGAAGTCCGAATCAAGTGACTTCCGAGTCGAGGGACTGATAGTTTCTGCATTTTTCTTTCTCTACTACTACGGGCAGCAAACCGACCAGCACGTCGTTCTCGAAATTTTCTTGTTTGACACTTAGCTAAGTAAAATTGTTAGTAAGTAAGAAATTTCTTGAGATAAATGAAATATTTCGGCGAAACATAACGAGCGAAGCTTCCCTAAAAATAAATATTCTTGTGGGGAATACCTGGTGACCGACGAGTTAACCCCTGCACCGGAGCTACCGCGACAAGATGCCGCGTAATTAAGAACTAGACATTGTTGGCCCATCATTTGTTTTTTGTAGGAACATTAGCGATAAAGTCAATTCAAAAAATTGTGACACCGCATCTTAACTTTACAGATTTATTTAATAATACTATTTTTCACCGTTTGTTGCCGATAAATATTTAAAATCGAAAATTTTTTCGTATTAGATTTTTTTAGGAGAATGCCCGCGAAAATGGTTGGACCGAGTATATTAAATTTCATAGCGATTACGACTTGCGACTTGAATACAAGTTTATCTACAGACGTTCTTCGCGTAACACGATACTTGCAAAATAGAGTTTCGATAATTCACGGTAGAAAATTTCCGATCATTATAACACGGTCTAAAAAGTCGAATGTGTATTCCCCGGGATTTGTTTTCAACTGCTTTTTGGCGATTTTTATTATTTTATCCTTAATCAGAAGGGTTTCAACCAATTTTCAGAAAACAAATATTGGATTAGCTGTAATTTTTGACTCAAATTAATTCTCTGATCGTCGTAACTATTTTTTTATATATATTTTTGTCTTTCACTATTACGTCGATTCTCATATTTTATTTTTCATAAGAACTTAAAATTAACTTACTCCTTCATTTATATGATAGATAGCATAGATAACAAACGGACAGAGGAACTAATGTCCTTTAATCGATTCAGAGAGTGACTCTCAATCAATTGTTCTAATAAAAAGCAGAACTACTCCAGTGCCTCCCCGAGTTATGCAAACATACGTACAAACTTATATGTACTCCGTAGGGTATAATAATAGCAAATGAAAGCTAAAAAAAATTAAATCTAAAAGGTTTAAAAAGTTTTTTTAAACGATTTTCAGATTAATCACTCAAATGCTAGCCATGTCTGGCTAAATAAAGTCCCTTTGGCAATATCAGGTAAATATGCGTGTGAAGTGTCAGCAGATGCACCCTCTTTTCACACGTTAGTCAGTTTCGGCGAAATGGATGTGGTAGGCAAGTATTCATTATTGTTGTTGTGATAGTTTTTTTCTACCATTAATATTTTTTTTTCAACATATATTTAATATTTTTATTTATTTATGTGCTTACTTATTCATTTATTTATTTAACTTTTTTTTTGTTTTTACAGAATTACCAACTCAAAGACCTATCATAACAGGTATTCATTCACGTTATCGTTTAGGTGATAATATCGATGGTAATTGCTCATTGGACTACACCAAGCCGGCAGCTAACCTGACTTGGTGGATAAATGATATACAAGTAAATAAATAAATGATTTATTACCAATATAAAATAATTTTTCACAATTTAATTATTATTTAATTAATGTTTTGAAAAACGAGATATCACTGACGATAAGAAAAAAAGATTTTTTCTCTTTTTATTATAAAATTTAATTTAATTCTTGCTATTTTTAAATTTTTGCTTCACAATTATTATTTATTGATAAATTTGCTTTTTATTCTTTCCTTTATTACAAAATCGCATTGAAATTGAAAAGTTTTTTCTATAATTTCTTTTCTATTATAATTTTTTCCCTATTTTTTTTTTTTTTTTTTTGTTATATTTTGCTCTCCTCTGTCATCAGTGATGAGTGTAGAGGTCATTTCTATTAGAAAATGGGGAAAAACATGAAAAAAAATTATCATGCAAATTTTACAGACACATGACATCAAAATTGAATTTTCAAGAGGTTATATGGAGCCGGTCCAAAATTATGCATATACATATATATTTGCGATGACACACGAACGCATATATTGCATTGCGCTATAAACAAACAAGATTTCGAACAGCCGAGATGCGAACACAAAACGTTCGTAGTGGGAAAACATCAAAACCTCTAAAAAAGGAATCAACGAATAGCATTCATTAGTAGTTTGTTCCTTTTTTGCTTTACATTTTTTGGTTTCATTTTTTGTTCGTCCTTTTTTTTGATGCTCCGAATTATACTGAATATACCACAGATTGAATGAGTGAGTGTATGTAAGTGCAAGCACACAAATAACAATTTATGCATATATGCAAAGATATACACATGCACATTTATATATATGTACATATGTATAAACGTATATATGTAAGAACGTCTGTGCATTTGACAGTTACTGGCATTGCTGCAAATGTAACAAGCACCGAATGTTTGCATATAAACATTCGTACATATATTTCCTGCAGTACATATATAGCTATAAGAATCACACCAAACACCCCAGCTCTTTAATACTCTCTGTCCGTTCAACTGTCTTTCCTGTCTGTCTGCTACAGTTTCATATCAGCTTTACAAAAAAAAAAAAAAAAAAAAAAAAATTCATTAGTTTGGCTCACATTTGATTTATGCTGTAATTTTTTTTAAGTGAAGAAAATTGTAAAAATATTGAAAATGTATATAATAGATGGTTATTGGTATACGCTTATGTTTTCTTCCTTTGCATTTTCGACTTTTCTCATTCTTTATTCCTTCTACTATGAGAAAGCTCGTTTATTTAGTTTTCGTTTTCTTTTTTCATGCAGTTCTTACAGTCTAAAAATTTCCGTTTCCCACGACTTTTTAAATAAAGCCTAAACGAAAAGGAAAAGATATTCTCCATCGCAGAAAAAGGACCAGCGGAAAGAATTTAGTTGAATTCAAATTTCTTCTTCTTTATAGTTTCCATTACATATGCTGTTCAAGCTCTATGTTCGAATTGACGTTGTTGATAAAATTTATAGAAAATATTTAAAATGCAAAACTTTGCGTTACGTCCGAGAAGCATTTTTGCAAGTGACTCGTAAAAATATAATTATTTAATAGTTCCGGATAGTTTGAAGAAAGTTGTAAAATATATAATATTTAAAGGTCTTAAAAACTTGAATTCTGCTTGAAACAAGTAAGCTTTCGAGTGATTTTGGATGCTCATGGCTTCAAGCCAATAAATGGTTGCAAGTGACAATTAGAAGTTTTTCTTAAATTTCGACGCAACAGTCCGACCATAGGGACAAGGTTTTATATAAATGTTCGAAATTATAAATTTTCAGGTACCTTGGCTTGCAACATCGAATGAAATGCGAGGCTCTCATGATCACCCTTTAAATCTTTTCTCCTTGCTCTTCGAGAGAATACTTGAATCAGATTATCTTCCGCTCCCACCTTAGTCCCGAGGCACCAATCTTTATAGAATGAATTTCTCTTTATTGATTATTCTTCCGCGTGAACTCCGTGTATCTTTTGCTTCATCCGAGCGTTGACGCCCAAAACTTTCCTCTTCACTTTCTGCTTCTCTACATGCGAGGATATAAAATTAAAGCCAGTCGCGTACCTCTCTTCTCACGCGATTGTTGGGCTGCTACTTTTCTAGGTCGATCTGCATATCTCCTCTCACCCGTTCTTTTCTCTTTAACTGTTGACGTGAGAGAATAAAAAGGCAATCCAAATCAAGTGGTTTGTCTCAGTTCTCAACCGAGCGTGGTTTTGTTAATGTTTTAAAGAAAGTTTTCACCTTTACTATCTATTGCTTGGCATGAGAGATTTTAAGGCTAACGCAAGTTGAAATTCCCATATGTAAGCGTCCGCCTCTTAAGCTATTTCACTAACGTATAAGTGCGTAAAAGTTGACAATGGTTGTGTGAGTATTCAAATGTTTTTCTAACATAGCCTTTTTAACTCATATATTTTACGTCTGCAGGCAAAATAATAAGCCTATCACTCTTATTCCTCTGAAAGTCTACTTCCTCCGTCTGCGTACTTCTTTTTACAAGATGGGGACTGGGACCTTGGAGCATATAATTTTTTTTCGCTGATATTTCAATTTTATAAACTTCTTTTTTTAAAAATAAATAAAGAACCTGATGAAGCTCTTAAAAGTTATGTTTACTGTAACAAGGATCATACAAATATAAATTACAATAGAGAGACTGGCATGCATAGTTCTCCCGCTTCTCCATAAATGTTACTTACTCGATGGTTTAGGCTAATATAGAAAAGTAAAGTGCTTGCAGTTCGTTTCTTTGATACGCCACTACTTAGCATAATGTGTTAAACGTTCATTCGGCGAACTCAGTTCAACCGTGCCTGTCTTGCCTTTATTTCAATATAACCACACTTTCACTTGTTCAAGCTAACGTTTTCAAGTTTTGCGTTAAATTTTACTTTAGACTTTTTTATGATTAATAAAACAAAATTTGCGTCTCTCTCAAGTCGTTGGATGTGTTCCATATTTCAAGGCAAACTTGACATACTATTATTAAAAGTCACAACTAAGAAAACTAAATAAGGTCGAAACCGTATCTTTTCTACCCATGAACTAATTAAACAAAATTTTCATTCTCTATAATATGGAGTGAGCGCAGCTGATTTCTCCGAATTAAAAAAGAATCATATTAATAATAATAGTTACAGGCGCGCCCCTTGAAAAACTTAGGTCAGTTCCAAATTCTTTTGCAAATTTGTAGGCGATACTTTCATTTTCGCTTTACCACAAATACTACAAAGTTGCGCAAACATACAGACGGACAGACGAACAGGCGGACATGTTTAAGTGTATCCCAAATGTGAAACTGGCCAAGATTTTTGAAGCTTATTTCTGCCTCTTATAAAGGTATTGAAAACACAATGAAATGATGACACACTGTAATATTGGGTAGGCTACAGCATCGCCTATACGATGTGCATTCAAATTTTTGCACATTTATTTTCCGTAACTTTCAACCAATTTTTCATTCCTTTTTGAAGAGCAGAGGTGTTCTCAGTTTACGTGCTGCTGTGGGCGTGTCCTGCGACTGATGTGGCCCATTTTCAATGCCAACCTGCGTGCAAGAAGTTTGTGCCAAATGTGAATTCGATAGGTTCATATTTACAGCCAGGAGTATGTTTACAACAGAAACATTTACGGACGGACAGATGATTAAATCGATTTAGAATTCGAAGCTGCTTTGTGGGGTCTCTGATGCTTCCTTCTGGGCGTTGCGAATGTTTTGAGATAATGAATATAAAAAGTGTCAACCATTTAATTATGGTGTCGAAAAAATACACTTTGCTTGCAGTTCAATTGTAATTTAGGAATCACTTCTGTTTCAAATTAACTTTTAGGTTCCTCCGAATTACTTGCGAATATATGATAAACAAAAACATGAAGGGGAGCAGTTGGAATCGGCTGTTTTGGAAATCAACTTTGTGGTCACTCTTCAGCATTTTATTAAAGGACGGCTCAAAGTAATTGCCCTCGGTATTGAAACACTTAAAGTTACTTATCGAATATCCTATTTTGCAGCTCAAATGTTCTGCACGCATTTACCGCATATACCATGGTGAAACTGAGAAGTATGTAGAGGAAGACAAACCCCGTATTATGGCATCTGGGCGTTCACCAGAAATATATCCATTCGATCGCAACAACGATGAATTTGATGAAAGTAATGATGAAAATGGTCTATACTTAACCCGATATAATGGTAAAAGCAATTTTATGTAACAAAAGAAAAAAACTGTCTCATGTTTTCTTTTTCATTTTGTTTTATTTATTTATACTTTCCAAATAATTAGAATATGCTTCATCTTCCGCTTGGAAAGAAAAGCCTACACTTTTGTGGCTGCTAATAAATGGCTTTTTGCTAAGCTATTGGCGAACGGTGAAAACCTCCAAAGAAATCATTTTGCATAAGTTAACAAATAAGTTCATTTTATGTAAGAAGCCGTTTACAGTCGTAATGCTAGTTTGCGAAACAGCTGGAAAATTAACTGGAAGCGTAATAAATGCTCGATACACGTTGGCGAAGAATTATTATAAAACTCGCGATATAAGCAGACACCAACGGTGATAAGCTAATTAGCATAAATATTATTAAATTAAACCACGCGCGTGCACCCATTCACTTACATCCATAATACTTACATACAAAAAAGTTTAAGCATAAATACATAGAAATGTTTTCGTTTTGTGTGTGTGTATGGATTCATTCACATACAATATATATAAAAGTTTTCGTGTACAGAGTTAACGTAAGGTGGATAATCATATAAAATATACAGAAAACACCATGCGAAGCCAAAGTATCAATAATAATAATAATAGTGATAATAATAATAACAATAATAATTAATAAATTAATTAATTTGCAAAGACTAAGCAAAATGAAGTAAATAAAAAGCTAAGCTAATATAATAAAAAAGTCATCCCCTAAAAATAACTAAGCACGCAGGCAATGTGGTAAAATAGACTAAATGGAGCGAAAGACAATTGATGAAACCATCAAAATTCAATAAAATTAAATAATGTCAAAACGCAGAAAAATAATGGATAGAATATGTGCAAAGAACGATATAATATTTCAAAGTAATAGAATATGAAATAATATAATAAATTAAACAAAATCGAATAAATTAAAGCAAGAAAATTAAAAAACACTATAGAAGGCCACAGCCCACCATTAAATACCCAACATCACTTCGTTTAATACAGTTGTTCGCATATAGACTTTTCAAAATAAAACGTTATATGGGAAGAAGTGGTCCGATCTGAACAATTTTCAATAGCGTTCGTCTTTGAGCGCATTTGGGAACATCGGTGTACCAAATTTTATCGAAATATCTCAAAAATTGCGATCTGGAGGGTGAACAAAAAAACAAGACGAGCAGATGCACCGACAAGCTTAGAGAGTGATTCTGAGTCGATCGGTGCAATGAAAGGTGCGCCTCTCTTCAGTCCTTTTGGGATTTGCGGACTTCCGCACAAACTTAATATACTCTGTACAGCAAGTGGTGTAAGGTATAAAAAGAGAAAAATAATATTTTTCAAATAAATATAGCATAGAGCATCCATAAAATTATATAAACGATTAAGCGGGTATTTTAATAAAAAGTAAAATAAATTTATAAGAAAAAGTGTAATAATTAACAATTATAGGACAAACCGCCCTTTTTTAATATACACATCTTCTTTCGTGATAAGATAAGTATGCCTGGTTTTCTTTTTCTCCTCTCTTCCTCCAAGATATGCAGTACATAAGATTTCATATAATTTGCTTACATGACTACTTGAAAGTATGCTTCATGAAAATCTTCAAGAACGCATTTAGTATGACTCGTCGAATAGAAACTTAAGTGTTAGAATTCTAAGAGAGTTTAATAAAAAGCAAATATAAATATTTCCAAAAAAAAAAGAAATTATTTTTCATTTTTTCCTAACGACGTGTTATGTATTATGCTGTAATCACATAAATTAATTTACATCGTACCGGTCAATAGACGGTTCGCCGTAGCAATTCAATGGTACTTGCGAAAAATTGGTTGACTTGTCTTTTTTGGTTGTATAAAGGACAAAAGGTAATTTGGTTTATGTTTATTTAAGCAACTGTTTTAAACACTTCAAGTAGATTTAAAAGCATTATATGCTCGAACACGATCATTAGATATATATATGTATATATACACATATAATGTATACAATATGTTCTGCCAAAAAATAACTAAGCATCTAAAAAATGATTTAGCAAAACATGAAAACCATTTCAAAGTTTTAATACTTGACAGAAACCACCTTGATATGTAGTTTAGTGTCAAGTGCATGAAAAACTAATTTATTGTTTTCCTTCTTTTTTTTCATTTTCATTTTATTTTCCTGCATAAGTGTAAATGACTAAAATTCCATACTAGACCACAACTGCACACAACAAAAGCAATCTTTTTAGTGATTCACATTTGAAGTAAGACAGGAGTGGGAAACAGAAAGCCCGACAGAGTTGAAGTAAATTTCAGATACCAACACTATAACACACTTGTATTACTGATAATATGAGTAAATTTTCTAAAACAGTAGTGGGCACTTGAATACACATAAAGGGGAATTCTTCAAGTGCATATCACTCCCATACTTCTTCAAATGATGATAAAGACTGAAAGGGAGACACAGAAAGGGAAAGGGGGTAAGTATGTGTGTGTGTGTGTGTGTGTGTGTGTGTGTGTGTGTGAGGGTGAGAGAGAGAGAGAGAGAGAGAGAGAGAGAGAGAGAGAGAGAGAGAGAGAGAGAGAGAGAGAGAGAGAGAGAGAGAGAGAGAGAAATTTACATGCTTCTACGACTGCGGTAAGTAAAAATTTTATTTTCTGAAAGTTTAGAAATTGTGTTAAATTTTACGCATAACAATGCATAAACTTGTAAGGAAAGAAGTGTTTTGTGGAAAAGTTTTAAGTTCATTTAATGGCTGGCTGGGCTAGGCTGGGCTGGGCAAAGCTAAGCTAAGTTAAAAGCATAGTAAGTTACTTGGTTGGTTGGTTAGTTGCTTGCTTGTCGATTGTGTTCTGCCTTTTTATAGCCCATCATCGAAGAATGAGGGGTATATTCACTTAGTCAAAACGTTTGCAACGCCCAGAAGGAAGCATCGTCGTCCTCACAAAGCACATATATTTTTGATCAGCATCAAATCCTTAGTCGATCTAAGCATGTCGGTCTGTCCGTCTGTGCGTCTGTGTAATGTCTGTTGTAAACATACTCCTGGCTGTAAATATGAACCTATCGAATTCACATTTGGCACAAACTTCTTGCACGCAGGTTGGCACTGAAAATGGGCTACGTCGGTCGAAGAATACGCCCACAGCATCACGTAAACTTAGAACACTTCTGCTCTTCAAAAGGAATAAAAAATTGGTTGGAAGTTGCAGAAAACAATTGTGCAAAAACTTGATCGCATATTCTATACGCGATGCTGTAGAGTTCCTGCACAGAAATGGAAAAAATTGACTACGCCTGCCCAATAGTGTATTATAGTGTATCAAGCTTTAATTGCTTTTTCAATACTTTTATAACGCGCAGACATAAGCATCAAAAACCCGATAAGGTGTATAAATTCTTGGCCAGTCTCAAATTTGGAATGCACCTAAACATGTTCGTCTGCCCATCTGTCTGTTTACGCAACTTTGTAGTATTTGTGGCAAACATTCTCCCGGTAGAGAAAATGAAGATGTTGCCTACGAATTTGCAAAAGAATTTGGAATAGACCTAAACTCTTCAAACGACACGCCTACGACGAACACGTGCTTATACGACAAACACTTTTTCATTGAAATACTTTTATCGGAATATTATTCTTTTGAAAATAGGAGAAATCAGCTGTGCCCACTCTATGTTATGGAGCATGAAAATGTTGTTCTTTTACTTCTTTTATCTTTTTTAGGATAACGGTAATGGGTGTAAAAGATTCGGTCTCCACTGAATTTAGCTTTCTTACTTGTTATTGTTTAAAACCATTTGAAGTGATAATAGTACAGCAGTTGTAAAATTCTATTTGTTTTCGGTTACTCTGTACGCAAACTTCCTTAACTGCCAAGAAATTCTTCAAGTTGATGATTTTTATTATGATAATGCTGTTGATTCTCTTTAGATAGTAGAGTTTAAATCGTATGTAAAGTGCAACATGAGAAACGTCATGATGTCTATGATGTTGTACGATTACGTAAATTTTCAAATGTGCTAACGAACTTACTAATTTGCCATACAAACGGGCTTTACGTATGCAGATGCATTTCAGGAGTTGGCTGTTGTGGTTACTCAGATAGAAACAGCTTTTGTTGAAGAAGTAACGAGGGTTTTTGTAAAAACATATCGCACATTTAGAGGAAGAATGAAGTGAAAATTGAGAAATTGTAAGATTTTAAAGACAAAATAGAAATTCAAAAAAAACTAGAAATTATTTAAAAACTATTTTTCGGAATTACAGTAATTATTTTATATACAGTCTTTATTATTATTATTATTATTATTATTATAAATTTAGCCAGAGAATAAATTCTAAGACCAAAGTCTTAATGCACTAGCATCTAAGGCTTTTGGCTTTATTAAAAACTCTACTGCACGTCATTTCAGAATGCGAAAAGTGATTTGCAGCAAATTATAAAAAGTTTCTTTCATTATGTAAAGATGAAAAGGTCTTAATGGAAATAAAAAAATTGAAAAACAGGGCGACCCAAAACAGAAAAACTAAGCTAAGTGAAAGATAGTAGCTTGAATAAGTAGGAATAAGTTGGAGGTAGATGCGAATAATTATCACATAAAGAAATTGACTCTTTTGCACGTGCTTTTTTATAATAAGTCTACTCTCCAAGTTTGTAGGCTTTCTGTTACTAATTTTTTTGTATAGATATTCGAAAAACCCGGCCAGTCGATAATAGAAGTGGTGCTTCTGTCGCACTCTGTACAGTACAAACGCTGCGTACAGGATGCTTAGTTTCTGCTTTACGGATGAAAATAACTACGCCAATGGTAAATGGGAAACATGTACTTGTTTGTATGTTTTATGAAAGTAAAGCCCTGTTTGCAATGCTAATTCTGTATGAAGTCTATATCGTTGTTGCTGAATTCTTTACATGAATTCTACGTATAGAGACACAACACGTAATCTACCATATTACTAATGAAAATATTTATATTTGCACTTTAGTAATAACGGGCAGGGAAATTCCGTAAATGTATTGGGTTGAGGGGCAAGTATTGTCATACTTCGCCATATGGTGGATGCTGACTTTCTTTGGTATTGCTATGTGATTAGATGTGACTTACATTAACATGAACCGCAAACTGTCATCAACGCCAATATCGGCGATCTTCTTCCAGACTAAAATCTCTGGAAAGAAACGTGAGAAACCATCTTTGGCATTGCTATGTGATTAGAGGTGACTTACTTTAACATGAACCGCAAACTGTCATCAACGCCAATATCGGCGATCTTCTTCCAGACTAAAATCTCTGCAAAGAAACGTGAGAAACCATCTTTGGCAAGTTCTGACAATTACAGCATCTCTTCCCGACATGTCAACTAAATACTTGCATACAACAGATGCTACTTCCTTTGTGGAAATTATACCAAATGCAAAATCTTAAATGCACTTTATCCGCTGCGATTTATTCTCTCTGTACTTCGCAGCTAACTGATGGGGGTAACCGTACAAAACAGGAAAAATTACCCACGCTTACCCTATATTGCAGCGTATAGAATTTTTAGTTTGGTCAAAAGCTACATAGCGCCCCGAAGCAAGCGTCAAAATCGGAATGCACATGTCTATCTGGCCCTCTGTCCAACGATGTAGTATCTTCGGTAAATATTCTTCGGTTTGCGAAAATGAACGTACCGCCCAATAAATTTGCAAAGGACCAAAACCAGCCAAACAACACGCCTAAAACACCCACACCGCTATGCAACAATAATTGACAACACCTTTATTTTCTGTGTTTTTTGCTCGTTGTTCATTGACTACGAATACACAATATAAATTTTAACTTTTATTCTAAAAAATTAAAAAAGCAGCCAAGCCCACCCAATATTAAAGTACGAAAATATAAAAGATGCGGCCACAATAAATTTCTCACAATTTTTTTTTCAGTTTTCGATAAAACTTAATCACAGCGGAACATGAGTTACTTACTTCATACAATTGGTCCTTTCTGTGATTTTCTATAAAAGCTTTTATAATAAAAATTATCGTACATCGCGATTATTGTGTGTGCTACCTTTAAAATATTAAAAAAGCCGCAATGGTCTTAAGATATTATACAGAGTGGTCAGTTACAAACTAAATCTCATCTAATTACTTGGCCAATGTTAGTCTTCAGACAAAAGTGTGTTTTTAACAATTTTTTTATTTTACACTAAAAGAGAGAACATAGTAACTTACTCTTGCATCATGAACCCAGTCATTACGATCTTGTAAATTTGGTTTTACATTGTTGATTTCTCAGTTTTCAATTGTTTCAACGGTTTTCAGCTAAAGAGCTCAATATAGGCTTATACCTATGTTGTAAGCATGTTGTTAAAGGCTCGGTCTGATATGACTTCATCCTTCAAGTGTCTGCCTAAGTGGACTTGTTTTAAGTTGAAATTGTTGCTAAAGATGTTAAAGTTAAATCATCTATTATATAAAATCAAAGCGCCATCAATCAAGCAAGAACTTTCGCTTATAGTAGATTCATAGCAATGTCCCATGCCTTAAAATGGGAAGCACAGCGATTAGTTGGAAGAATTTCGAATAGCGGTTGGACTTCTTCTCTTTCAAATGTGTTGTCAAATAAATTTCGATTAAATTATCAACGAGTTCTTTTGAATACTATTTTCAATTATTAGTTTGTGAAAACAAACATTATATTTTATGCTGCGACAAAATCACGAGGTATGATCTATCGTTCCCTATGGCACACTTCAGACCAATCGC
>KK499782.1:356692-415630 GCA_000688715.1 Glossina pallidipes
AAAGGCTCGGTCTGATATGACTTCATCCTTCAAGTGTCTGGCTAAGTGGACTTGTTTTAACTTGAAATTGTTGCTAAAGATGTTAAAGTTAAATCGTCTATTATATAAAATCAAAGCGGGAATGTCCCATGCCTTGAAAAGGGAAGCACAGCGATTAGTTGGAAGAATTTCGAATAGCGGTTGGACTTCTTCTCTTTCAAATGTGTTGTCAAATAAATTTCGATTAAATTATCAACGAGTTCTTTTGAATACTATTTTCAATTATTAGTTTGTGAAAACAAACATTATATTTTGTACTGCGACAAAATCACGAGGTATGATCTATCGTTCCCTATGGCACACTTCAGACCAATCGCTCTGAAATTTTTCTTCAAAATGAAGAAAAAATTGGAATCGCAATTAACTTAATCCTTCTTTGTAAAAAGCCATCATTTGTGCTGAAGGAAAAGGTAATAATCTAAGTGGAAAGCTGAGTTGTGTCCAAATATATAAGTCTGCTAGTTCCATGAAACTACAGACGATCTATTAAAATAGTTGTTCTTTGAACTGATCAAATTGGCGAACTCAGAAAACAACGTTTAAAAACACTTCACAATTGTTCATATAGTAACGCTTCAAAATAAGATCTTATACGAGAATTGGTCGAAAAAGGACCCGATCCGAACAATTTCCACCAGTGCTCACTCTTGGGCCAATGCACGTCAGTGTATTTAATTTCATCCAAATATCTCAAAAATTTCGACCTGTATGTGGAACACAAGAAACCAAGGCAGACAAACGGATAGACGGACGGGCAATTTTAGATTGGCATAAAAAAACATTGGTCTACCGCAAGCTCTTCTGTATATTATGTATATCTGCATAAACTTAATATACCCTTGTACTACAATTGGTATAGGGTATAAAAATGGTTGACCAGAATTGGCAAATCATAACAATGTAACCCGTGAAATACGAATAACACTTGGCAGATCGCACCTTAAGTTGCAAGCAAGCCTTTCGCTAGTAATGAACATTTGAAATCGCGTTTGGTGCACAAAAAAAAATACCCTACATGACATTGTCTAACACGAATTTTGTTTCTATTATAAAACACAAAAATTATATCTGTATAAAGGCATATTTTTCAGGTGTGTATTTATGGGGCAGCGCGCCCAAAACGCAGCCTAATGTAGTATAAATTTAAACCTTACATAGGGAAGGATTCAAAAATACGCGTAGATGGTCCAAATTTGATACAGTTGATTTTTTTATATTAAATTATTATTACGATATGAACTTCGGTTTTCAATATATGAGAGACGGTTCAAAAATTTCCTCAGTCAGTCCAAAGTTTTCATACCACTTAGCCACATTTGCCGGGAAATTTTGAAAATTGCCAATTTTTTATATACAATGACTTGTCAGAATACGGCGTAATATGGGGAGTGGTCAAAAAAGTGGACCGATCCGAAAATTTGCATTTGTTAGTTTTGATTCAAAACACGTCACTGTACCAAATTTCATCAAAATATGTCGAGTATTGCGACTTGTAGCTTGAACACAAATTTTCATGGACGGATATCGGACGAACGGACAAGATTAGATCAATTCAAATTATGATTGTGAATCGATCGGTATAATAACAGGCGGATGATGTAGACTATGAGCTCACTGTAACGAGTAAAAAAATTAGAGCTGTCGATAAACTGGCCATTGTTCTTACTATCGAATAAACATTAGTCAATCTTGAGATTGCTTTCGACTAACATATCCAAATTACAATCGACTTTACTCAATAGCGAGAGCCATAAAACAGGTATCACTAATTGCAGTTATAATATTTTTGATGTTTAGATTTAAAAAAAAAACAGACAATTTTTACACACATATCAAAAAAGTATCGGGTCTTGAGTGTTGTTCACCTATTTCTAAAACTCAAAATTCCCTTTCCAAAAATAAAGACAATAATTCAACAAAGAAAATGCCCATCAGATATAATTTAACCTCTCGCATTCCTATTTTTATTTTTTTTTTAACTCCCAATACCTCATTTTAAATAATTAACTTCAAATACTATAATGTCGACTTTAGATGCTGGACAAGGGACCTGGTGTAAAAATAAAATACCGAGTCGGAACAGTGGCGCAAAAAGTTCATGCATCTTAATGCAATTCTAAGATTAATAAGGTTTACTTCCTATTCAGATCAAGTGAATACGTATGCTTCAAGTCTAGCCATAGCCAGAGTTCTCAATCAGTTCTATATTTTTAATTTTTGGTTTTGAAGTTAGCCGAATCTTTCTTTCAAGAAACGCTATATGTCTAGCTGGCTTTTCGATGCTAACAGAACGGAAGAAAAATTGTATCTTCGCGAGCTTAAGGATTATTTTATATTTTTTTGAAGAAACTTTTTGTTGGTCACATAGAAGGAGATGGTTATTTTTTTGGAATAAAATAAATTTGTTGCAATGGTTTCAAGTAAATAAACATTTATTCCATATGTATAAAAATGAAATTACTCGAGAACAGAAGAACCGATATAAACAATTTCATAAGTAATTGGGACTGAAGACGAAAATTTCTAAAAAAAAAAAATGAAAACCGATTTATTCAAATTGAATCCATTTAAAGTAATTACTCGAAGTGTAGAAAACTAAATTAATTCTAGTAAAAAGTCACATAAACCCGTATACATAAGCATGTGGTTTACGCCAAAATTGCTGCTGGAAACGAAACGCCAGCAGAAAGAAAAAACAAACCAATTAAATGAAAGAGTTTTTAACAATAAAAATTTTTTTGTCGTGGTCTGCCGCGTTGACAAAAAAGAAAAAAAATGGAAGAGAGCACGAAAATTTAAAATAAAACCCAGAAAATTTAAGGAAAATTTTATTTGTTTTCCAACCGTTCGCATAAAATTGTCAAATAAAAATAAAGTTTTCATTAATCAATTAAAAACTGAAAAGAAGCGTAAGCGAAAAAAGACAGACATTTATATACTAAATCACTATGCGTCTCTGGCAGAAACTGTGACGCCCATTAACTTAATAACTTTTTTGCTCAAGTCAAATTTCTTATCTATTTCTGAAAAAAATTATGGATAAAATATAAATTTACCATTAAAAAATGCTTTAAATGCTTGCCTATAGCTTTAATTTATAAAATGAGAAGAAATTAAATTGGGCAACCGCCACTTAAAAATGGAATGTTTAGAATCATCCCTTCCCTTAATGGTGTCTTGATTAGTGTCACATGCTATGATAATTTGACTAGTCATTGACGTTATTCGAATTCTCGAAACTTACCCAAAATTTTGATATCCTTCTTTTTATCTCTAAGTAACTATCTATAGCTGGTAAGAGATTAGAAATCTCTTATCTAAGTTTGCTACCTAATGGTCTTTAATGGTTATTTCAATTTATAACAAGTGTATACTGGTATATATTGATCTATAAGGTCCAACTTAAGGTTAGAATTTACTTCGGTTCTATATCGCATTGTTAGCATTCCAAGAAGCAAATATTTCGGATTCTAAGATAGGTTTTCATTGTTTTTAAGTCGAAAAGTTTTTCAAGTATTTAAAACGCCTTCAGCAAGGTCCCTTGGGGCAACTCTGTAGACACCTTTGCATTCGTAGACTTTGGTTTTTTACTTACGGTTTAAGTTTGGCTTAGGCATGTTATTTAATTATGTATTGGGGTTCGATTAATGTAGGCATGGGTGGGGGTTGGCATGTGTTGGGGTTGGCATATATTACGGTTGCCATGTGCTTCAATTTACATATGTTAGGATTTGCATAAGTTAGGATAGAAATAACAAGAGGTAGGCATGTGAGTTGGAATTGGCATGTGTTTGCGCCTATTTAGCCTCTTAGTTAGATGCCTACCGCATGCATTTAGTCCAAATGTATACCGGGATTTGTTTCTATTTCTTTATTTATTCCTTTATAAATATTTTTTTTCCTTTTTTTAAACCTATAATTACAATAATTCGGATGTTTAAGTCGTTAATCGTTAAGCTGCTTATCATCGTTGAATTTGATTTGTAGGTGGGAGCCACAAACATGGTTAGGTGAGATTGGTTTATTTTTATGTCGTTCTAGTACCATTCCAGCTCTGTTGTACGTGCCTAAAATTTTTTCTTAACAAATAATTTAGACCATGGTATTATCTAAAACGACTTAATCAGAAGACGGTTCAACAACTTATTCGTACATACCTGCCTGCATATACATACATACCATTTGGTTTTTTTCGTATAGTCAGGCTTATAAGCATACCATTGCGCATATTACTTTAAAAACACAGAATTGTATAAGTTAAATAAAAAAAGCAAGAACATTATAGCCGGACAAGACCGACCATTAAATACTCTGCATCGCGTTGTCTAACGCAATTCTTTTTATTAGAAAACACAAGAATAATATCTTGTTTCTATAGAAATGCATATTTTTCAAGTGCGTATTTATGGGAATGCGGGCCCAAAACGCCTAATCTAGTATAAATTTAAACCTTACATAGGGCAGAATTCAAAAATAAGCGTAGATGATCCAAATTTTATAAAGTTCACTTTTGTATAAAATTACTGTTGTGGGTCAATTTTCAACACCACATATTAAGACTTTTCTGCTCTCAATTTTCGGCTCAATTTTCTTGAAAATCCTTATTAGAATAGGATCCAAAAAATAGCCCGAGAAGGTCCAAATTTGGTGCACTTAAATTACTATTATGATACAATTTTCATCATGAAACATTGAAAGTTATATCTTTTTGTCGTATGAACTTCAGTCTCCGTTAGATGAGAGGGGGCAAAAATTGCACTTTCACCGAGATTTTTTGAGAATGGGGAGTGGTCGAAAAAGTAAACCGATCCGTACGTTTTCAATAGCGTTTGTTTTGGATTAAAATGCGTCACTGTGCCAAATTTCATCTAAATATTTGAAGAATTGCGACCAGTAACTTGAACAGAGTATGCGTGGACAGACATCAGACGGACAGACAGGCTTAGATCAATTCGGATTATGATTGTGAATCGATTTGTATAATAAAAGGCGGATCTATCGTAAGCCCGTCTGCGTATTACATACGTCCATCCTAAGTTATTATACCCTGTAGCAGAAGTGGTGCAGAGTATAACAAAATTTAAAGTTGTTGGTTCGAGTAGTTGACTGCAGTTGATATTTATTTATTTTTTATTTTATTTACAATTATTTCTTAAAAGTAAAGTGCCTGTAATTACAAAAGTTATTTGTTTTTATCGGACATTGTATGGGAACTAAGTTAACATGTGATTCAGGTAAAATGTTTGTATATTTACAGATTGTAACGTGCGAACTTACAGACGTTTGACATTACCTACATATTAATCACATATCTTTTAGGTACTGCTCGTTCGCCACTAAGATGGAAGTCGATAAGTATTCCCGTTGGCCTTCCGCATGATTTGCGTTATCGCTTTCTTCGGCATCAATGATAGTCGAGAAAAAAGCAGAAAAAAGGAGCCAATTTATGTTTGTGTATATCTGTGCCTGTCAAGATCTACAGGTAACCAGCTGATCTCTCCGTCAGATTAAATAAAATACTAAGTGCATAAACACATTAAAGTTTTAGTCGAAGTTTTATTGAAGCTTCTGTCAAGCGGGTAACATAAGCGACTGAGCTTGCGTTAACTGTTAAGGATATTTAATTAGTGAAACAGCGTTCAAGCACTTTAACCATAATTCCGTGATAAAAAATTCAAGAGGTGATCTCGATTTGAAGTCATAATTCCATCCATTCCATAATTCCATCGCATAAAAAAGGCGTACTTATATACTAAGACGATTACCTTATCAAAGAGAATACATATGAGAGCTTGTGTGTTACATATATAAAGCCGCTTGGCGTGGTTTGAGGTCTTTAAAATATTTTATAGTGGTGTGTCTGGGCCTGATTGGATTCCTTCATATATATTCAAATGATGCTTGGTCTTATTTCAAAAATTTGTATTCAGTCCTTGAAATCAGGTGCTTTCCCTTTGCGTTGGAAGAGTAGTTTGGTTATTCGACTCGACGAATGTGGAAACAGTCGTCACGTTGAGAACTATAAAGGCATTGCCAAGTTGAGTGTTTTCCCTAAATTGTTTAAACGAATTGTTACTCGCCATTGATCTTTTATTAGCAAACCTTATATTCCTCTATTTCAGCATGTCTTTCTGAAAGGACGATCAACTGTTATGAATCTCTTAAAGTTTACTTAACATGTTTTCAAGTCTTTCCCGTGACGTCTGGAAACCATCTAAGGCTCCTTTTATTTAATCTACATATTAACGATCACTGTCGGTGATCAAATCCAGCCATATCTTAATGTACGTTGACGATGTTAGTTTGTTTTCTTCCTTGCAATAGCAACTATATCGGCTTTAAATCTGAAAAGATTCAAGGACGTTTCTTTCTCAAGGAGGAAGCCATTCAATACTGAGTATTTCATCAATTCACAAAAGTTGGAGAACGTAGATTCGTTCATCGATCGATTACGTTTTAACTTGTACACTGAGCTCTCTTTGAGTAAATATAAGTCGGCGCTAGATTTCGTTAAGAGGTGGTCCAAAGAGTTTAAGGATCCGCACATTCCAAAAAGTCTATACATGTGCTTAGTTGGACCAATACTTGCGTATGTCTCTGCTGTGTGGTCCTCTTTCTAAAGATGGTATGTACATTCATTTGAATTCTTTCAACAGCAATTCTTGCCGTTTCGGTTGGGAACCGCTTGTCTGTCTGCCTACTTATGAAAATAGTTTGCTTCTGTTATCCTTACCATCACTTAAGCAACGTAAATTTATTCTTGGTATTTCCTTTTCAATTAAGCTAATAAATGGTACTATCGACACACTTCACACACACTTCACACAATACACTTTATTTAGTGAGATAAACGTTAATGTCCCTAATCCTTTCTCTAGGCACTTATCTTCATTAAACTTGGTCAAGTATGAGCTGTTTGCAGAAACCTAAATGATTTCTATCACTTAGTCTCAATAACGTGCTATTTAAAGCCCATTAAAACAACTACGCTTGATACGCAGGATTTGCCTATGTCTTATTTAAACTAACTTGCGTCTTACTAAGATTCGAAAAGGAAGTGGTGTTATTTATATTGTCGGTTGCCATGCTTTAGCATTGGTTTTCATTGGTTTAGGGATTTACTTGTAACTTGGATCTCTGCTAGTTGTGGGTGTGCCACTCTGCTATTTGTGCGTATACTTTTTTTCGTTTTTATTTATTTATACATTAATTTTGTTGCTTTCTTAACTTCTCCTTGTATTAGTTTTTAATAATAATTAGTATAAGATCTACTTCTAGCAGCCAACTGAATTTGGCTGTTAATTTATCTTAGCTGAGTTTCGTGTATAAGTAAATAGATAAATAAATAAATAAACAAATTGTTTCCAAAATTGTGGTCAGGTCAACATGCAACGAACAATTTTGTACCAATCACTGAAGGAGGGGAGGTGTACTCATTTTATCATAATGTTTGCAAAACCCAACTAAGAGAGACTCTTTAAAGTATATATTTTCTTGACCAGTTGTGTTATCTGCCTAAAAATTTCTTAATCCTAGAGTAAATATGGTGGACACCACGACCTGGTGAATCATTTTGTTCTTAATAATACCACCGATGTGGGTATCAAATAAAAAGACTAACAGACTAGAAGGCAAAAAGCTGAGTGTGTTGGTTCTACATTAACTATGGTGGACGTCGCGTGGTAAATTAATTTTTCTTAACAGTACCTTTTAGCGAAGTAGAAGGCGAAAGATAATTGTTATCCCATTCATAATTTTATGATAATATACAAAAGCGTGGGGCGCCAAACATCTTAATAGTGGTGTGTACACGAGATTCAGTCCCCAGCCGAATATAACTTTCTTAGATGTAACACGTAACATTAACAGGTACGCGAAATATCAAGCCTGCGATGAATATGATGTGTACTGGATGGCATCTCTGAAGCGTACCTTTGAGAGTTACATCTGCTGGATGCTCGTACGCTCAATGCTCACAGGCTGTCAAAATATTGTTATTAACTGTTATCCAAAACAACATGTTGGTTATGTTCTCGTTAATATAAAGAGGATATGTTTTTTTCAGAACCGATTTAAGGATATAGGAATGGATAAACAACAAGAATTAGTTAAAATAAGCACGATATTTTTCAGGCCTTGTCCACGAATTGCAAAGTATAACCACCCGCCTGTGTAAACTTGAGTAGATTGTAAAGCAAATATTTTTGAAAAACACGAAACGAAATCTGCCATAAGAAAAGAATTTTTGAGTTCTCCAAAAATCAACCGCTTTAGCTAGCACTAACTAATTTTTGAAATGAATGTGTTTAAGCTGAAAATCTTCGAATTTATCGCACCAAGAAGATATTCCTTCTGACGCAGATAGCAAAATGAAGCAAGTATAAAATGCATGTCAGTCGAGTAAGACGTCGAGTTCGTAAGTGGAAAATTAATTTAATGTTTGCTCTCTCAATTCCGTAAGCCTTATTTGGTTTGACATGGAGTTCACTTTGATTTTGTAATATATTTGCAGTTTATATTATTTTGTTATAGGAACATGGCTAATGAAAATGTTTGTGAACCAACTGATTCGTAAAAGTGTCCCAATTAAACTTACATAATACACAAGGTAAAAAAAAAGCAATAGGGAACTGTAGAAACAATAGTTGTTGACACTAAAGTAAGTTTAATCGATTTCTGCAACGATACTTAAATTCCTATCCGTAGACCACACATGTTAAAAGGCAACGTAACTTTTATTTATTAGTTTCTTAGTAAATGAGTTCGGCCGACAATAGAACAATAATACGTTCACTCAGCCCCTCATTTTTATATGAGTGCTTTTATGAGAAAGCTATGCTTCTTTCTCTTCTTAGACTTGGAGACCATAACTGGATTACCCGATGAAATGTGGACTACGATTTTTAAATTGGTAAGAAGCAAATTTGGTTTGGGAAGATTTGTGCCAGCTTGCCCGAGCGGCTAAACTATTGATTATTAACAGACCAAACTTGAAATTTATTTGCGAATTTGTGGAAGACCAAGATGTCAAATATGTAGTAATACAGAGAGACGACAAATCGCACCACTTGGAACATGCGCTTTTATTAAACAGTCTTAAATATTTTGATTCATAAGTTGTTCTTTATTAATCCTCAACTCTCTGGCCGAAATTGAACAAATTGGAATTGTCACGGGTGAGATCAGAGAAAGGCGTAAAAACATCCTTAACCCAAATTCCTATAATGTATTTCCAAAAGTTGGCTGTAAAAATTAGTTCTTTTTCCCTGGCGACTGCTTAAATGTGATGACAAAGCATACATACTCGTTTTGTTGGCTAGAGCCCCGTGTTTAGGTAAATGCAAATAAATTGCTAGAAACTTTTAAAAAATTTAGCCACTTGAAATTATTGGAATGAGACTGTTGTCTGCTGCCCAAGTTCCATAAGAATTATTTTAGAGAATCTTTTTAAGACAGCTTCAAACACTTTGGGTACGTTCGAATGAATTGGACAAACATGAGCTACATTCCTGTCCAAAAAGTTGAATAGTTTCTGTTTTAAAATTTGAAGATAGTAGTAGGAATTTTTTTGCTCTTGAAGAACTACAGTTTTTGGTTAGTGTCTCGGTAACAACGACATACAAAGTTTTTCTCGTTTTAAACGCCGGGAGGGTTTGTTAAATTAGTTGCTTTAATTGTTGCTATTAGAACGAGGAAATTTTTCCATATTTGGATTTGCAAACAAATTGCAGGAAACATTAAAAATATTTACCCAACTAGAGGTATCGATGTATGCCTGTGGTGGATATGACATGTGAATTCCATATAAAATGTTTTAGAAAATTCAATTACAACAATTCAGCCTCAATTTGATGACAAACGCTGCGAAGAAAAAAGTTAAGAAAAATAAAAAAAAATGCATGCATAAATAAATCGCACAAAAAGAAAAAAGCATTTAGCACAAACACGGACGCACACTCCCAACCAGCGTACAGGTCCGACTTGGGACTGAAGCCCTAAGATACTGCAAACATACAGAAGCTTGAGAACAAATTAAAGTTAACTTATCGATCGATTTAAATGCGAGAATAATTTTGACAGGGTTCAGAAAGCCGAATATTTTAGATTAAGTCAGATTTGCAGATCATTTAGATTTTTGTAAGGGTACCTAAATGAGTCGAAAGACTCGTAGCTGTATCTTAACTGACTGAGCTTTATGAGGATAAAATTTCTAGAAGAACGGTTAGGAACATGGAAGTTTATCTAATCACGAGAGAAGCGAATCCTAAGCTAAGTTTCCCATGGCAAAAAGCAGAAATTGGTTTTGAACTGACTCTATTAAGTCAACATGACAGCATCCTATTACGTTCTATGTTAACATTTTTCATGCGATTATGAAAGAAAATCCTATGAATAAGCAACGCTTTAAAATTATTGTACGAATGCCAAATATTATTGCTTCTGAATCTTCTTCCCTCGCTCATTCTCTTTATTTTTCTCTGAAAATATGCAGTTAAAATTTTCTGTCTGATACTTAACTTAGTCGGAGTATGTCTGCTGATGTTTAGCAATGCTGTGGTGAAAGATTTCTTTAATAAACGCACAGAAGACAAACAAGTATGTTTTATAACTCGATAAAGAATATTTAAAAAAAAAAGGCTGTATAAAGTTGCAAAAGTGGTTTTGTAAATAAAATCACTTAAATAAGCGCAACCTATAGCCTAAAGACCTAAAACACTACACTAAGCAGGGATATGCAGCACATATGAACATATACAGAACTAGTAGATGTGTACGTAAGGATCTATAACTACAGTAAAGTAAAGTAATGGCTTTGCTCGTGAAAAGCGTTATCTGTGTATGCAATAGATTTTATATATTAAAGGGTATGTGTTGAAAAAAGCTGCATTAAAAAACAAACTGATTATAACAGCACAACACAACACAACATATTCAAGTGTTAAGTTTCTTTTCTCACTACTTTTCCTTGATATTCGTTCGGTTTCTGTTCTTGTTACTGTTAAGGCTGTGCACTGGCATTAAGCCTCTGGGATCAATAAATTTTAAAAGAAATACCAACAGCACACACATATTACATCTGCAGGTCTTCCTTTTAGTCAGTTCGTTGGGTAGTGTTTGGCTGTTGAAATATTTAAGTTAAAAAGACTTTACTTATTTGCACAAACGAATGCTAACATCCTTTAAAATAGCAGCATTAGAAAGTTACAAGTATACAACAGCAGCAACAACAATGTCATCGACTAGCAATAATAATAATTTCCATCCGATTTATATATACATATATATACACATATACGTACACACTGAATGGTCTATGTAACTATAAATTCCAGTGCCGGATAAAAATTGTTGAAGTGGTTTTGTGAGAAATTGCTTTCGTTTAACAACAGTAATAACCAGTGTAGTAAAATAACTGCACTAATGAGAAACTTTCGTAGTACGACTTGTGCTGGTCGCAGTTTTTTTTTTCGTATAGAAATTTGCAACACGCACATAGAGCTCAAGAGACGATCATTTAGGATACCTTTTACTTTATCTTAGAAAACATTCAAGACAAGCACTTTTTGCCTTAGCGATGTTATCAGACTCGATACCTTCACAGTCGTATTGTAGATGTTTCGTGCAATTTACATCCCTGTTCGAGCAATTTATATTATATATATTTTTATCTAGGTAAAGGAATAGAGAATCTATCGCGATATGGCAGCCATAATAGGTGCGATCTAAAGTTTCCATTCTAAAGTCTACTTTCATTCTTTTTACCTAACGTAGACGTTATACTCCCGTTACGATAGTTGTTTGTTTAGTTTCACTAAGTTCTCGACCAAAAGAAAATTGGTTAATGCGTATTTTTATGCTGTATTCATTTGAGGTTCTCAGGAAAAGTTAATTTATTAGTAGGACGAAGACAAGTTTACTTCATTTTTCTTAACCAAGCTTAATGCACAGAATTAAAAAAAAAAACTGTCGTTGTGTCTGATGCCACGCGTGATTTAACGTAAGATTCGATTATGCGTTCTTTATAAATGGGCGTAGTAGCAGCGCACTGCTAACTGGTGGCCCTACACCGGGCTCAAACCATCTCGGAAACGCTTTCGCAATGGCCTTAAGATGAAGTTGAAACCCTGAACTCCTTGCTTGAGATCAGTGGTTCGGATGCCGTCTTCGTGTGGATTTATATTGGAGCGCGAAAAAGAATTTATCTATATACAACTATTGTCAGATGCACTCGTTCTGTCAGATTTTACTGCCTCCAAGTATTCGAGCAACGAACATGTAATGAAAATACTAATTGCAATTTGTTTGTTCTCTGAAAAATATCGATATGCGCAGCACGCAAACTAGTGATTGGCGAATTTCGCGAAGCATGATATTGCAAAAAAGTGATATTAACAAGTAAAGACAAGCTATAGTGTGGCGTGGCGTACCAGTAAATACCCTACACCACCCTACAGTTATCCCTAAGTCGGCTTTTCAAAAGGAGACGTTATCTGGGGAGTAACCAAGAAAGCAGTCCGATCCGAACAGTTTTCAATAGCGTTCGCCCTTGGACCAAAACACGTCAGCCTGCCAAATTTCATCAAATTATCTCAAAAATTGTATGCTACAGGGTCAATAAAAAAGAGACAGACAAACGAACAGAAAAGCTTAGATTGACTTAAAAAATGATATCTAATCTGGGTGCCGCATACATCCGCACGAACTTAATATACCCTTGTATCACAAGTGATATATGATATGGAAATCGAATCACGCTTATATTAGTTTAGTCATTTCTTATTTATCTGAGCAAACCTACTCATGATCGAAACGGACGGGCTGATGTCATGCACTGGGCTATTCTGCACAACGCCCTACTTATAGTCTCCTTCGGCCCATATATTTGATTGGAAGACGCCTAAACCTAGTTTCCTTACATTAAAGAAAATAAATAAATAATTCGCCACATACTCAACAGATTACAAATATATATTTAAAATAATTTTTTATCTTTTAACGTTGAAAATAGTAGTATAAATAGTCAACTAGCGAGTATAGTGAGATAACATATTAGTTGTTATCTCGATTGATACAAAACGAGATGTTACACTCTATTCATATTTTCAAGAAAGGTCGATTAGATCGTACTGACAACGTTTTTTTAATCGTCATGTCACTTATCATACCAGTTGTCTTCTTATCCTATTTAGTAGAACTCTCAACTCATCCAGATCTCTTATAAAAACCAGTTATGAAAATATATTTTTCACTTTTTCCCACATCTTCCCAAGGCCGGATGTTTCCCTTTATTCTCATTCAAGCTTCGAAACATAGTGTTACAGTTATTGTTTTGGGTGGTTTTAACTTGCCGCAGCGATAATTTAAGCTATATGGTTGGTTGATCATGGTACCTGATACAGCTAATGTGTCTACCATTGAAATATTTGGTCTGACCCTTCTTCAATATAATATAGTTCCCAATCGTAATGGAAGATTCTTAGATATTAGTTTTGCAAATAGTTGTAAGTCGCTGTCCATCTTTCTGTCTACCTGAAGATCCGTATTATCAAGCACTTAGCTTATCCTGCTTTAGCAAATGCGCTACTTTAGTGTGTCTGCTTAACACGCTGTGCAGTACTCCCCCCATATCCACAGTATACCTTTAACAAAACCAATATTCCATTATTCGAAAATCAATTACCAAACATTTGGATGGATTTCTATTCTGGGAACAAAGAGGCCTCAATATCATCGTTTTATGAGATGGTAAACTTAGCTATCTACTCGGCCGTTCCAATCATGCAACAGTCTTCTAAGCATCTGATGAACGTGGCTCACAAGAGTACTTAGGTGTTACAAAAATAAGAAAAACAAACTCTTTAATAAATATATGAAAAGCGGATCTGCGTATGACTAGTTCAAATACTCTACGGTGAGATGTTAATTAAATTACTTAATAGGTACATAAAACAAAATCTTCGCTTCATACTATTAATTCAAAACAGTTTTGTAAATTTGTTACCTCCAAAAGAAGAATCTATACATATCCTCCATCAATGTCTTTTAATGGCAATGACTTGCCGTTGCCGCCTCCTGCCAACTTTTTCTTCAAATTCTATTGTTAGTTTCTACTCTGTTGTCAAATACCGTTGCCAAATATTTAATCAATTATGATGTATTACAAGGTTTAAGCTAACCAAGGTACAGTTGCGCGCCAGGATCTAACGGCGCTCGATCATGTGTTCTTAAATCAAGTTTTATAAAACTTAAGTAGTATAAATATAACTATATTCAGTTCGTTCAGGGTTCTCTGCCAAAATCTAAATAATGTCTATAACTTATCTTAATATGGGGTTCCTTTAATATTATCAAATCAACACGACTTAATATGCGTGCCTTGTCTAGGACGCACCTAAATTAACTTCTAATCCCCAAGCATCCTATTCCCATTCTATCCCAATTCAGATTGTTTCATTATTTTGAAAATTGCAAAGATATCCCGAGACTATCTAAAAATCGTATGGATTCGTCAATAGTCATCCTACATCTGTAAGTCATCCAACGAACTTATTGAGTGCTCTCAGTAGCTCTTCCATATTATGTCAATCTTAAAAATACGCTGTTGTTTTCTTTTCCATAGCAAAGCCAGGAACAACAGAGATCGCACAACGTTTCCGATTAAAGCGAATGTAGGGATGGGTGCGGTCAACCCTGGCCAGCCTATACATTTCTCCATTATTAGATCTTGATATATACTAAAAGCATTCCTCACGTCTTCAGGAGATATCCGGCAAATTAAAACCCAGCCATTTTTTTATTATAGTAGCTAACTTTAACCTACCAGAGGGTCTTGCAAATTCCGTGAAGACTGTATGAGGTTTATTTTTCCTAGCACGAATAACAGCCTCGAATTCTAAATTTAGCGTTTTCTGACTGTGGGGAGGTACCTATCCCCGCCTTTAAATCTTCAGGATACATATTATTCAACCTTAGAAATCTTCCTTATGCCTTGCGTTAAACTTTCAGAAAACTAATATTCCTTTAGTGATGTGGATTTACGTACGGGTTTTAATACGTTTTATTTGCTTCCAAGTTCTCAAAATCTCGATTAAACATAAATTAAGTAAATATAGCATGTTGTTATCATTTGCGTCCGATCGGTGATTCGTCACTAACTTTCGTTCGTCTGTTTCTACGCCATCGTTACTTTTGTGTCACTCACCTGTTAATTCGTTCCTGTACTTCTCTGTACGTGATAGCATTATCGATTTCACTGTTATGCCTTATTCTTCATTCTTCACCCCGCACATCCATATGCCTCATATTCTGTCCTATTAATGAAACCGTGGCACTTATTTTATTAGCAGCACATCGTATAGGATTTAAAGATTAGTTTCAAAAAGAAAAAGAAAAAAAAGGAAAGTGTGAAAACTGAAGATTCTTTCTTTTCTTTTCTTCCCTCTTCTTTTCTTTTCTTTTTGATTTTACAATCAGGGCTGTTCTTCAAGAGTTATATTAAAAGCAGCGTATTTTCAGTGCTGCACAACGATCTACCTCCTTTGCTTTTTGTCTTTCTCTCCCATCTTTTTGCTTTGCTTTGTTGCTTTATTTTAAAGTCCGCCAGTGCAAAGGTATGAGTGTATGGTATGAGCAAGCCATAAAGCAAACACAACTTTATATCGTACTGACGGGCCTTTTTCTGTTTTTAGGATTCTTTTCTGTTGGAAGTTATTAAGAATTTCTACCTAAGGATAAAAGAAGAACCTCCATTAGCTGTGAGCATCTATTGCTCTTTTGTTATGTAAGCACAAGCCAAGAAAATGCCCCTAATATGGAGCGGCGTTACACTCTTCTAAAAACACTCCGAATTTTTAAGCAATTCAAGAACTGCGGTACTTCTATTTATTATAATCAGTACTCCTTCATAAGCTTACTACCGCAATTACATTAATAAAGTTGAGATTGATGTATGTAGAAATCTCAAAAGTCTTTACATTTTCATTACTTCCACAACGAAGGTAAACAAATTTTCGTCGTTATTTGCAATATCTTTGCTAATTTTGAAACTTTATTTGATGGGTTTCGCTTCATATTTTCTGAATTGGATTGCTTCGTATTTCAAGCCTAGAGTTCAAAAAGTTTCGCCCAAGTTCGTCATATCTAAAGATATCATTGTCTGTTCAGGGGTTTCGCAAGGCAACTTCTTTTGCTTTTTAATCTCTCAATGACTTACCATCATGTGATATTGAAATTTTCTCGTGTATATGTGGGATTATACCAAATTGGTTCTACCGCTTGAACACTCTCGCGCGTGTGTTACTTAAACTTTATGTTGCTTAATCGGAATAAATGAAAAAAAAAATAACATTCTACATACGTCCTATCGTCCATCAGGTCCGCTTGGATAATGTCACCTATTTTTTCGGCTTTATCTTTGATTGTCGATTGCACTTTAAATAACACATTGGGCACGTAGTCAATAAGGCGAAAAGCCTTCTTGGCAAAGGTAAGGCAATGGTCACAAGAGCTTTTGGGCCCGTACATTACCAAGGCGTTAATTATCAGTGTTATAATAGCAAACCTACAATATCTTAATAGCGTTGTGGCCATTTTTCAAGCGTTATATTCAGGCTATCGATTCCGTCCAAAAGCAGTTCGCGTTGCTCGTCTAACAAGCTTTTAGATAAGATGCGAGTCACAATATGCCAAAATGAGCATAGGCTATTGCATACCGATTTGCCTTGAGAAGCACCTCTTAAGAATAACCTTTGCGGTCAAGTTATTGAACGATGAAACTGATTCACCAGCGCTTTTGAACAAAATTAGCTTAAATGTTCCTAGTAGGCCTTTGTTAAGCTTAATTTCTGTGGATATAATTAAGAGTATATTTGCCTCGTGAACACCGTCAGCACAAATTTAAATGATACATATCACTTATTCTCCTTGTCTGATTCGTTATCTGAAATTCAATGCGTATTATATAGCCTTCGCTAACGTCTCTATACCTAACATTACCATCTATACTTAGCTATATAGGTACTTTTTTGTATAAATCACCGAAGGATGAGGGGCAAATAAATGTAAAAAAATTTGGACGCATATTCTATGGGTGATGCTATAATATTCGTGTGCAAAAATGGAAAATATTGACCACGCCCATCCAATGCCATAGTGTATCAAAATTTATAATTTTTTGCGCTACGATTATAGAGTGCAGAAATAATATTCAAAAACCCCATAAAGTGTATATATTCTTGCCAAATTTCAAATTTGGACTGCGCCCAAACATGTCCGCCTATTCGTCTCTCCATCCGTCTATTGACGGAACTTTATAGTATTTGTGGTAAACATTCTCCCTGTAGAGAAAATGAAGATGTTGCATACGAATTTGCAAAAGAATTTGGAATTGACCTAAACATTACAAAGAACACCCCTACAACGCCCACAGGCCTATACGAAAAAAACTTGTTTATTGAAAGTAGAAAGAAATCAGCTGCGCCCACTCCATATTATAGAGCATGAAAGTGTTGTTCTTCTACTTCTTTTGTCTTTTTTAGGATAACGGTGATGGCTGCAAAAGATCCGGCGCCGACCGAATTTAATTTTATTACTTGGTTATTTATGGAATAATTGCACAATATGTCAAACCTCGTAACCTTCGTTTTCAATTCTTCCCATTATTAATATTTTTGTTTTGTTATTTTCTATATCGTAGGCTAACTTAAGTTTATCAATCTATGTGTTCATAATACTGCCTGTTTAATATTGCATAAGATATTGAATTAACAAATAATAAATAATACCTGGTATAACAGTTTATACTTAAGTGTATATCAGTTGTTGGTACGTAAACTGTGGCTGAATATGAACCAGATATCATTTTAACACCAAAACTTACATTAATGGATTGCAATTAAGGGACGCTAGTATGGGCATATTACTCCTATATTCAAATTTGGGAATGAAAATGTGTATCCATTTCTAACTTTTTGTTCCAACAAAAGATGACAGGCAGACGAGTTGCTAGACAGAAGTGTAGAGAACGCCTTATACTAGCGAATTTTTTTTATTTTATCTTTTTATTACTTTATCGAATTTCTGAAGAATATTTTCCTTCTTATAAGGAAGAACGACTCTAATATATCAATTCTTAGGAAACGCTACAAAAACATTCAGTTAAGCAAAATATATTGGAAAAGAAAATAAACAAATAAATAAAGAAATGAAAGGAATGAGAATTTTTTAACAAGAAACACTTATAGTGTTAAATTCTTCTCTTTCTCAGCGTATTAAATTTTTCGTCCTTATTTGTTTGAGAAACCATTAACAGACAATTTTAAATATTCATTAAAAGTGTACAATAATTGTTATTTGCTGTAAAAGAACAAGAATAAAATCAATAATAAGCAGCAGGAGCAATTTTTTGTGTTATTGAAAACATTCATATAGAAATAAATATATTCTCCTATATGCATACATTCATATTATATAGTCAGTCAGTCAATCAGACATCTTTATAAGAGTATGCTAGGAAAAAGAAAAATAATTAAGCCATCAAGCTTAAATCGTGGAAAGAAGATTTAATTCGAAAAAATTAAAATAAATAAATACATAAAAATTATAATAATGAAAAAAGAGGAAAACGAAAATCAACGGAATATTCGTGTGAAAACCAAAATCATGAAAAACTTTTAACACGCATTCTTCGCATTTCGAGTTAAACATTGCGTTATGCACAACAACAATACGAAGAAAAAAAATACCGAAATAATTTGAGGTTTTTACGTAAACAACACAAGTGTTAAACACTTGAATACGAACGAAAAAGAAAGAATGGAATTGAAATGAATTGCAAAATAAAACAAAAGAATTTAAAATAAAAATACAAATGAAATAAGTGAACTGTTCGCAGAATACACAGGACTCTCAACTACTACTATTACTCGTCTGACTTAAATTCAATGCGAAGCAAAACATTTAAATAAGACTCAACTTTTAATTGAATTATCTCTTCGTTTCCACTTTCTGGGAGAATTTTGCTTTTGTAAAAGTTTTGTTTTTCTTTCTTTTCCAATAAAATCATTTACTTTATATCTAAACAAGTCCAAAACCAAATAGCCTTCGGACAAAACATAAAGCACAGAAACATTCCTTACACGGAATCTATGTCAGGATTTCTGCCACTCAGTCGAAATTACGATTAATATTTCGGGACCCTGCAGCCCAAAATCCCCTTTCAAAAGTTTCTCTTATTTGATTAACCTAACTTAACCAACGTCCAGACATAATTATAAAACATGTAAAGGACCAAATTTTTCGTTTTGTTAGATATGCTTATGCCATGCTCATGATGTTATATTTTGTTAACTCCTTAGAAATTCCACAACTGCTACAGGCTGATATGGATTGTAATGTGTCTACAGCAAGCTTCATGCACTTAAACTTGCCTAAATACCAAATTTGATATTCTCTATAAGATCTCTTCCTCCCACGGTTCACCACATTAACAATGTTAAACTGGAAGAAGTCTCTTCATTTCCCGATTTAACCGTCCTTTTTGATAACGAACTTACTTCTATCTACGAATAGAACTTACGGTTAATAAAGCAAAAAGTTCGCTGGGCTTCACTCAGCGGTGGTCGAAGAAATTCGATGACATTTATGTAACGAAGAGATTATTCATGAGTCTCGTTAGACCTGTTCTTGACTATGATTCAATAGCTTGGACTGTTGACTAAACTGAGTGAGTCCAAGAGCAGAACAAATGCAGTATAGTCCTTCTCCTTCTTATGTTGTTATTTTGATTTCTTTACCATTGTTTTATAGCATAATATCTTCCCTTCGACCTACATCATAATTAACACAAACAAAAAGCAAAGACAATTTTTGTTCCTTTGTACCCTGAAATTAGTTGGTTATCGAAACGTAAGTAATAATTGTGGATTAAATGAATTAAATAAATTATAAACGCACAGGATGGGGAGAGGACGCTGGAGGCGGCAGAAGCGGAAAAGGCGGAGTCAGCATTGGATGCAAATCATAGCCACGCCGTATACGTATTTGTTAGAATTTCTGCTAACGAAGATATGTGAAAAAGAATTAAAAGCATGTTCTTTCACCAGGATCCCTTTTGAATACCGATAACATATATAGAGTAAGTGATGAAGAGATTCCTTAAAATAAAGCAGGAGCTCGAGCACGAAATATTATTTTTTTATTTCCCCTTTCATTAACCCTTGAACCTTCTGAAAGCAACTTCAAGTGAGCGAGACATCTGTGATAATATAAAACAACTCAGTGAATGTTTGCACTTTGATTTTCAAGTTGCTTTTGCATGCTTTGTCAGTACCGGTTTATGTTTAGCGCGATTCTTGCTTAAATGTACCTTGTCTGCTCTCTTATGCATGGTTTCAAACATTATATGCTACATGTTATATTTGGAGTCATCATCCTCGGATTGGTTCGAAATTATAATTAAAAGCGACAATCTCCGTTATATAGCGTTAAATTGTTCGGTAAATTTAAAGATAGAACATTTTTTAGAAATCACTTTACAAGATTTGGAGCCTCTGATATGTATATAATTCGCTTTTAAACAAGCAGCATTTAAATAAATCTTTTATTTTATTATAATTTGCTTCTCATTAATAGCGTATTATCTACCAGCTTGTTGTCAGTCTTGGACTCCGCCCTGGCGGAAGCACTTTTTTATGGTTTCAGCGGCATTTGTGCCTAGTTAAAATCGGAACGGCAGCGGTGCTGGATGGGAACTTCTTCTACAATAAGCACAAATATTCTTGAAAATTTCATTTATTTGATTTTTTTATAGAGAGTCGTGAAATTTCTTCGAACACTTTCGCAGTAGCACTAGCTTTTTGTTTAATAATCATATTTGTATGAACACATTTAGATGAATTTCTCCTCACAAAATTGCTTATTGTTATCTGTTATTTTCTTATTTTCTCTAAGACTTTCTTTCAATTTTCTGAAAATGTAATTTTCTATTTATGACAAGTGTTTCAATAGTTGATAAAAACGAAAACGGTAAACTTAAACTTATGTGAGGTTTGCAACGTTAAAGTCGAGAATTGAACTGAAAGGATAAAACCACTACAAAAGAAAGCTGCTTTTAGCCAGTTTGTTCGGATGAAAGGAGAGCTAACAGCATTATAATATTTGGCGAGTTTGTTGGACATCCTCACCACTGCTTTAACCTAAATTAATTATAAAAGAGTAAAAAACGTAATCTACTTTCTCATATTTAGAAAAATACGTAAGATTTTTTTGAATTATTGATTTTAATGTGATTGGTGAGCTTTTGAGTAAAAAAATCCAAATTTTGATCGAACAAAATACAATCTTTTGGCAATAAAAGATCTTTGAATTCATTTTTCGAAACTATCCTGTGTATATCTCTAGACAATAATCATTTAAAGATACCGTAAAAAAAAATGAAAAATGTGAGTTATGCTGCACGCCATTTCACAAATCGCGGTTACAAAAACCGCGTTTAAAGGATTGACAGACGTGTTTTTGTGTCATAATAAAGTTTTATTTTTTATCATTACTTTGGTATCTCAAGCTTCCAGAAATGTCCTTCTTCGTTGTTCTCTTTCTTTGACGACGTTTAGATCAAAGGCGCCATTTACGTCCTTTCTGTTAGAGACAGAATCACAGGTTTTACACTTTAAATGACGCAAAAATTGGCGGCGAAATTTATCATGAACAAGGACAAAGACTCCATTTCAAGCTTTAAATATTTTGGCAAAAGTATTGAACGTTTCGTATATATACCCAACGGTTGCCTTAGTAGCGCTACGCTAACGTATTTTCATTCGGAAACAGTTTTAAATAAACATAAACACATTCAAAAGATATATGTTAGACGATCAGAAAAGCTAGATATCACCAGACAAACCATTAGGCTGTAATTTTCCAACAGATGCAAGAAAAAATGTTTAGACAATAAGAACGAAAATGATATTCTGAAAAAATGGAACAAGATTTTACCCCTTAACGAAATTTTCTATTTTTTCTGCGCAGCCCCGTTCGAAAAGCTTCGTAGCTTCTCCTCGTAGTCCCATTGAGCTTTACATACCGTCACAGCGAGTTTAACGAATAATAATCTATACGGTGCGTTTATGTGTACGTTAGCAGCGTTTCTTTAGTTTTAAAAAATTCTCGGCAATTGTGCATAAAATATTCTTTAGAGAGTACTTGAACATCAACGTCTTCCTCGTATAATTTATCAGCACGCTATCCGCAATATAATTTTGCATAACATCGAAGCACACAAACAGGCATTCTTATATAACAAATATAATTTAGTTACTTTGTGTTTGTTGCTAATACAGCTAATATTGCTGTTGCTTCTCGAGTGCATATACAAATATACAAAATTGCATTTTATTCAACGCAGACCCCAAACACTTGCTCACAACAAAGTTTCGAATATAAACTTTGTCTTATTATGTAGACAGCAAGCACACACACATACACACAAACCTACAGACGCCCAACAAATTGTGTGTGCGTTTTCTGCATTTCTATGTATAAAGCTTTGCCGTTATACGCATACGTTCTTATTTATATAGGCAAACATTCATTGTGGCATGACATTCAATTACTGTTTATGCAATTTAATGCCACAATTTTATGTTGTTTCCGTGTCATAGTTGCCTTTTTATTTAGACGTGTTTTCTTTTTTACTTACTTTTGCGTTAAGTTGCTCCGTTTGTATGCTAAGATTTTGTGTTGTATAGCAGCAGGCACACAAGTTCGTACAAAAGAATGCTTTATGAAATTATTATTATGATCTAGTTAGAGAAATAAAAAATAGAAATAAAATAGCAAATAGAATAAGATTATCTTGAATTCGTTACGTGTTTTTTTAATATAATTTATTTTATTATTATCATTACTTTTTTTCTCTTGGAAGCTTTTCTTTATATCATTTTTTCATTATTTAACGTTATTGCTCAGTTTTCTTTTCGTGAATGTATATGACAATTATGTATAAAGACGAAAGGAACAAAAAATTTATTTAGTATTTTTGTAGTCCCTGTACACTAAAAGGCTTTTGGTGCAGTAAAGACGTCATTCTATTATGTGCTTGTGTTAATTTTGATCAATTTTTCACTTGAAAGAGACATTTATTGAAGAAAATTGGTACAATATTTGTCATCATTTTCTACAATATTCTACCATATTCCTGGCAACATGACGATATCACGTCGAAAGAACTTATATTGGTTTGGCAACGCTCCAACCACCCACTTTCGCACTTCTTCAACTTTGCCACCCATGCCATGCTGCGTGGATCTGAACAAGTGGTATACAGAAGACGTCATGTCTGGAGAGTATATTGGGTATGAGAGAACTTCCTATTCAAACTGCAACGTATCCTTGACAACTCTTGCAACAATGGTCAGTCAATTCATATGGTAGCCATTTTAGTCGCCATTGCTGGTCTCTTTTGCAACAATATGGCATTAAATTTGTTCAATTGACGTCGGCATACATCTTCAGTAATAGTTTCATATGGGTTTAGCAGGTTATAAGACACTATGCCTTGCTGAACCCACCGAATGCACAATAAAACTTTATGGCCATGAGATCGATGTCGTTGGCGCTCCTGGACTAACCTATGGCTTTTTGCACTTGGGGTTGTGGTAGTAGACTCACCGTTCATCGCCAATCACAATATACCACAGAAAACACTTCTTGTTTTGTCTGGCAAGCGATGAAACCACAGTGGTGAACCGGTTCGAAATGGCATTTTTAGTCAATTCGTGTGGTAACCGTCGTCTAGAAAAAGTTGGTTCATCAAGTGCTAAAGTGCTCGAAATTTCTTTGACAGTTTGATCTGCGTTTTTGTTCATTAAGTCCTGCAAATCATTGTCTTCGCACTTGTTTGGTCTTCCAGGTCGTTCTTTGCCATTGACATCAAAATCACCACTTTTCAACCGTTGAGACCGAAACCGACAAGCGGGATATGGTGGAGCACCATAAGCTTCTAAGAGTGTTTGACAGGCTTCCTTAGCAAATTCCTCCAAATCAAACAACAAAAGTAATGAACGCCGAAGTGTTCCGCGGTTACTGTCCTCAACTTAATACTTAATACTAAATGAAAAACTGTTATTTTATGTGGAGAAAGATGAAAATCATCGAGTTTAACAGTTATGTACACTGGTTCTTTGCATTACTTTATCATTTTTACCCATAGAAGCCGCTGATAAAAATGAGCGAAAGTACCTAATATAAGGTCCGAATAAAGTCCATGGATTTTTATTTATTGTAAACGAATGAATATTATCACTATGACCATTTGTTCATTTGCTAATGCACCTGTCTATCCAATTGCATTTGTGTGGGCTTATCGATTCAGCCGCTTCTTACTTTGAGCACGTGTACGCGAGATTGTTCGTCCCTTCATCTGATCGTCTATACGTCCGTTAGTTGCGTGTCTGTTTCTCTATCCGTTTGCAGATCGGTCCTCACACCTCCACCCAATCATCCTCTCTTTCCACCCGCCATCCACTCGTCTGTCTGGGATTCCGTTCACCCGCTTGTCAATCTTCGGTCGTCTATCTGGTTTCTATTTCGTTTCGCAAAAGGCTTGCTGTTAAAATTTCATACGTTGCGCGTATTCTAAATTTTTTTTCCAAATTTTTTTTTTTATTTCACATAAATATGTAGCTCGATTTACCCACAAGCACGATCTCCATTACCAATATGGTGGAGGCCGAAGAATATCACAATTTAATCAAATTCGGATACAACTTTGATAATTGCCAGTTAGCAACTGAATGAAAATGCTCCTTCTTCAGAATGCAGCTCTTAAATTAAAATCGCGGTATGAGAAATGAATGAATGAATTATGCATATGCGCACTTCCGAAAGTGCGACGTTATAGTTTTATGTGTAAAAAAATTTCACTTCCAATCATATAACGACAGACTTAAGACTTTTCTTATTTTATACGGCTTTTTTCGGTGTAAAAAATTCCTCAGATGCTAATAAATTTGTTTTATTCGCTCTCTTCGATTCTTTTCGGATTGCTGAAGTTTCGTTTTTGACAACAAAATATATTGCAATTTTTCCCGTTTCACAAATTTTGCAAACAAAGGCTTACGAGAAATTAAGAAATTTTTGAGAACTTTTTAAACCCTTTTATATTTATTTTTATTTTTTGATGTTGAGTTAAAATGGACTAAGCCAATAAGACTTGTGGCTTATACGTCAAACCTTCTTATTTTACATAAATATCTTTGACAAGAACAATTTTCTCATATGTATCTAAAGACATGCTACCATAGATGGTTCAATGTGTTTACTGATTTGAAATCATTGGCACTCTGTTTAACGTAAATGTCCACACACACAAAATAAATTTATGTATCTGACTGCATAGGTGTGCTTTTCATCAAATCGATAAACATTCATGCATTACATATCTACAATTTTCTTAGTATTTGAAAAATTGTTTTGTATGATGACATTTTCATTGAAACCAATATAAATTTTTCAATTGATTGGCTCAGCAAACTAACCATGTGATAGATGCATTTCATCCAGTTAAGTGGACGACCATGAGCAAGAACTTTACGTGCCAAACTGTTAAGCGATGTGTGAGAAAGGAAAAGCGATATACTATTAAGTGTGGAAATACAAGAAGAAAAAAAGATGCTGAACGTTTTTGGATATAAAATAAACTTGTAAACAAGGGGGCAGTTTGGTCTCAAATTAACTGCAGTTTCAAGCACATTATCTCAGTAAGTAAAATGACGAAATGCATTAAGGCATTGAAGCAGAGTACAAAGTAGGAGGCACATTCTCAATGCGACTAGAGTGGCCTATCGAAAATGTAAGGGGTATTCTTACGATTCCTCTCACCAGCGAGTTGATATAGGCCTTTGATGCTCTAAGTTTTATTGTAATGTAAATTATCAAAAATTGGGGAAGAAATCCCAACAATAATTCTATAATGTAATAAGTAAATAATATAAGAGCTCACGCTTTGTGGAAGAAGAGTATGATAACATCAAAATTGTACAAAGTAAGGTTAGGAAGAACATTGGTAGAGTGGCATTGCTCACACAGAAAAGGTACTATGAAAGGGAACTAATCCTGTATCTCAGGAGTGTATTGAACATTAGACACACTAGAAACGAACTCTTGAAACTCATCGGGGTCACCATGAAAAATGCAACAGAAACAATGCCGATTAGCTATAAGCAAACCAAGTGAGAACGATTCGCAACTGTGCATTTACGGATGGACTTTATTACGAAGGAGAAAGGAAGAAGAAACTTGCAACGGACTTGAGAATGTGAAATCACCACGAATGTCGTACCAACAACCTGCTGCAAATAAATGTTAACATGAGAACTGCAAGTGACTAGAGAATGCCACGGAAAAAATATTAAAAATTTTAAAGATACCTTAGGCTATAATTGGAAAGGGTAAAAGAACAGAATCAATGAAAAGTTCCTATATATAAGTAGTTGACTCAATAAAAGAATGACGGCATGCGTGAAGTCATGGACACGGTGAACAAGGCTGCAACGCAACGCTCTATAAAATCATCTGGATTCCCTTGGCCTAAACGATTTTAATCATGGAAACCAATAAAATCTGAAAATGAAGACTAAAGAGAGAGATTTAATATCTCATGTCAGTGCTTGTACATTTTTAGGGCCTACTTAGCCTTAGGAGCTTGCGACAAAAGAAAATTAACACATTATGTTGCTGCGTATTCTCCATCACATATTTTACTAGAAATAACGTTTTTTTTTAATGCAAACTAACATGAGTGTTGCGGATTATATTTGATTAGGCTTTCGTTTTGTGTGATTGTGAATCTCTTAAAATAAGGGAAATTCATTTCGATATCTACATTCGCACTTGGGTGAGTTTCGTAGAGCAGGACGTAATCGTCTTTAATCCGCTTAAAAGCGCCTAAATAAAGCCAACAAATCTTCGATATAAACCTAAGATGTATGGAAAATGTTGGTCTAACATATATTTTTATTAAAATTGTAGCCGTTGGAATTGCGATGAGAAAATTTGCGATCGCCACTAGCTAATGAGGGCCGACAATTTTTTCTTTATCATTGTTGTTGCTTCCATAAATTCGAAAGTGTAGACATAGATGAGCAAAGCTTTCATAATTTTATTATTTCATAATGTTTCATAATTTTATTATTATTATTCATTTAGCCAGAGAATAAATTGTAAGACTAAAGTCTTAAAGCACTAGCATCTAAGGCTATCGAGTCTATTAAGTTTAAAGCCCTGTAAAGTCTTAATATGTAATGTTGTTCCTTTTTAAGCAAACATTATATTGTACCGCATAGTGAGCCATTTTTGTCTGGTAACCAGGTCGCAAAAAATGTGGAAATTATGTTAGCGAAAAAAAGGGAAAACAATAATGAAATTAATTACCTGCATAATGTAGAGACACGGCCATTAAATAAAAGTCATTATGTGGTTTGTCAACAGTGTACAATATTAATTTTTATGCCGTTCATATGTTATCTGATTGGGTCACCTTGTTATTATTATTATTCGTTGTTGCTTTTATTATTGTTGTTGTTGTATAAAATATTAATAGAGTTGAACGAGCTTAATCATTATATTAATCACTAAAGCAATTAAATGCTTTTACTTTCCAAGTGAAAATTGCGTGTGTATTAATAAAGATCCCCTTTGTAGTGAGAAGAGAAGAATTAAAATGTATGCGAGTTGTGTCGGCCAATAACGTAGTGGGATTAGCGAGAAGAAAATTTTTATAAAATTTCATTTCATTTCACTTACTCGCCACTAGATTATCCACACACTATGCTATATAATAGTGTATGTTAGTCAAAAAAAGCATTATCTCTAAAGCAAGCTTATGCCTACATACCCCACTAACTATATATTCCTTATAAACTCGAAAAACGGAAACATCGCCTTGCTGAATCCTGTCCTTCTTTAGGTAAAACTTGTCGGAAAGATGTAATGGAATTCGGCTGTACTTCTTAGCAATTTCTGCTACATCGACGCCTTTACGTTATTCAGAGTGGCATGTTTATAACACCTTAGACGGTAGAACATGTCGATTTCGTATCGTAGAAAGAAGACCAGCCTCTTGTTGTTTTGGCTTGTCAAATCGTACCCTGCCTTTCAACTATTCGAACCGCAATTCACACGTCCGACGCAAATTTGCCATTTCTTAATATACAGAACAAACTGTTCACTCCTGCTGGCACAGTTATGGATCCTACTGTTTTCCGCACGGTTTCAACACCCTTTTCCGATGCCCATAAGCAACGGTTATTCTACATGTTTCAAAATCCCGGGATCGGGACAACACGTATCGAACGTGCGTTTCAAACAAATGAAGTGCGCATTAGTCTAACTGCGATAACCTAACATTTAAGCTAAAACAAAGCCAGCGAGGAACACATTATAATTGCTATATTTAAAGATATGAATAATGAGCAAAAAACCCAATTCTTTGCTTTTAAAGACAGATGGCTCTCAGGTTATGTCCCATCTTATTTATAGGGTCACTTTTAATATCATTCTGTGCACAAGAACTTTCAATGTTTCTGACAAATTTGAAGGCGATATCTTCATTCAGGGGAATGTTTTCCACAAATATTACACCGACGAACATACAGGCAGATAGACAGACGAAGCGATGCAGAATTCAATGGCGATCAATATTATACTTTACGCCGTCTTTTAAGCATCCTTATCGCTGCTGAAAACGTTAATGCGGGTGAAAAGGAACAACGGAAATGTGATATTGAAATTTCTTATCCACATCTAAGAATCAAAATTGACTCGCCTTTATCGCCCTTCGTAGGACACATAACAAGTACGCATTACTGTAATCCAAGGATTGGTTAACTAAATGCCGAAAACTACTTCTGCGCGATTGCTTTCTTTTAGGAAAAGAATACGATTTTGATATTTGAGCTTATTGACAGCATTTGGCGATCGTTCATAGCAAGTAGATGCGGTTATAGCAAGTGTAAGCGCAGCAATCAAATAATACAATTGTCTCCAATATTCTGTCAAAAATAGAAAAAATACAAAATCGTGAAGCGTAATCTTTACTTTACTATGGTGCCTTCGCACGTTCCATAAGCATACACGTCTTGAAAAAGAAAACTTTAATTTGTACAACGTACATGTTCTGAGACAGCAATGCCTTTTAATGTGTGGTCCTTTCTCGATTTTCTGTGTTAAAAATCAGCCTGGCGTTCTTTTACTGCAATTATTTATATCTGACGGTGCGATCGCTGTCGTTTATACGTCGAAATGCTTAACATATTATATTATAATACATGAGGTACAACAGTTGGTTTAATAAAATTAAGTCCAAGCCGAAAATACCTATTTTTTTGATTTTGTTTTATTTCCATATAAGATGAGTTGTTTTTAGATCAATTTTTCAAGGCTATTCTTTTACTATTTAGACATGTATTAATTTCTTATCCTTAGAGATTTTTTTTGGTAATGCTTGTAACTGACTTCTTTTAATTATTTGCAAAATAATATATGAATATGTGTATAATTTTCTTATTAATATAATTGCATATCAGATAATACACCTGAGCTTTATTACGTCTGATATATAAACATAAAGGATATGTGTACGTGCAGATTGTAACCACCGTATGCATATGCACACATTAATCACGAGTATAAAAGTAAATATAGCACACACATTCATATGCACATATAAAAAGTAAATATCGACAAATGTAATAAACAAACGTAGTCAGTATCTCGGGTTTTCAAGTTTTATATTTTTTGTGTAAACGACAACAGTAGCCTCCATTTAAATGCACAAGTGTGTGAATTCTTGCTACATAAATATGTACACATATATGTATATATATATTTTGAATATGTACATAGTGTGGAAATAGTAAAAGAAATATATATATAAAATCATGTATGCATACTTTAATTACATGCTTACGTTTATAAGCATATGTTAATTACATACAACAGTTAAAATGTTTTCATATTTTTATAAAAATAAATATGAAAAGAAAAAACAACCAAAAAATAAATAAATAACAAAAACATGAAATAACATCAAAAGTATAAAGAAAAACAACAACTTCCTCTAGGGATTTGTAATGAGCCGTATGCATGAGCATAAGTGCAAACGATCTTAAACACATCCATACTTTCAATAGTCTTACTGCACGTACTACTTTACCAACCCTAAAAGAGATCCGAATGGCATATACGTATATATATATATATGCATCTATGCAGGAAAGCACCAGCAACATCGTATGACGTATATATGCGATGAAATGTTATCAGAAAGCTTATAAAAAAAAGGAAAAGGTGGGCAAAGAGTGTAAGGAATATAAAGATAAACAAGCCCCGAAATAAGTCTGCGATGAAAAATAGATTAAAAATGTTCATACATTTTTACAAAAAATTTATTCATATAACTGAGCAAACGAAATACCAAACCTCGAAATGAGAAACGAAATTCCCCTAAGATATCCTTATTTAATGTATTTATGCACACGTATGTATTCTCATAATCATGCATACATACGAATTAAAGTAAACTGGCATAGAAAAAGTTCCATTTCCATGGCGCTCTCGCGTAGGGCAGAGCATGTTTTTAACTGGAAATACAACATAACTAAATAATTTTTGTCACGACATCTTATGCAAAACTTCTGCCGATGTTTCTGCATTTGGTTGTGTGCTTCTTCTAGCAAACAAAGTATATATGAGCTTCTTTACTTTGTGTAGTAGGTGAGGAGAGAAGGCGTTTACAGTTTATGAGAATTGTTTGTTTGTTTTTTTGCTTTCTTTTACGCAATGTACTTTTTGGGTGCAAATTTTAGTGTTATTGCTACGCCCTACGGTTGCAACCCAAAAAATAATTTTCACTTGATGACTGACAATTGTATGAAATTAAAAATAGTACAGAGTCTTAAAAAAATTTGAAAAAATAAAATTGAAATCTCATAAGTTGAAATAATCATTTATCGCGGGCGCGGACGTACGAAGAGGGGAAAGAAAGCTAATAAGCAAAAGTTGTCAGTAAACCGCACAATTCTTAATTCATTTGAAGAGAGAATTCTTGGATGCTTAAAATGGCCATATACCACTGGTTGCCTGATTTTTTCGTTTCATATTCAAAGGTTTCTTGAAAGTTTACATCAATCGTGAATGTTCGCTGATAATGTAAAGTACGCAATGCAAGCATTTTTATGCTAAAGGTAATGGCAATACACATAAAGTTACTCTTCCTTTGCAATTAAGGAAGTAGTAAACTTTGAATTGTTTCAAATTTTGGGTAATCGATGCGTCGGCCTTGGTAGTTCGAAAGCCTACTCTTTCGGGGCTTCGATTTTGAGAAACTAAGATTGCAGCCTAGGAACGTTCGTCATCTTCTAAGCGTTTATAGAATCAGAATTTTTACCTTCTCAGAATTTATATTTTCAAGGCGATACGCATTGCTTGGTAAGCCCTCGACGCTTTCACGCAATCGCTTTAACCAGCAAAATACTTTTTTAGGAGGTAAGACCGTCGGCACCGTTAAAAAAATAAGTAGTTGGTTAGTCCAGTCATCTTAATAAGGCTTAATATTCCATAGATATTATGATCTCCAGGTAGAGGCAGACTGGAGGAGCAGATTTTCCAAGGATCAAGGTTGCAATCATATGACCAATGTTAAATTTGATGGGTGGGTCATTTGATTATAAATAAGTAAAAACTAGATGATTTGGATATGCGAAAATCAATTCAATCTCGTTGGAATCTTATGGAAAAAAGGAAGTGTCGAGTTCGGTTCATTCAAGTCAGTTAACTACAAGTGAAAAGCATTTTTGATTGCATTTTAATTTCTTTATAGCGTTTCAAGAGTCTTACATTAGCTTGGTAATATAAATTTTGAATGTTTGAACTCATGTTAGACGAAAGAGCACAAAATACAACAATTGGATATAATGAAAGGTTTGTTTCCACATGAAAATAAAGTGATTTGCCTTCAATAGTGTTTTGTCGATTTTGGCGCATTTAGCGAGTAACTCATCCAAAAGAAAAGGGTTTCTCTTAAATGGATTGTCAATGTAGGGATCGAACTCAAAAATAAATATTACGAAAAGTCAGGAAGTGTTCAACGACTATATTATCAAAGGACTGGAAAACAACATTTAGCATTAAATTACCACTAACGGCTGAGTCCTACGGAAAAACTCATTAGGATAAGCTCATCAAGATAACCTATCAGTCGAACTATCTAGAACTTTTAGAATTTTGTTTATGCGTTTGGTATTGATATTGGTAAGTGCGGTTGTCTTCTTCTCTGTCAACTCTCTGTTAGGAACATTTCACTCCGTCGTGTCGGTTAATTTGCGTAAAGAATGCAAAGCGCCCGCACAATCATGATGAAATATTTCTGAAATAGTTTAAACACTTAAAGGCGAATTTATTACTGGCTTAGAATCGACCTACTTATTGCATAAAGGGATCTTAAACAATATGATCGTTTAGCATAAAATCCAAATCTAGAGAAGACGTATATTATTCAAACATTTATGATTGTTAGCTTGTGATATCTTAACAGCGGTATAACATTCTGTTAACATGTCATGTCGTAACGGTTATCAATGTTTTCGATTCGCGGTATCGGTCTCAAATACTGTCTCTCGGAATGTAGGAGACATGAGAGTGAAGTTGCCACTCCCTTGCGTGGTATATGATCTCCAACGTTGCTAGTTAGTGCTTTGCTAAAAACGCAGTTTTTTTACCAAATTTATTTCTCATAACACGGACAACAAAGTTAAGGTTCAGTACATTCAGCGAATATCCCAGCGTTGTCCGTTTATGTAGTTCCTACGGCCTATTGAAACGGTCACCGCTTATGTATATTTTTGGGTGCATGAAATCAAAACGCGAAATGCAAAAAGGTTTCAATAACTTTGTCTGAAATCTGAATCCATCGTCTAATATTTTGTCGAATTTCCATCCTAATAACCATTCTTTGGTTCTTTCCCTTTATTTAGTTGTCCTACGCAAATATCTGCCAAAAAAATTTGCATAGTTTTTTCTCTTTCCTTCAATATCTAGTTTTTTGTATTCGTTCTCTTGTTACCACTAAACCAGCGACATGTCTTTTGCTTGCCACAATTCTAACACATATACATTCAACAAAAAATGACATGTGCAGCGTAGCAGCACTCCGACGAAGATCGAGTGAAGTGAGTAAAGAGGAATATTTGATGACCCTTTACTTAACAGTTCTATCTATGTAAGTGGGTGCAAGTAGCAGCCATTTGGTTGTCTGCGGTAATGGGTTAGAACTTGAAATTTAAAAAAAAAAAAAATTAAAGATAAACATACATTCACACACCCACAAACATCAGCATATACATGTGTGCGTGTTATATGCAAACCAACCAACAACTTGAGGCATGCTGTTACAGTTGTTTGGCAAGAGAATTTTTTTCTCATGCTATGCAAAATTACAATTTAAATTGTAAGTCTTCAGCATACTCGCACACATTGAAAGAGACGGAGATAGAGAACGAGAAAAAGTAGGTGTAGTTGTTATTGTTCTTGCAATTGTTGTTTCTGCATATTATTCACTTAGCGCGGTTATACAGTACAAGATGCCTTCGAGTCGCAGTACTAAAGACCAAAGTTTTCTACGAAGGCATCCGGAGTGTAAAACATGTATTTTCTAATATTGTATATATGTACATACATTTACACATGCATATAAACACATATAAATAAATATTCGTGCACGGACTCATCCTCACACATCCATTTCATATAAATTTTAACTAAGTCTTCGTTTTATTTTGTTTTTTTTCTTTTTTCAGGGCTTAAGTTGAAAATGTGCTGCAAATGGTCTTAAAGTGTTTTTGACAACAATTGTTTGCGTTACAGTTTCGGGTCTTTTTTACGCGTTTATAAAATTTTTGTTTCATGCGACCTCCCGCCCAGCGTTTGCCACAGATCCCGCGTATCGTACCGGGTATTATCAAAAAGGCTTTCAAATTTTTTTTTTTTGTTTCCAACTAAAAAAGTTCTCTCTTTCGCTCTTTAGCCATAGTTTTTGGTCATTAGTGATGTTTTATTTGGTAAATTTCGGGTATAAAGTAAAAGCTGTTGTTGCTGTTATTATTATCATTATTATTGTTTTTCTATATAGATTTCTTATACACTATATAGAGTGTTTTTGATGTTTCATAGTTTACATAGCAATTAAAAGTTTGTCATAGTTTCTTTTCTTCTTTTTTATTATTATTATTGTTTGCAAAAAGTTCGACAAATTGTTTGCTTTCACTTATTTTTTTATTAAAAAGATTTCATTTAAAAAAACAGCGTTTTTTTCTTCTCTGCCCTAAATATTAAATTGTGCTACCTTTCATAAGTGTCGGTTATTTAAAAGTCCATAATAATGTTCTTTCCTTCTTTTTTCGCAGCACATATGGTTCAGTTGAAATGTGTATGTGGTTTTTTATTATAAATATTTCCTTTATATATACCGACGGTGCCGGTGCTGCCGATGTATGCTATTCCATAATAGTTGCGGTAGATTCTCGTTTACCACATTAACGTTTATGATTGCACACATTTGTGTGCAATGAGAGCTTCATTTCGATATTTGTTGTTTACTTTTTTAAAAAACACGTACTGAAGCATTAGTTTTTATATGATTTCCGTTTAAATCGTAGATATTATAGACGCACGCGTTAATAATTGTTCGCTATTATGTTAGCTCTGTGAATGGGAAGCCTGCAACAAGCTTTTAGAAATGCTCGCATATGCGTTAATGGTCGATTTGAGGTTAACAGTAACCGCCGCAATCGCATGTGACAGCATGAAATGTATTAAAGTTGAGTAAGTTCTTTGATCATGAGCATTGAAGTAAAAGAAAATTTTAAATATCTCATTGTAGTGCACAGTGAAAGGTTGCAGCGGTTAAGTTCGAGTGAAAGCAGTCGAGCAATGTGGGATCTGAAAATAACTAGAACTTGAAGATTTTATTTAGGTACATAAAACGCACATTGCTTGCGTTATTTATCTCGTGGGTGCTAAGCAATTTATGCACTATAATAGGCAAAACTTTAAGGACCACGGTATCCATTTGGTGAGCCATTAACACCTATGACTGCCCGTTTGGGGGTATCAACTGAGTTTGATGCATTATAATCAATTTCAATCAAACGAGAACGCGGGCCAACTCGGTCAATTTTGATTCATAGAATACCGTTGAAACAAATGAAAAGCAAAATGGAGCAATAAATTTTACGGACTGGAGGAAGAATGTTATCTTGTCAATTTTGTCACACCATTTTCTTCTACTGTCTTCAATTTTTCAGTAAACATTCTTAAAAAAAGTTGATTTTTCGAATGAAGCCATTCTACTTAAAGCAGCTCATATTCCAAAATTTAATCTCGATCTGTTGACTTGAAATACCTTCCAAAGCATCAAATGTTCACTAGTCAAGCAAGCAAGTAGAATTTTTTAATGGATTTAATGGAAATCGAAGTTATAATCTTTTTCTGAAAAATACCCTGCGTTCTTTTTAAATATTAGATAATATTCTTAGCTACAATCCGTGTAGGAGTGCGGCTAAGCAGAACCAAAAAACAAGAGAAAAAAAAATATTGCGTTTACAATACTGGAGAAAATGACTCAACATAACACCACCTCTTAAATTTGGTGAAATGTGAAAAATTGACATTAAAGGCTTCGTTACAATGTGCATCCAAACGATTACCCTCCACTCGATTTTATCATACAATTTTCAAGAGCGATTCATTAAACAACGTCGATATCCTTTCGACTTATGCTAATCAAAAATTAGAAGTAAACATTGTTGTATTGAATTAAATCAGCGAGAGCAGAGACTGACTAGCGTAGATCGCTGCTATGTGTCTGTTGGATCAAACGAATCGCTAACTTGCTTTTCTGTCCCTCAGATTTAACATGCATAATACCATGCAGGAACTGAGAAAACTCGACATTTATATTGCGTATGCTGATGTCAGAGGCATCGACGTATAATCAATCTTAGAATAACATTTAGCCTTGGAAACGGTGTGAACACCAGCCATAGCGACGTTCAAGAAAGTAAAACGTCATTCCGTTAGGAGACTGCGAATATTACCGCAGTGAATAAAAAGTACTTGTAGTTTCCACAATGTTCATCGCAGCTTCTCATACCTATATTGAGAATAATGGCTTCAATCAAAAATAACAGTTTTTTAAGATAAGGCAAAATTTACAATACACACCAACAATATCAGCGCAAATTTTTTACTGTATTGTAAGTGCTTTAAAAAGTTAGGATTACGATTAAAGGTAAATTAGCTCAACTTGAAATTCGAAACCAATTCGATATTAAGTCAAATTAAAAAGGAAGAACGATTTAAAAAAGTGTATTGCAAAAAGAAGTCAATTTGCAAATTTTAAGTAGAACATTGCTTTCTGTCAAAAATTTTTAAAATTATTATTGATTTATAATATGTAAGCTCAGGAATTTTGTATGGGATAACTAGGACCGGCCGTCACGACGTTGGTTGCACATCTGTGCACTGCTGGCGAACTTTACAGCAAAGTTTCGGAGGAACGTAAAAGTATTTAGTTTCAATTCCAATCAAAGTTTGGTTAGTTGCAAATTTGTTGTCATAAGAGGCAATATTCAGAAATCTCAGAGAAGAAGTAATACATGATGTTGACGACTGATTTTGGCCACCAAGCTGTCAATAATGGAACGGCCTCGTCCTATGTGTTCTATCGATTTCCCACAATTGCTCACCTATTGAATCATTAGAGCCAAAATGTCAACCAATTTAGATCTTGCACCTTCATCATGAAATTCATTAAATGGTCATCTCAGGTCAAGTAACTCGACTAATTATTAATACAAAGAAAAAAGTCAAAGTCAGTTAAAATAAATTGGAATCGTAGTTAAACTCTTATACAATTCCTGGCGTCAGAGAAATTTTAGCCCCAGAGGCTTAACGTACGTTTGATTGATATGATGAGAACTCGTGTGTGTATTTAATTTTCGCATAACGTAGTTAATGAAGGAAGGTCAGGTACTAAGAGATGTTGCAGTAATTCATTCATTTCGCTGCATGTCTTAAGGCAAAACTAGGACTACCGTCAACGTAGCTCAAAGTTAGCTTTTATGTATTGTAAGAAGAGTTTATAATGCTCTGTCATTATACGCATACCGGATAAATAAATGATGAATGAAAAGGTAACACGGCCGACAATTACACAAAGAAGCAGAAGTCTCTTTGTAAATTAAATACACGAAAGATTTCTATCAGGTATAGTATTTTTCTTTCGCATAATCACAGCAAGTTTTCAATACGTGTACAAAAGTCAAGATATTATCTTTGAATCACCTAATGATATGCGCTTGATAGAGCAACAAGCGTTTGAGTTTTCGACCAAACTGAATTCTGGGGCGCCTCGGTGCTGTAGTTAAAAAGATTTGAACAAAAAGTTAACTTATCAAGGCCCTATTTTTTTTTCTTCTACGGACAGCTTCCGTCGGCCAACGACTAAGAAAACGTGATCGACGATCCAATCATTAGCTTATTTGGTGTGTGTCTGCAACTGACTGTACGATCCACAAGAGCTCCTTATTCATTTGGCTTAGTTTTTTGCATTAACTTGACATCAAAAACTAAAGTTTCCTTAATTCGAGTATTTGGTTGATGTTTTTCCTTCGCTTTTATTTTTCGGGAAAAAGCTTTGAAACGTCGTTCGCAGTATTGGCTGTAGATTTCTGCAATTGTTAATCGGGATGCTTCCCAAACTCCAAAAAAGTGCCCTGTATGTTTATAAATCTATATGGGAGTGTGCATGCTTGTGTGCTTGGGCGTATATGTGTGTATGTGTGTGTACACACACTCAATTAGTCAGGCTTTTTAATTACGTTACAATAATAAACTTTGTTTTTGGCTGGGTTAGAGGCGAACAGAAGGCGTTAGAGGAGTGCAAAGATATATATTCGCAAGCAAATAAAATCATTATTCGTTGAATTCGTAATTACACGCAATTTTGTAGTTGATTATACTCCTCTTTCCCTTCTGCTCGTCGCACCTCAATATCTTCTTTCATGTAAATGTAAATTTCGTACGGTTTCTGTTCAATTCTTCCAACAACTCACTACCGCCGCTGCTAATGCTGTTGTTGATGCTGCTGCTTTACTCCTTTACTCATTACTAAGGCTTACAATTCTCCGATGTTTATAATGTTGTTGATGTTGATTCATTTTCACGTTTGTGGCTGTGTGTTATTCGTTTTTTTTAATGAAAATAACGACAACAACCATCCAAAATATAATAATAATTAGCATAATATTTAACAATAACTGCAGACATACTTAAAACTTATACACTCTCACTCTCCCATACTTATTTATTCCGAAAGTAAGATAGTGAAGGAGGAAGGGAAAACTGAGAAAAGGAAAAAACAATAGAAAAAAACATTTGAACTTTGCGTTCTGTCTCTAACCCGCCATTCTCACTCTGGCAATTAGCTAATTTATATTCGAAGTACAACTAAAGCAGTAAAGTCATCTTTACGTAGTAAGCTTGCATTTGTGTACGCAGAAGTAGTTGAACACTTTCGGAGAAATGAGGTTAAATTATGCAGTGATTGCATAAATTAACTATGATTTACTTGTTATTTTTTCTATTTTACTTTTTACTCTTTAGTGGTTTCGTAAGCAATTTTGCGCAGTCTTTTCTTTTCGAATTTGCTGAAATTGAAAAACTTAGAAAATCTCGGAAAGTGAAGTGAAAAAAGCATTTTCGCCGCAATTTTTATATCGCATAACGTTGAAATCAATTTCGAAATCCTTTCCAATCTATTGCTATATGTCATTCGAGTCTGCTGTCTTTACGTTTATTGGTTACATAGCTTGTCTTGTATTGTTGATACTAGTTTCCACCATTGGTTGGAGACATCTAGCACCTAGTATACCTAGTATATTTGCCTTTTCGCAGGTAAACTCAAGAAATAGGGTTCACAAAGCAAGCACTTTAATGCCATTACTTTGCCGTCTAACATTCGCAGTGACTACCAAGTTCTTCTTATTTAACAGACATGTATTCACCTTAATCTCCAGTTGATTGTACACCTGAAGATAATACGGCAGCATCAGTGTGGAATTTATTGTTATGTGAAATTGGGTACGCCGATGAAATCCTTGCAGACCGAAAGATCTCGTGTTGACGAAAGGGGCCGCAGGCAACTGTATCTAATACAGCGGCATTCCCCAACCCCGAACCGTCGTTAAGCCAACCTAACTAAATAAATATTTTCTGCGATTTCGACGTTTCTTTCCCGAACCTTTATCCTATTCGCATATCGTACCGTTGCAAACGTGCAACATATTAGTTTTTTTACTGTCTCCAGAGTTTTACTGACTTTTAACAACAACGCCAATCAGTAATAGATGATGTATTGAAAGCACATGCTCGTTCCGATGCTCCTGCCGTTATTTTCTGAACTATTGAGCTCTTGAAACTACTCCAAAAACTTCCCCTGTTATCGATTGCCAGAGAGATGGCTAAAATGCGTAAATAGTAACTTTTTGTGCTTTTTGATTAATCAAAAACAAAGAAAAAAACCCGCATATCTTATATCTGCTGAAAAAATTTTTACCATAATCTGGCAGTGTATTAAAGATCGGAGTGTAATTTGAATACCAACCGAGTGAGGGTCCCCCCGGAAAAGAAAATCTTTTTAAAATTCTCAAATTTAGTTTTCCATAACTTAAACAGATTCTTTGCATTCACTGGTTAGCATGTCTCTCTGAATAATCGGTGCATAAACAAATTCACTCTACCAAAGAACACGCCCACATTCTACTCGGTATTGCATCGCGCGCTGTTTTTGTCACCCGTCATGTTTCAATAACACTTTCCTTTGAATTAGGAAGGACGCGGGGATTCCTGCGTTTGAAATTTTATTGGCACCGAAGTCGACCTATTCAACGGTTTCAAAAATTATGTTGTGTGGACTTTATTGGGGTTTATACCGCAGCATAAAGTGAAAGATAATACTTTCCTATGTAGAAGGCGAAAATTGGTGTAATAACGAAGAGCGTCAGTTACCTTCCCGATTGGCAATTCACGGAAACTTGCTATATGAATGTAATCCCCTCTACAAATATTTCTTCTTCTTGCGAATTTTCGGGGAAGTATTACCGTTTTATAGGGAAATGGCTACAGAGACTCAAAATATTGAACTGTTACATAGGCTACATATAATTGACAAATTGTTATAGCTCGTTGTATAGAGTGGAAAAAAATGTTGCCCTGGTATTTGCAATTTAATCGGCAACAAACAGTTAACAGTTTTGTATCTTATGAGATTAATTTTTGTTAAAATAGTAAAACTTTACGTATTAATCGTGCAACAGTAAGCTTTAGCGTTTAACTTGACACGTACTTACTGTGTTGCTTAAGACATGACAAACAACCAACGAACACTGCATCGTTCATGCTACGTATTCTCCCATTACAAACAAACTACAAACTACAGAAGGTACCTCAACGCACATACACAGCCAAGTAATATTAACGGCACATACGAAAGCATGCATATGCATTTAATATGTGTTTCGCGTGTATTGTATTGAGATTAACCCCCGCTGAGTAATATTTACACGCAATGCAGTCAAAATCAACATATTTACACTTGAACGCATAACTCATACACTAAGTATGTGACTGTTAGTTTGGACATTAGGTTTGATGTAACTACATATATACAAATGCACGCTTATATATACATATATTGTGCTACGATCCCAACCGTTGCACTGGTAATTTGATAAAGGAGGCCAATGCTCACGTATTTGTATTTAACACAAAATTTAATTATGATAAGCGTAAAGTTAAGCTTCGCGTGCACACACAGACACTTTGTCGTTTAGTGGCAGCCTAAACTAACAATGTATACAACGCGTCCTTACAATAAAACGTGTACGCATTCATTTGCTTTGTGGTTGTGTTTAGTCTTACTCTCGTTGTTGTTATTTTCTGTGTTGTCATTCTCATTACGTTGTAAATGATAATCGTAGAATTTTATTAATATTGCTTTAGTACTAATCACTTTCTTTTTTAAGGAATAACAAAACTTGCTGTCAGGGATTTGATTATAAAAATCAGTAGATAATAATGTAAGAATTCTTTTCGCTGCAGGCGGAACAAATGCCGAATTGATTCATCAGAGCGATCTCTGTGTCAGTTACCAGTACTGCGGACGGCCGTTAGGCATTACTTCACACAGAAGGAAAGAAAAGTGCATTGACAGCATCTACGTTACTGAAAGAATATTTTCACAGTTCGTTTGATAAGCCTTTAAATCAAATTCAAAAATAACAAATGTCACATATGTTGTATTAATGAACAACGCTGTTTTCGCTTTCTCTTATTGCACTTCGATAGTAGCGCAGAGTTTTGCTGATTCCAATATTGAACACCGAATTGCTCACCAATCTCAAATGTTGTGTTAAATAATACTTTTGTAATACATTCATATTTAATCTTTGTTATAACTGATCTAAATATTCGGAAAATGTAATTGCTCTTTATGGAGTGTAGTGATACTATTCTATAGGTCATTTCGATGGTCGAGATAAACACATCGAATCTATAATGATTATATACAATAATAAACATGTACGAAATGTGTTCGTATATATTGAACAAGTAGTGAAAACAGATAAGCATGCGAAGGAAAGATTTGAATGTAGCAAAATAGGATAAGTGTTTATTCATAGCAAACCATATACCTTGCAAGCTTTTCGGAACATAAAGGAAACGCGTGGTGTGACATTCTTTCGTGAATGCTGGCCATATGATTAAGTATTGTAAGTTAAATGTACTATGAACTGCTTTAGTGGAACAATTCTAAGGTTACAGAACGCAACAGATCCAATTGAGCCAAGAGATATACTCAATACTCCAAAACTCTTCATTGCTGTCGTGATTGCTCAGAATGGACTACCCTAGTAAATGAGAAGAGCAAAAATCAGGCCAGCATACACGAAACCAATTGTCAATGCGGTGTACCCGTATTTCAATTACGAATATTGGTTGATCGCAGCTGTAGTGAATACTCGATGGCTGAGGTCCCGATACTTACCGATCGAACGTACTTGTTATTCGCTACCTTTCTCCTAACCATCAGCCTGTTTATACGCATATAGGGAACGTCTGGTGAATGAATGGTCGAACAATAAAAAAAAATTACCTCCAGCTTTGTATGGCATATTAGACCAAAAAATCTTCATAGCACTAAGCTGGAATTGCGCTTCCATTCCTACGACTATAACCGAAAAATGGATCTTTTGGTGGAAAGTGTTATAAGTTACACGAAATCCATATTTTGCCTGAAAGATATAAGAAGTAATGGCTAGTGATCGACGACATTATTATACAATAAATAACTCGTGTTAATTTTTATATTTAAAATTAATATTTTACAAAAGAATCGACACAAACGTACTCACATTCTTAACGTATTGAACACATGCACAGATGTCCTGTAAAAATCTTTTTGTTTGAAACCAAGCATTAAATCGCGCTTGTCGACCGGGAGTGTTGAGTACTTTGGAACGTTCTGAACCAACTCAGACAATTTACGTTAGAAAAACAGCCACGATTTCGGAATTGTTTAAAATAGAATCCACCAAAAAACGGATTCTCCCGATTTTGCTGTGATCAACGTTATTCGTGTACGTATTCTAAAGCACCCTAAATATATTATTTACAAAAAGAGCGGAATAGGGTCAGTCTCCACGTCTGCGTACTGCTTGGTCGTTTTTCATACCACAAAGCTTTTTAGACAGTAAAAAAAGGTTGTAGAATATTTTTATTCGCTATTAGAATTTGAAAATCAGTTAATCGATCCAACCAGAATGGGTATAAAACACCTGTAATATTTAGATTTCTTAGATTGCGGTCCCAAAACTTGTGTTAAATAGTTCATCCTTTTCTTATTAAAAATGGTGTGCCGGGTCAGTTAGGCAAACTGGTAAAAGACCTTAGATAATTCACGAACATTTCATGTCACTTCGACAGAACATTATTTATTTATGCGTTCATTTATTTATTTACGAGTGGAATTCAGTTTTAATAGAAACACCACAAAATAAAAAGAAGAAGAAGTTAATTGAGGTACAAAATTTTAGCTTAAATTTCTACAAAAGTTGCTTTTTAAACAAAAGTTACCTTAAAAACGAACTTTAACACATAAATACGTGAACAAGAAGAAAACAGGATAATATATTCGGCCGCGATCGAGTCTTTTATACTCGCCGCCTTTATATTGAGATAGAAAAATCAAATATATATTTATGGTTGCAGTTTCTGAGCAAGGATCAAAATAACCATTTTGAGTAGTTCTTACTTTACCTTATTTGCACGCTCTTTGACCAATTTGGCCCTCTTTCAACGTCAACTTGGGTACAACCACTTACAATGTTTTTGCCGAATTTAAAACCGACACCTTCATTTTCCCGTCCACCGACTAAATGAACCACCGAACGGCATGCGTGGCAACAGCTAAGTTTCTTGGCGAATCGTATAAAGCACTAAAAATTAATGTAAGGACACGACTTTGGTTAAACCCGCATATTAAGGATAGTTGATTAGATAATGAGCCCAACAACAGATTTTTGCGAAAGGGCTTAAACAATTTGAGTAGGTCCTAATTGCGATTACATTGAGGGAGTTTTATCAAGAGAGAGCTCCTCAAAAAGAGCTTACGAATGTTGGAGTCTATTTCGTATAACAAAGCCGCCATATCAATAACACCATTTATGTATTTAACTAAAAAGGCAATGCAATCAAAGTGTTTTTAATGACAATAGAGGTATATTCATAGAGGGAGTTATGTACGTTCTAAGGAATAGAACTTTCATAAGATGGGACTCGAGGTAGCCGCGAGAAAAGGGAGATCGCGCAATGGAAACATATCTAGGTATTAATCTAAACAAAGTCCCATTAAATAAAAAAAGGGCATTTTAATTTGCTTTTAACACTGATGTTTCAAATGTCACCTATTGGTGATGTTAGCTGTTCTTTTTTTAAATACATATACAATTTTCGGTTTATGTAGCATTTTACCAGCCCGAGTCCATTCCAAATTCTTTTCCCTCTAATAGGTTTCTATTGTGTTTAAGATTACGTAATAGCTTTAGTTTACCATAAAACGAAGTAAAAGAGCTGCGATCTCTTAAAGTGGACAGCACTGCAATATATGTTCTCATCTGTTTTTCCTTTCTTTTTTATTGCTTAATAACCCTTTATCAGAAAACTTTTACTTGCCTTTCCCAACATCAATGAACTTTTCAATATTATAACAACGTTTCATTTAACATCCGATGAAATAAAAGTTATGCAAAAATTCATTATTGTGTTGAGACCTTTTCGTGTATTCATTCAAATTTTTTTCCTGTTAACATTGTAAAATATGTGTCAAATCACTGTTAAACTTTAAAACAAACACATTCTCAGAATTCACAAAAGTTCAACATGGCTGCCAGGCAGTTAAAATTGAAAAAGTGCACACTTCGCACAACTCGCACCCATATAAAAGTGAACATCTGTATTTTGTGTTCGCCCAATAACAACTACAACAATGTACAGCTTGTCAATGAATTTGACATAGCAATAATGTATTGCCTGGCATGAACGGTTTGGCATGATGTGTTTTCAAAAGTGTTAAAATGTTATTTGCATAAATTGAAATTCTTGTTCTTCTGTCTCACTTTTTATTTTCCGTTCTGTTCTGTTCTGCTTTCTCCTTGTTTTTGCTTTCAATTTTGTGTACGCTGAATAAAAATTAAGTGAGTTTTTTATTTATATAAATATATGCAGACTTCGACTTACATACATTTATATGCTAATATTTATTCTATAAACGCACAGACATATCCCAGCGAGATCGCACAAATTTTATTATTGAACTATATGCCAAATTTTATTGTAAAGTGCAGCGAAGCGTAAACAACAACACATTCGTTCATTCCTTCGCATATGTGCATGTAGACTTATTCGAATGCAGAAACGTTGTTTGCGATTACATTGGTTATTTGTATTTATTTCTGTTATCGCTATTCTTTTTTCTTTCCAACGTTTTCTACTCCTTGGATGTATTATGGATAAATGATTTTTTAATTTTAATTAACAAACAGTCGGATTGAATTTAGCGCTCGCCGAGAGACACCTGTAAATTGTAGTAGACTTGTTCAAATCATTCACTTCGTTGAGCCGCTTAAAGTAATCCGAAATCTACTGCTATAGTCACACATGTTGAATTTTAGGAAAGTTTCGAAAATTAATTTTGAAAAAAATTTCGAAATTAAAAAATTTGAAAAAAAATCCTACAATAATTTAGACAATACGCACATTTAAGAACTTGCACCCGACACCGTATGCGATTAGGTGAGGAGTATATTTTAAACTTATTCTGAACCAATTAGTTATTGACCAATCAACAAAATAATTACAAAAACTGAAGAAAAATAACAAATACAAAATTAAAAATAAAAAACGATATCATGCCTTGTGTTACGAAAAACGCGAGAAGAAAAAATTGCTGTTATTGTGTATCATGAAGCCTGCAGGAGATTTAGAAAAATTACAAAAATAAGTATTTTCCAAATTTTTTATATGACTTCAGTGACGTTTTTTAAACTAATTTACTGTCTCATATATAAGGAAGAGAACGTATGTGGAGGATTGTGGCTATGATTGACTCTAACGAAATTAGAAACGTACATAAACACTGCTTGATAGCCAATAGCAATAACTTATTTTTCTAATAAAATATTTAGTCTTTTTTAAATGTTTAAATAAATGCTAATTTATTGGTTTTTTAATCCGCGGTAAATTAAAACTCAATCAAGACACAAAATAGCGATTTTTAGCCAAAAAATGCAACCTATCTTGATCTCCACTTGGGTAAAAAATAAGTTTTCTTGCATCAACAACTTATTATGTTAAGTGTTTTATGGTTAAGTAAAAGTAAATTTGTCATGACAAATTTGGGCTTTCCCCCTAGCAAGAGCTCTCATGAAATGCATTCTTCGTAAACGTAGCAATTTATAAAATTGATAATTTACGATGGTAAGGGCAAAATTGTATACATATGTAGGGTACTTTAAAGTCGACTACCACTGACTGTAACATTTTGAAAATATTTTGAAAACCCCGGAGTTAACATACATGTGAAGGGTCAAACTCTAACCCATGTCCACATTTCCCATATTTGTTGCCAATAAAATTTGTCGATTGATTTCAACATTTTCCCAATGAACCTTTAAATGTCTTTGGTGTCTTTTGTGAATTTTGTTTAGTATTTGTGAGACTATTTGACGAGTAGTAACAGTTCAATTGTTGTAATTATGGATTCAATTTCGATTTTATAAAATTCTTTTTTCCTTTATATATATAGTTGTTTACATAATAGTAATAATTTTATATGATATTGAGCACCAGATGGTTTGGATGGATTGAAAAGCAATTCTACTAAAATAAATTCATAAACAGTAATAAAATCATTAAGCTAAGCCATAATATTAAATTTTTATGTTATAGAATTAAAATGAATGTTTGCTATAACTAACAGAAGGGTGCTTGTGTCCGAGTTACACATATTCCCAAATTTGCTCTTTCAGCTAAAACATGAATATGTTTAGAATTTGAACTTTTTTCACTTTTAGCGAGTATAACACCTTTGATAACAAAACAATAATTGTTCTGAAGGATATACAAAAAGGCTGACAAGGCTAATTTGAGTAACATCGTTTATATAGCCAGGAGTTTATATCCTGGTTTCCTTTGACCGTACGTAGTAGATGGTAAATTTATGAAAGTTTTTATTAAAGTTATTTTTGTGTAGATTCTTAACGCATAAAAATTTCATTAAATATTTAATATGTTTGAAATTGTAGTGCAAACGGGCGGAGCGACAAAATTCGTCAATTTTAAACTTCACTTTTTAGTGGCGAGAACATTACGCAGCAAACATTGCATGCATTCTTTGCAGCAACAAATTTTAAGCTTTTTACAAAAGGTTAAGGTACAAAATTAAAACAATATATTATTTGGAAAGGGGGTTAATCGACCGATTCCGACCGAGAATGTTCAACTTTTTGAGCGTAAGATGCTATGAAAAGGAAAGCACTTAATCAACCAATTCTAGCACTGTCCCCAAGCAATACACCGCGGAAACGTACCGAAGCCATAATAGTCAAACAAGTCGTTTATACACCCGAAAGTGATATCTAATATGACATATCGGATCAGCTCTGAAAAATAACACGTCGAACGCAAAATGTCTGACAATCTTTCGAAATGACTTAGCGAAATCATAGTACACGAAAAGATGCAAAGTATGTCGCTAATAACTGAGCTTGTCGCGGACTGCAAGCAAGCATACAAACTCATTCCACGTGCCGGAGGAAAACGCCTAAGTACGCCTAAGTCGATTATCCTGCCACTGAATGGTCCAATTTTCAATATTTAATAAATGAAATGAAAATTGGTTCACAATAGTACTTTGACATAAAAAGTAATCATCTCATTTGAGCCATTTTTTGGACACCTCTTATAGAGTGAGCCTTCATCTAGCAACAAAGCCCAATTTTCAGGACTTTAAGGCGCAAACACGCAAAGCTCGAATCACGACGGTTCACGTTTTGAATTGACTCTCATGTAAGGACTTCTACTGAAATTAGACCTTACCATGCATATAATTTTTAGTGAATAACTAGAAAATTGTATTAAACGAAGTGGTATCGTATATTTAACGGTCGACTCAGCCTGACTGCACTGCTTTTACTTGCTCAATATCGTTATCCTTTTCCCGTTCTCCTAAATTCCTACGTAATAATTATTTGAAAACTACTTAAATATTGAAGAGAACAAATTTTTTAAAAACTTATTTTAATCAAAACGTAAGATGCCTTCATAAAAAGTTTTATATTACACAATAAATATTTCATATAAATAAATACCTGAAGAGAAACTTTTAATTGACCGGTTGTGCTAAAAATGCTGTTTTGCAGTTTTTTAAGAGTAAACATCTTACTTAAAAAAACTACCTCTGTCCATTATGTACATTAGTAGATTCGTACAAACATATCTCTCTGCATGTGTAATATGTACGAAGAGCTTAAAATTTGTATGTGCACGTATATAACCAACAACAAGCAACTTTTTCTTTTCGGTTTATAATGTTTTAAATATTTCTGACCTAAGTTTTTTTTATTAGTATTTATTTTTTGAACAAGTTTATATTATGAATATTTGAATAAAAGCATATGTTCTTTCTCAACTACTTTGTGCTTCATACATTTACGAGAGATAATTAATGCAAGTTGCATTCACAAGTCCACAAATTTTCTAGTTTCCTCTCGATTTTCATTAAAAGCTTTTTTGATTATGTACCTAATTTAAATGTTTTTATTTTAAAACAAAATAATGCTTAGTTTAGCAAATTCCCAAACTGCTTTTAATCAATTTTGAAGAGAATGCTCTTTGCACCACACTTCTTAGAAAGATCAGCTTGAGATTAGCCCTTGGCTTCCCACCCCTTTATGTTTATCTATGGATCACTTTCGCACATGATATTAAATATAGATAGTTATTGAATCTGTTGATAAAAACTTTATTTTGTACACTCTCTGATGGAAATTTAACAGAAATTACTGCGAAGACAAAACGATTACTTTTCCCAACCGCACTTTTGCAAAAATTTTCATGCATGAGAATCTTAGGCCAGCGGATATATTAATACTGAGACGGGAGTCTAAAATAAATTTAGCCTAACAAAGGGAACACAGCATTGACTGGTCTTAATCAAGTTAAAAGCATTTAATATGCTAAACAACTTTCCAAATGAAAATAGTTGGTGGTGGATTACTAAACTGCCAATCAAGGCCTATGATCATACGTTTTATTGATTAGGTATTAAACTACAATTTGAAAACTAATAGAGCGGATTTGCGTATTGCTTCTCTACTGAGCCGCGAAACTTCTCCAAGCACGTAAGTAGTCGACTTTTTCATTTAGAGTAATAGATGAAATATTAGGCTGTAAGTCGCGAGCAGGTGCTCATAGCACGCGAGTGGTGTCTTCCGAGAAAAACATGAAATTTCAGAGCAAAGGCAGATGTTTTCCTTTTGAAAAATTTACAATGGTATAAACCCCTGCCATGAAAATTGACTAAAGTTGCTGCGTGCGTGAGAGAGAAGCCCAAAAAGAAAATAAAAAGTGGGATATTGAATGTTTGGCATTGTGAGCACTCACTATTCCTTATACATCTAATGTAATTTTTTTTTGGGTGTACAGAAATGCTATAATAAATGCTATTCCATACAACGATAGATATAGAAACATATTTGTTTTTCTATAACTAAATCTTTAAATTTTTTACCTTAAAAGTGATCTCATAAATTTTATTAAACACATTATTACATATAAGTGAATCTTCTCATGTAGTCGATTTACTATGAGTATCTCGTAAAGTTTATGGAAATTCATAAATTTTGAATATTTAAACTTTGCATCGCTACTTTTGTGATAAACTTGTGCCGTATATGTGCAACTACGTTTTAATATAAAACTTGTGTCATACCTTTAAGCCACAAAATATGGCTTTCATTTCCTATTATCAGCGTTTTATTATTCCCAATCTTCATTTGCGTTCGCATTCATGTTCGTGCTGATTTCAAAGTCTCTGTAGTATAGTATGCATCTACTATATAACATACGTATGTATGTCCGAATGATACTGCATGAGTTTGTCTTACGTTGGCCAAAATGTTGCTTATGTTACAAACATAAAGCACTTAAATCACTTTACCGCGTAAAATATATGTATGTATGTCATGAGTTAAGGGTTCTTTCTGTTGTGTTTTTGCGTTAAGTAGAAAACAGCGCTTTGTGTGCTTGTGTGTTGTATGTATATGGATGTACCCGCGTGTGGGATGAGGGGTATGAGAAGTTACGTAAAGCGTAGCTACATGAAAATGTATGATATCCTGACTATAAATGGTCAAAATAAAGTGTGCGACATACACACTTCAATTTTGGCCGCACTTGCCACAATATTTGACCACTCTATTCACAAAGCTGTGCATATGTATGCGTTTGTGTATGTATAAAATCTCAGTTAGAGAATATTTTTACGACCGTGTGTGTGTTAAAAAAAGACACACCTTTGCCAGCCACTAAATACCTGTAAAAGCTTTTGCTGTTTTTAAACAAAACGAGCCACTTTTTATGGTTATTCCCTTATGAGACAACCAGTGTAGTGATGTAACAGATTCTACCTACATGTGAATCTGCATTTGCAGCAAATGATATTTTAAGGGCAGTGATGATGTCGGCGGTAGCGACGGCGATGGCGTCGGCGACATTTATACGTACATATGAAAAAATATATGTAAAAAAGCTTTGATCGCCTTGAAATGAATACAGAGTACCGTTCATCCATTATAGCTAACACAGCACATTGTCATTCGATCGGGTCATCGGTTCACTGCAAGAAGAGTTCCTATCCTATAGAATTCTTGCAAGACAGTTTGCTAAATTTCATAATAATAAGATATTTTATCAATTTTTGTTTGTTGAAGCTGCAGCATAATTACCCGTAGTTGCATTACATATATTTTAGAATTTGGTTTCTGCGATTTAACGAAACACATATGCGTCAAACTCAAACTCAAGCCTCCTTTTTTTTGTGTTACAAACAAAACGATATGTTAAGTGTATTTCAAAACGTCGAATCCGAATATAAAAATTAAAAAAAGCAAACAGCACATAGCCAAATGTTTTAAGTGTGTATTGTCAACGTTATCGCTTACGTTATGCGTGTAACAGAGATGTGTATGTGTGTAGCAGTAACTAGAACAACAACATTTAGAACAAAAGGTTTTTTCAGCTAAGTGGATATGTTTCTCTGGACGAGTGTCTACATGCATAAGTCTACATACATAAGTATGTATGTATGCATGTGTGATTTCGTATTTGTTCTGTGTTATCTTTCATTTTTGAAAAGTTGTTCACTCTTGAGAGATTTCAAGTTTGTCGGTGTTGTTCCTTCAGCTTTTTTTTTTGTGGCGACAATTAATGTTATTTTTGTTGTTGCTATTTTGTTGTTACCGTTTCTTTTTTTTTGCGTTTTGTTAATAAATCTTTTGTCGTACTTGTATTTTTCACATTTTGTTTTATATTACTCGTCCTCATACAGGTACACAGAAGACATAGCTAGAAAGCATAGGCAAAGGAGACCAATGTGTTGTTGAAAATGTTGTTGTTGTGGTGTCCGAGTATTAATAGTATTGTAGTAGTTAAGGTTATATCTGACTATATGTTGGTATGCCTTTGTTGTTTTCTTTTTTCTTTTTGGAATTGTGTTTTAATCATTTATACCTCAAGTGGGTTTTTATCTACAATTCCATTATTTCTTCGTAGAAGTTATAGTCCATCCTTGTAAAAGAATCTTACAATATTTGTTTTAATATTTTCTAAATATGTTTCTTCATGCTTACAACGTATGAGGTAAATACGAGTGGTGAAAAGAAACAGTGGAGAATTAAAGTCTAAAAAGTCTTTGGATAACTAACTGAAAGCGAAATATAGATTTTATTGTTCACACTACAGAATTGAAGTCATTCACCCATCATCCATGGAGGTATTAATCTGCCAACCTAGTGTTATGTCAATATGTTAAAGCATAATAAGCTCATCCTATTAATAATCTATCAGAAACATAGTTGAAGCTGAAGTGTTCTGGATGTAGAAGTATTTTCTTTGGAATACCAAGTATAACAGGCGTGCCAGATTAAGCAAGATTGCGTGTGCACTTTTAATTGCTGTGGTAAATTTTCTCCCGTCTCGTCGTTGGTGTTAGTCTGTAAAAATTCAGGTTTTTTCTGTCGAATTGTCACTGCAAGTTGGTGGCAGTGTCACTTTTGTAACGTGTCCGTACATACCTCCGACGTCTGATACGAGTGTGTACTTAAACGAGTGTGTACTTAAACGAATGTGTACTTAAACGAGTGTGTACTTAAACCACTTCCTCCACATTGGCCTTGTGTCCTTTAAAATGAATTCTGCGGACACATTACTACCATTAGAAGATTTTAATTTACTTGATGTTGCCTAGAACTTCAATGTTGAGGGTGGCTATATTGTTTCCATGTTTAGCTCTAGTTATTAAGATGAACCTTTTGAGCCTATATATGAGCTATGTTTGTGTTAATTGAACCACGTTACGAATTTCTTTAATAAGCAGTTGGACTTAGTCTTTTGTAGTACGAATAATGTATCCATTTTTCCTATCCCCTCATTTGCCATTTGGGAAAATGTATATCAGCTAACTGCTCTGATCTTGCTAAATTGGTCAGTCAGAAACTCTAATTCACTTCCAGTGCTCACCAAGAATTCTAATTTGCGATTTGTCTTTCAAAAAAATTATTATGTCAGACTTTTTGGTGTTGTGTTTTCTGGGGTCTATTTGGATTTTGATTACGGTGATAGCGAAGGGAATATGTCTGCTAGTTATTCGATTCTCCTTTTCGCTATATCTGAATGTGTTCCTGTTAAGCCCTCCTTTACTAACGAATGTGCGACGGCTTGGTTCTCCAAAAAGTTAAAAATAATTAGTCCGCAATAATAGAAACAGAGTTTTCAAAAAGTATATAAAAAACCAAGTACCTTGTCGATTTGGGCCATTACTCTAAGGGAAACAACATATTTAATATTTTGCGTGAGCGCGATTATAATTCTTACGTCAACATAATGAGTCGCTCGGTTCAGGCGAATCCAAATTTATTAATTCAAAGCGTAAATGTGTGGATTTCCTACGCTTATGCACTTTAATAATATTACATCTTCCAGTCCCACAGATATTTGCGACATGTTTGCTAATTTCTTTGAATAATAGTATGTTTAAATGTGTAACTGTAATCACTCCTGTCCATATCGTCTAGAATCGCTTCATATTTTTCCTAATGTTACCTTCTCTACTATCGGAGTATTCAATGCCTTAGCTACTTTAAAAAGGTGCTGTAAGCCAGCTCCGGAGAGGATACCGTCTTAGATCTTACGGTTTTATGCTAATGTTCTCCAGATTCCCTTGACTTTCTTATTTAACCCTTGTCTTAGGAAAGATTACTTTCCGAAGTTGCGGAAAAAATCCTACTTAAAACCCTTTTATAAAAATGTTGCCAGAAAAAATAGTGGTTATTATAGAGGAACTGCCAAACTAGCCGCTCTCTTCAAAGTATTCGAGCATCTTTCAGTGAGCAGATTGCGACCATCACTAGTATCTATTTTATCATCCTCTTGATGTGGCTTTGTTAAGGGTAGGTCTACTACGACTAATCCACTGGGACTTGTATGTAATGCCTGTAAAGGGTTCTCACAGGGTAAACAGACCGATGTTGTTTACACAGTCTTTGCTAAAGCGTTTGATCGTGTCAATCATGAGTTACTTGTTTATAAGTTGAGCTGTACTGGTTTCTCTGCTAATTTGGTTGCATGGTTTAAATCATATCTAACTGGTTATACACATCGTGTGTTACTTAATTCTTACACACCTCGGACTATAGAACTTATATCTAGTGTTCAGCAGGGGAGTCATTTGAATCCTTTATTTTTTAATTTATCCATTAATGATCTACCATCTTGTGACAATCATCAAAAGTGCTTACGTATGTTAATGACATCAACTTATTTTACTCATTTCATGCCCTAGAGGATGCTAAGTCTCGTGTAAATATAACAATATCGCAATGCAATCATTTCGTAGAGGGTGCCGAATGCTGTTGACTACTTTATTGATGCCTGTATTTTAGATTGTATTTCGAGCTTCACCGATCTGAGGGTTATACTTGATCCTAAACTGAATTTTAATTTGCAGATCCACGCTATCGTTAACAAAGTAGAAGTTTTACTGGGGTTTACTAGACAGTGGCCGTTAGAATTTGAAGAGTATTATAAAGGATTGCTTACTGCATTTGTTAGGCCGATTTTTGAGAACTCAGTTGTTGTATGATCCCCGAATTATGGGATCAAATTGAGGCGGTTCAAAAACCTCCTTTAAATTTTGCACTACGTGGCTTGCGAGGGAACCGGCCGTTTCATTTCCATGAGAAAAAATCCTCTCGCCAAGTTAGATTAGTTCCAGGGTCGCATTTCGCTTCCAATCCCGCGAAAGAAACAAAAACCAATACATTCGTGTCGTCAATCCAGGCTTTTGCAACACGATCGAAGAAAAGCTGGCCTGTCCGCCGCAAAGTAGGTTGACTAGTTAAACGCTTACAGACCTGATCTGGTTGCATCCATCAGGAACTAAAATAAAAAAAAAAAATCTCTTTTCAAGATGTATTCTTTTTCTTATTCTCTTATGTTCGTTAAATAAGAAATATATGTAAAATAATTAATTCAACTTTTAACGTTTATGGCAATTAGAGAAAGAAAAAAATTCATTTAAAATTTAAGATCTTTACACGTCAAATGTTGTAAATTATTAATAATAAGAAAATTGGTTTATGAGTATAAAGTTTTAAACGTTTGTGACCTTTGCTGCAACCATTTTAAAAGAAAACTTTTTAAAACATTTCGCAATATAAGAAAGGTGATTAGGTTAAGTTATTGACAAGTATTCATTTTTTTCTTTTTGTCCCATCACCGAAGGGTGAGGGGTACGTTCACTTTATCAAAACGTTTGCAACGCCCAGAAGGAGGCATCACAGACCGCACAGAGTATATATATTGTCTGTCTGTGTAATGTCTGTTTTAAACATTCTCTTGGACATCAAAATGAAGCTATCGAATTCCAATTTGGCAGAAAGATTGGAAGCTTTTACAGGCAGGCTGTTATTGAAAATGGGCAAAATCAGTCGAAAGACACGCCCACATTACCACGTAAAATAAGAACACCTCTGTTTTTCAAACGGAATGAAAAATTGGTTGCTTGTTCATTACTCATAAACTATCGCAAATAAATGTACAACAATTTGTAACGCATATCTTACGGGCGATGCTGTAGCATTTGTGTACAAAAATGGCAAAAATTGGTTACGCCTATCCAGTATTATAGTCCATCAAAATTTAATTTTTTTGCAATACCTTTATAACGCGCAGAAATAAGCTTCAAAATTCTATAAAGTATATAATTTGGACTGCACCTAAACATGTCCGCCTGTTCGTCTATCCATCTCTCTGTTTGCGTAACTTTGTAGTATTTGTGTTAAACATTTTTTCGTTAGCGAAAATGGAGATACAAATTTGCAAACGAATTTGGATTTGACCTAAATTTTTCAAAAGACACGCGCACATGCCTCTACGAAAAATCAACTGCACCCACTCCATATTATAGAGCATGAGAATTTTGTTCTTTTACTGCTTTTGTCGTTTTTTGGGGTCAACGGCGATGCGTATAAAAGATTCGATATTTGTTTATTTTTTAAATATTTAAAATCGAATGCCAATCAATGGATGAGTCGAAATCGGGGTTTGTTTTTATTAATTGATTTCCTACACTTTGCCTTCATTTTATCGATGTCAGACGATCATCACTCCAACAGCCCGTTATCAATCTGCCAAAATTAGAGTTTTCCTCAATTACATAAAAAATGTCGTCGACTTTATGAAAGATTAGGCGACAGTGCGCGCTACGTACAAAGCGAATGAATGCTACTGATTTTTACAAATCATTGTCACCATAAACGCGAAGAGTTTTTCAAAAGACTGTAAAGCGTTATCGTCTTGGCCAGAGTTATTATTAAACTTAGCCAGAGAATAAATTCTAAGACTAAAATCTTAAAGCAGTAGCATCTAAGGCTTTCGGCTTTATTTTTATTAATATTATTTTTATTATTATTATTATTATTATTATTATTATTATTAAAAACTCTACCGCACTTGAGATTTGAGCTCACGACCATTGAATCTCTAATCGAGACTCTTTCCTACTCGGCCACTCTGGCGGATTCCGGAGTTATATTGACATTGTTTTTGGAAAACTTTGATATTTTGTTTTTGGGTTGAGTTTTCAGAGCATACATTCTCCGACTAACTTTGCTCCACAGGCACTATTTTATATATATTTGTTAGGAAAAACCTCATTTTTATTAATAAGCGATTTTTTACATACAAAGGTACAAGTCCTAAAGTCCAGAAACAATTTTTTAATGCCGTACGTTGCATCGACAGTTTGGACGTTAATTTGAAATTTCTTATAGTTTTTTAAAGAAATTGATTGAAAATCAGCCCCTCCAAATGCCAAATATTAATCTTGCGAAATGCTCAGCGATGCTCAGTAGAAAATTTTACTTCAAAGTCGCAATTTATATGGTTACGGAAATACCAAATCCAATTCAATCCGTCATGCAGCCATCGGCCGACGAAAAAGATTAGCGGAAAAGCAGGTTAAGTAAAAATGAATGCCATAATTAATTAAAAATGAAGCCATAAATATGCTTGTAAAAATGTACGTACGGAAGTCAGAGTTAGTAAAAGAAGAATATTTGGGTGGAGCAGTCGAGAGTATTGCCAAAAATAAACTGTGAATAATCTAACTCTTAAGGAAAATAAATTGTAAATAAAAGAATTTTGAAGTGTTTTTCTCTTGAAAAGAATATCCACGATGTAGTGCGAGTCCTATCTTAGGAAAGCGAAATTCATAACAATACTTTAATTTATTTGGAATGAAACTTGACTAGCTAACGGTATGATAAGTGCAAAAACAACGGTGTGAAAAGAAACGAGTTCAAAACTTCAATTTTGAAGATGTATTTGTTTTACTTCGAACCTGCACGAACCCCACATTTGATAACTGATTTAATGGCTTTCAACACTCCTGTAGATGTAACAGTGTAATGTTCGAAATTTATTTCATAACCGCTTTTTTTTTATGTGAGATTATTTTGTGCACTCAAAATATTTATAATAACGCGTTATGACTTCGTTTGAAAGATTGCTCTTTTGTACTCTTCGAAGTTTAATTTTCCCCACAATTAGTCTTATGCATCATTTTTCGCGAAGTTAGAAAGCTCCAGACGTAGCTGGCGACCGGCGAAAAGAGTAACAGCAATCTCCATAATATTTAGCAGTTAAACAGACAAAGTCAGCTGAGTGAAAAAAGTCGAACCCTAACACGAAAATAAGTAAGTAAACTGAACCAAACCAGATATCGAACATGATGCATTTCATAGGGTTCCTAGAAAAGGAAAAATTTGATTTCTATCTGGAAATGAATCACATGTCAGCGATAATGATTGCTATATAACACAGGTAAAAAAAAAAACGTTATATTCCAGATTTTAAAACCGAAAATGATGCTGGAAAACATTCAAAAATTATGGTAGTACTCGTAAATTTCCCGGCCATACGTAGTTCAAAGGCGTCTCAGGGCCAACCTCTTAGGCCAGAAGAAATCTCCTGTGCATCAAAACAAGTGCAAGTATCATGCAGAAGACATAGGAGTAAGGCCATTGGTGTTAAATGTAGTAAAAAGTCTGCGATAAACGTATTTTACAAACGGAATATAAATACAAACATTGTTTTGGATAGTTTTATTTTTTTTTTTATCCTCAGCTTCTATGTTTGAGTCGAATTGGTTTATCTCAGGCACACTAGGTATATACTCAAGACCCGGCGATCTAGTGTTAAAAAAAAAGAATTTAAAACAAGTATAATTTTTAATATTTTCAGAACAAAAAGTTTTGTTGAATAGGCGTGTGAGCGATGTAGGCGTGCCCTTTGACAAATTTGGGTTACTTCATTTTCACTAGCGACAGCACGTTTATCACAGATATTTCAAACTCTAAACTGGCCAAAAAATCATATACTTAATGGGGCTTCTGAAACTTCTTTCTGCGCTTTAGAAGTGCAAAGTAAGTCCGCTTCTCCTCCCTGCCGTTCGAGTGTGAACACTAGCCACCAAACTGGGCATGTCGCTCAAGCTTCTCCCACAAGTGTGTCAATATTTTCCCCATCTCACAACTCCCTAGCCGTGAACCCTACTATTCCAAGTAGTGATGATATTTGCTTGACAGCAGTTCCTCCTAGCAAGGCATTATTTGTGCCAAGACTGGCACCGGAAACATCGGTAGATAATATAAAAAGCTATCTGGCGGCGAAAGCCCCATCAGTCAACTTGCGTTAGCATTTTCAAATTGGCTCCTTCTCAACCGAGAGCAATATCTTCATTTAACATGCGAAGTTCATTTTGTGAAAACGCTTGTAATGTCCAGAATAAAGCTTCAGAGACGGCCTAAAAAAGTAAAAGTATATACATTCTTCTTCAGCGTTAAATTCTGAATCGATTTAAGGATGTTGGTCTGTCCGTGCGCTCATCCACAACCTCTACATAGCGCAAAGCTTATATACAAAATCTCATGCACTTCTATAAATTTTTTTTGCTCTTTCTTTTTTTTTTGTTCTTCTCCTCTTTATCCATCTCTATCATCTTGACTTGACATGGAGTGTCTATACTCTTCAAATCCCGCCAAATCTGGTCCAGAATCTGATAGGTTCATTATGTGCTGGCTTTGCGATCGCTTTGGGCATGCAAAGTGCGCCGGCATTATAGGCCGTACGGCTGACGCAGTCATTGATGTCCCGACTGTAGAAAGCGGGACATTGACTTCTACAGACTGTTCACGGAGACGAAAAATGATTTTTCAAAATTAAGTAAAAATTTCGGCTCCGTGTGCAAAATGTTTGAGGAAATTAAGTCTAGGTTTGACGCGTGTGCGCTACAGTGAGCCCTCCTCCCCTTCCCAGGCATCCAAAGTGGCAACTCGTAGCGTGGGGCCGTCCCCTCTGACCCCCTCAAAACCTGACCCCCTTATACAAGTT